>SPJY01002222.1:2646977-2837750 GCA_005191435.1 Raddia distichophylla | reverse complement strand
GATTAGGGGCGGGGCGAGCAGCCGCCACCCGGGGCGGCCGCAGCAGAGCTGCCGCCACCCGGTGTGGCCGGCGCACCGGGTGGCGGCAGCTCGGCTGCCGCCGCTCCGGGTGGCGGCAGCTCGGCTGCCGCCGCGCCCGGTGGCGGGACCCAGTGCTAATTTTGTAATTTTTTTTTCTGTGGATTATTTTATGAATTTTTTTTTTACTGTTGATTATTTGGGGTATTTCTCCGAAAATGCGCGGAGTGAGCTCACGCGGTTCGTGGCCATCAAGCCAGGCGTCTTTCCAGAAGGAAAGGTTGTCTCGTTGCCCAAGGCAAGGCTTGTGGCGGCCCGAAACAGAGCAGCATCCGACGGCTCGATGGGCGGGGGGCTGTCAACCCAAGTTCGATTAGCGCAGGTTTTGGCAAGCCATAGCCAATGAAGGCGGAGGGCCCTAGCAAAGTACTGGAGGTCGAGAACTCCAAGGCCACCTGCAGCAGTCGGGGAGCAGACGATCTTCCAGCTAACACCCCCCCTGCCCCCCGATGCCGAGTCAGTACCACGCCAGAGCCATGCGCGGCGAATCTTGTCAATCTTCACGATCACCGACTTTGGGGGAATGGTGACCAAGAGTGCGTATGAAGGGATCGCGGTGAGGACGGACTTGAGAAGGGTGAGCCTGCCCCCTTTTGAGAGCAGCTGCCCCTGCTAGCCGCTGAGTCTCCCAGCGACTTTGTCGACAAGAGGCTGGAAGTGGACGTGCTGCAGCTTCTTAATGGCCAGCGGAAGTCCCAGGTATGTGATGGGAAAGACATCATGATTGGTGGGGAGAGCATAAAAAATGTCATCCAAGTCAAGGCCCTCGCAACGGATGGGAACCACATGACTCTTGTTGAAGTTGGTGTGCAATCCAGTGATATTTCCAAAACGTTGCAGGATGGAGGCGAGCGCAGAGACCTCCCCTTTTACCAGGCCGACAAAAATTACCGCATCATCAGCATAGAGGGAAACCCCAAGGTCTGCAGGGACGTTTCTAAGCGATGAGAAGATGCCCGCTTGGGTTGCCAAGGAGAGGATTCTGTGTAGTCTCGGTAGGGGTGGCAACAGACCGGGTTGTCGGGACCTGAATCCGAAAGAACAATAATCGAGTCTCAACTTGTCGGTTACCCGAAGCTCGATGGGTGATTTTTTGTCTATGCACCCAAACATGGCTATCAATTTTTCTAGTGATTCCTAGTTTCCTACAATCATCTGTTTGCTAAAAAATATTGATTAAGTTGCAGTAATTAGAGATCTTTAAATGCTGCACAATATAATCAGCGTCGAAATTGAAAACATATCTCTCCAACAAACTCTCCTGAAACTCTTCGCGTGAGGTGAGCCTTCCCCATTGCTGCCGCCGCGCGGCGGCCCAGCGTCCCTCCACCATGCCCTCCTGCTCTAGTTTCCCTTTCCTGCCCCCTGCCACCACCAAGCCCCTCCTCCCTAAGGGGAAAGCCCCCTTCCCCGCTCAGACCACCCCCCGTTCATATCTGGTCACCAGGGGCCACTGCTCTTCGGCTCCTCTCTTCGCCTAGCTTGGACCGGCTCCCGCCTCCTCTGGCCAGGTTGTCTCTGCGCTCCTGCCTTAAGCAGAAGTGGAGCTTCGCGGACGTGGTGGCCAGGGGGAAGCACACTGAAGAAAGTCCGTTTTGCCTCCTCTCCATTCTCCACCAACCGCATACAAACTGCGCTGCGCCAGGAGCGGAGATCGATGCCGATGTTGAAGGCGCCTGGCAGTTCGTCACTTTGAGGCGTCGGAGGAGATCCACGTCTGCTCCGACACGTCGCAGCAGTCGGATTGCAAGCCGCGGTGACGGCAGCCTGTCGCCTGAGTCTAAGGCGCGGAAGCTCCTGGTCCGCGAGCTGCAGCCTTGGCTCCAGGCTTGTTCGCCCTCCCCCAAGGTGCGCCCAGAGGACAAAGATGGCGAGCTCCTTTAGACCCTCTTTGCCCAGGAGCTACCAGCCGAGGCGGTGCAGGTCGCCACTGAGCTCGCCGGCGTTTCACTAGCTGGCGCCTCTGAGAGCTTGCCTCCAACATAGCCTCCAATGGCTTCGGGCCTCTCCGCTGCTACTGGGCCAGCCACGACCCCCCTGCGTCCTTGATGATTGGCGGCACACAGGCCGTGGCTGCCCCATCGGTGCTGGACACTCAGGCCTAGATGGATGGGCCTCACATGCGCGGCGGCCCGCCAATGTCAGTGGCCTCTTTTGCCCCTCTAATGGAGCCTAACTCTAACTATTCGTGGGCTGCGTCCCCCTTCTTTTGTCCGTAAGCACAAAACCTCTAAAGGGAAAAACCCTGGCTACATCCTCGTGCGCGTCCATGCTGAAGACCTCTCCTTCACCTCCAACCTTCGCACCCTTCGGTATCCGCGTCCTCCGCCTCGTCTCCGCCATAATCTGCGCTCTCGGTGTCCCTACGGTTTCCCAATGACGGAAAGGCTTCGTCTTTTGGAAGGTCCCTCTGTGGCTTCATCATCCAAGTGATTTGGGAAATCTGGAAAGAGCGGAACAGGCGCATCTTCCATAACCAGGCTCTTCCTGCCTCCCGCGTCGTCGCCATTATTGTTGACAGTCTAGCCGCATGGATGGCAGCATCTTCATCTGTTTTTCTCCCTAGTTGATTTTCCCTCCCTCCCCTCCCCCGTTTTTTTTCCTTTCTCCCCTTCCTGTATATTGTGTACAGTTTTTCCCTCCACTTAATTAAAATGGCAGCGCTCCTGTCCTTTAGATAAAAAAAATGCTGCACAATTATTTGTAAATGGACTCATAGCATATAGTGGTGATACCGTGAGAGCGACGTTGTTCATTCTCACCTACCCAGGTTTGCATATTCAAGGCTATATATATGTCTCACGACGTAGAGACCAGAATAAAGTTCCATTTTCTAAACACAAAATGACGATTAGAAAAAGATTTGTCAAGCTGAACACTGAAAAGGGAGCAGGCTGCCGCGCTGCAACTCAGACACACATTCGGATCATATGTGTGTTGCACATGCATCCAAGAATCAGAATGCAATACTGTATATATGTTACTGACAAATATATATATCACAAGCTTGTCACAGATTAGAAGATAGCCGGTCGAAGACTATGAGCTCGAGCTCGCCGCCCGGCGAGCGACGCGGCGGCGCGCGAGAGCGGGTTGGCTAGAGGGCGGCGAGGGTGCGGAGGTCGACGGGGTAGACGTCGGATGGGAGGCGAGCGCTGTACGCCCTCTGGCCGACGAGCACGTTCGCCGCCTCCGTCGGGTGGAAGGCGTCCCAGAAGAGGTGCTCGTGCCGGTTCGCGCACGGCGTCTGGAAAGGCAGGCATGTCACCTGCCCGTTGTTCCTCCCCACCCCGCAGCATCCCCTGTTCGTCACCCTCAAACCTGATTAAATTTTTTTTTTAAAAAAAAACAATGATGGCTTCAGTTTTGTAAAAGATAAATGAACTGATCGATCTATAAAACTCAACGTAGGTATGTATCTACTATCTATATAAAATTAATAGAGTTAAATGGAGCCACCACATTAATCCTAAAATCCTATAAATTCCCACGTTAATAAAAAATAGTAGAAATTCTCACGTTAATCATAGAAAAAAGAAAAATCTACATCGTTGAATATGGATAATATTATGTAAATCTAGCGGTCAATATTAACCTCTATAACAAACCATTGAAGCTGATCTATATATTAGAGATAAACTCTAAATCTAATCAGATATATTATCTCTATATCTTAACACAAATATAACTGCGCAAACGTGCGGGTCACCTTGCTTGTTAGTATGACAATGAACTAGTCCTTGCATGAAACCAGGATTTGTAATACCGAATCGTCTTTTATGAGAGTACGTCCTGCCTAGGCAGCGTATTGGTTTTGCGTCGATTTTACGACCGTAGAAAAACTGAGTGGTAAACCTTCTAGAGCAAAGGTTTAGCGTTTCGGACCCATTTTCATCCATTTTTACACCGGCAACCTATTATAAGTCTGTTTTATATACATGAAACTGAGGTAGCTAGTCTGTCAATGAACCATTTGTTTTATGTGCATAAAGCTCTATTTTAAGGTAATTAATTAGGTTCCGGATGAACCGGTCGGTGCATGATACTCTCTCCGTTTTCGCTATATTTGTTAATGTTCATCATTGCATACAACCCAAAAAACATAAACGCAATTGACAAATATAGTAAAACAGAGAGAAGGTTCCCATGAAGCGGTGGGTGCGCACACTCGACGTAGGGGGACAGGGTAATAATTCGGTGTTTTTACCGTGGGCGGCGGGGGACCTGAGGATGTCCTGGAAGATGCCGTAGCTGTTGATGTAGGTGAAGCGCGCGCCGGGCAGCGTGTTGAAGCTGCCGACGAGGGCGACGAGCCTCTGGTTGAAGATCCTGATGGCGCTGTTGATGCGCTCGACGCAGGTGACGCCGTTGGCGCTGTGCTGCGCCAGCTCGTTGGGGCTGCACCCCACCTGCCCGACGCCGATCACCGCCACCTTCCGGGCGCCGTAGCTGTACATGACGCGGAGCAGCCGCGCGTACTCGGCGGTGAGCACGTCGGCGTACTGCGCCGGCGTGTAGCGGCTGCTGGTGCTGTAGAAGGCCGGCATGAAGTAGTTGTTGAGGTAGTCGTTGCTGCCCATGCCGACGGTGAACACGCAGCGGCCGAGGTGCGCCGCCGCCGAGTCCTCGTCGCCGAGGATGCTCACCAGCTGCTGCACCGCCGACTGGTAGTTCTGGACCTGCCCGCCGAGGCTGATCCGCGCGCCCAGCTGCTGCCCCGTCTCCTCGCGGATCCCCGCCGCGGCCGACGCGAAGTTCACGCCGGTGAGCAGCTGCTCGCTGCTCGCGCCGGCGAACGAGGGGATGAAGTCCTCGAAGCCCAGGAGCTTTGCTGCAGACAGCGCAAAGCAGCGTGTGTGGTTTAAGGTAGTTTCCACCTAGCTTCATGCATGTGTTTAGTGTTTTCAATCATCAGGTGGTTTGACGCAGTTTCAGAGAATCAAAGATTCAGTATTTCAGTGCATTACAAACGTGAGAAGGGAAACCCAATTGTCCGTCTTAAATTTTCGGGTGAACTGTTTGAAGGAAATAGGTCCACGAGCAGAACTAGACAGTCGGACCTGTCTTGGCACATAGATATATTTTTCGGTGGCGCTATTTCACAGGCGCCGCCGCTGTCAGCCGTTGGATCGCTGGATTAATTAATCTAATAGTTAGCACTCAATTAGTAAAAATTCCACTAAATTTCTACAGTTTTTCCACATTTCCATTTACTGGAAAAAAATGTTTAGCGATAGTGGATTTTTTTGCGCGAGGTCTGATCTATTATAAATTTATTTTGTTTTCTGTTTATTATAGTTTTTTTTGTTTCCTGTTTATTATAGATTTTGTTTTCTTTTCTTTTTCACGCGAAGAGATTTTTTTGCTCGTATAGTTTGTGAAATCGTGCAAGCGCAAAAAATTTCACTAAATTTCTACTGTTTTTCCACATTTCTATTTATTGGAAAAAATGTTTTGTGATAGTGGAATTTTTTGCGCGAGGTCTGTATACATGTACGCGGCATGCGACTGCACAAATGCTAAAATTGCAGACGCCTGCCTAATAGTGCCTCCCTATATTTTTTTTTGAAATAATGGCAGATGTGCTGCCAATTTCATTAAGCGAGGGTAAAGAGTTTCAATATACAGAAGAAAGAGAGAGATGGCATCATGGCAGATGGCGCTGCATGCGATTTGGAGCTCGACCGGAAGATTTCATTCTTGTTGCCGTACGTTGGAGTGCAGTGCAGACTGCAGAGCAGAGGGGTCCCGACTCCGGATCGATCTGCTCCAACCATGCATGTGACCATGCCGTACTCCGGCTTCTCGTCGATCCGTCGATCTATAACTGTAACTGATGCCTTAACTCTACTGTCTGGAATCTGGATGCTACGAAATGCTTAGCTAGCCAGCGTCGGCAGCCTTCCCGGTTTTTACACACATGCACCAGTGCCGTACATGTGCATCCATGTTAAATCACTCGCGAGGAGCGATCGCGCGGTAGCGGCAGGTGGGCAGGATGAATTCTCTACCGTATGAAAATGTTGCTGAACTTAAGACCACACATTGAGCCACTTATATTTTATTTATTTTAGATAACGAAAAAATCGTGTTCCATGCTTTAATTTTACGTCCTGAGATGTACACAGCTTATACAAAAGTATATCATCTCAACATAAATAAAACTTAAAACAAGGCACATAAAGTTTAAATTTGTAAATTGGATCAAGCCGGTTATTACATTTTCATTCATGGTCGATGAGTTATGACATGGCAATAATCTCTAAAGATGATTATAAATTTAGCACGGCTTTGAGTGTCTCTATTTTAGAAATATACATTCTTACCCGACTCATCGGGTCCTGACTGGACCTGACAACGGTGTTAAATTCGGACCAAGTTCTCGATTTGGGTCGAGTTCAGGTTAACCCTGAGTTCTGACTCCCCTCCTTAACAGCCAATGGCCCGCTCAGCTCAATATAGGCACACTGTGTCCGTACACCCCAACTCACTCATGAAATCTCCCCACCTCCCATCTCCCTGAGACACGGATCCCTGCCCCAATCCCCATTGCCCACGCTCATAGCTGCTCCCACCGCTTCCTCCTCCTCCTTCCCTAATCCGCCACTCCAGCGATTGGCCTCCCCCGCTCAGCTCCCCCTTCCCATTATGTCAGGTTAATTAGGCTCGTTGGCATAGCGGCGGTGGACGAGCTCCTCCTCCAGCATGCAAGCGGCACAACAACAGCTCCCGCCTATTCCTCCTCCACATGGAGAAACGGTAGTGGTTCCCTCCTCCCACAGCGATGGCCACACAGCGGTGGCTACATCCTCCCACAGTGGTGGCCAAGGTGGTAATACATCCATACTCTTCTCCTCATCTCGGGTCCGAGTGGACTGGACTGGGCACCGGCGGCACGTGTCGGGGCGTTGTCTTGGCCCTCGGTCCCCGATCCAGTTCATCAAAATTTCGCCATCTCAGCTCCATTTCATCATTCTTGACAATGACAATAGCGAGCCATGTAATAATCGCACGAACTCGTAAAAAGAAATTACACGTGGGGTGTGTGTGTGTATGCTGGTACAGTGGTACATGAACTTCTCAGGCTGCACACACACACACACAACCATTTATCCTAGACCAGTTATCACTGGGATGCCTGGCGGCCATGTGTGAAGATAATATCCACACAAACGCCGCCTGGAACCGAAAAACGTACGTCTGTGATGACTTGCAGTACAATATTGTCGAGATAATATATATCCATCCACACCAAATATAGGCCATCGATCGACATGGATACCATGCATGCATGAAGCTAGCTAGCTAGCAGGAAGACATGCAGACGTGCAGGGAGGGAGGCTTACAGATGACATCGACGGTGGTGAGGCCGTTGCTGAAGCGGCCGGTGGGGCCGCCGGCGAAGTCGATCCCGTAGGGCGGGTAGTTGGCGCGCGCCAGCGACACCATGTCGTTGTTGTTGCCGTTGTCCACCAGCGAGTCCCCGAACACGAAGTAGCACGGCACCTGCGCCGCCGCCGCCGCCCGCGCCGCCGCGGCCGCCGCTACTAGCGCCAACCAAACGGCGAGCGGCCGCCACCCCATCGATCGTCTCCCTTCTCACCAACACTCCAAGCGTGACACTGTGAGCAAGCTAAGCTAAGCTAAGGCTGCTAAGATATGCTACTACGTTGCAGCAGCAGCAGTGATCAGCTCGACGAGACGAGATCGATCGATCGCTGGGATGTCAGATCAGATGTGTGCTCCATATAATCCATATATATAGGGTCTCGATAGTCGATATATGTATGGAATGGAAGCAAGCTCCAATTGCAGCCGCCGGCCGCCATGGATTGTACTGGACAGGAGTGGAGATTGATTAGTTGGGCTTCTGCGAGTCGCCGCTGGACCCGGTATGTGGGCCGGCCGCATTTACTGCTACGCGGCGGGCAATGTGCGTGGGGCATGGGCTTTAGCTAGCCTGCTTCTGCAAGTGTAAGCAACATGAGAGGAGGCGGAAGCACGAGAGAGACGCCATCAAAGAGATACAGGGCGTGGAACCCGTTCATGCATGGCCCAAGGTAACCAAGCTACCCGCCAGTAATAAGACTATCTTTGATCTTTTCCCTTCGTTTCATTTCCTTTCCTATATTCCCTTCCCCACATTCTTTCCCTTCATTTTCTACCATTTTCAACAGCATCCCTTCGAAGAAATTTACGAAGAAAACGGAGAGAATTTCATTCTGAACATTCTGAAGGGAATGCACGCAGAATTTTTTTCCGAAGAGAACCACGAAAAAATTCTGTTGAAGCATCTCGAGGGATCAGGATTTTCTTACGAAGAGAAAATAACCTCTTAAGAGCATCCGTTGGAGATGGTCTAACTTACTGACACATAACACACTTCCTATCCAGTTTACCGGATCTTTACTCCTATGCATGATCTGAGCCAAGATATCGCCCCCAATCATCGTGATTTTTTAGTTTTTGCCACTCTTTATAATTCGTGTTTCAGTTTTTACTACTCTAGCCTACTGTTAGTGACTCAACGATCCCACGTATGGTAAAAACCGAAACTCGAATTTTAAAGATCGGCAAAAAAACTGAGAAATCCCCCAATCATCAGCGCACGCCATGCATGCATGCACCGCCGGCCTGGACAGACAGGCAGGCAGGCTGTGAACGCGGCGCTTGGAAAGCTTTGGAAAAGAAAGAGAGGCTGGCGTCTGGCGATACGTACGACGGGAAGGAAGGAAGAGGCCGATCCGGCCGGCGGCGAGAGGAGGACGCTGGCCGCATGCACATGCATGCTGGCCGGCCGGCCACAAATCTGATGGCCATTTACGCCGCCCCCGCCACATCCCCACACTAGCTTTTAACCCTAACCCCTCCGTCGCGTGTGGACTCTGACCTGCTCCACGCGCGCGGATTAATTGCGCCGCCGCGGTAGAGATCGACCGCTCGTCTCGTCTCGTCTCGGCTCGGTTTGATGCATGTCGGAGCAACCGACGGCAGGTAGAGCCCCAGTTTGACATCAGGCAGGCCGGAGAGGGCAGTGTTCTCGCGTGATGGCGAACAGCGCCGTGCGTACGTCCGATCTTGCAGGCTGCGAGCTAGCCAGCATGTTGAGTAAGCCTTAACTTGCTCTTTATAACTTTAATCTAGATTATAATCCGCATGCAATTGGTCGTTCTTGAACCCCTGTAATAGCATTCGTAGGATAGGATGTTCCCATTTTACTGTCGTTTGACTTTTATGTGTAGGCTGCTAGGGCAATGAATGTTTTAGAGAATGTGCGTAGCGTAAAGTGCAAAAAAAAAAAAACAAAGTGAAGAGACTTTTTTAGAAAATGAGGTGAATAATATTGTAAAGAAATGGATCAAGGGAGCCGAACCTCTTGGGGTGTTCTAAGTCATTTGTGTCTGACAATGACTGACGAGCCTCGGAAGATATTAATGCCTATTCACTGCCATGACATGTCATATGTTATTTCATGGAATTAAAAACATACTTTAGACTAAAAGTATTAACCCGGCCCACGTACGCAGCAGGCCAGGCATGCAGCAGGCGGCCGTAGCCCATGCATAGGCATGCAGCAGCAGCACCCTTCAGCCACCTAACGTCCAACTTGCGGCCCACGTGCATCAGCAAAGGCCCACTACAAGCCCACCATTGGGAAAGCCCACTACAACACTTTGGGCCGTGCCGACAAATGATTGATTTACCTATTCATAGCAATTTATGCGAGGGGCTTTCTTTGACAGAATATATATTTTCCTGCTACGAAGCCCACAAAGGGGTTGTAGATACTGCTGTACGAACAGCGGATGCTGGATATCTTACACGTAGACTTGTTGAAGTAGTTCAACATATTATTGTGCGTAGAAGAGATTGTGGTACTATCCGAGGTATTTCTGTGAGTCCTCAAAATGGGATGCCGGAAAAACTTTTTGTCCAAACACTAATTGGTCGTGTATTAGCAGACGATATATATATCGGTTCACGATGCATTGCCGCTCGAAATCAAGATATTGGAATTGGATTAGTCAACCGATTCATAACCGCCTTTCGAGCACAACCATTTCAAGCAGCCCGAGCACGGTACGCTGGACAAAATAGAGTGATAAATGTTTTTTTTAATAAATTTGTAGGTTGCTCAAATGAAAAAGTTGTCTATACAAATAAGATGTGTCTCGCAATTCTCTACAACTTTCATGTAGAACATAAATTCATCTGAGCAGAGAAATATCTCGAAAAATGTGAATTATCGAAATGGAAGATGTGGGTTCTAAAACAGCCACGCACTATTTTTTTTTATATAAATTCATGCATTGCTCAAATGAAGACGTTGTATATACAAAAAAATGTGTCTCAAAATTATCTAAAAATTTGGTGTAGAAGTTAAATTCATTTGAGTAGTGGATACCTCGAAAAATGCAAATTACTGAAATGTGTGAGTTGGGTTCTAAAACAACCAGCGCACTAATTTTTTTTATAATTTCATGAATTTCTCTAATGAAAAGTTGTATATATGAAAAAGATGCACCTTAAAATTCTCTACAACTTTTATGTAGAACCAAAATTTATCAGAGTAATGAAAGAACACGAAAAACACAAATTACTAATTCGTGCATCAGTTCGGGCCGTGTCAGTCCGAGCATGGCCCATATGTTAGGGCCGTGCCGGCTTCTCAGGCCCGGAACGGCACACCATTTGGGCCGGGCCGGCACGGCCCAAATTATTTCATGTCGCACAGTGCTTTGGGCCTCCAAAATTGAGTTGTGCTCAGGCTGGCCCAAAAAAGCATGGGCCAATTCGTGGATGCTTGAGATAAGGGCGCAAGGGCCGACCAAGGGGATGGGTTGGGGTGGTAGGGAGAGGTGGTGACTGCTGTAGTGGAGGCAAAGGCGGTGGAAGAGAAGGCAACATCGGAGGAGCTAGGATTTGGGGGGAGGGGGTGGCTACGTGGTAGGCAACAAACATCAGGAGCTGGACGCCATGGCGGCGGCGGCAGGGGGAGTCCTAGCGGGTCGCCCGTCTGCACAGCTCCCATGCGACCCTCAGATTCTTAAAGAGATTGTGTCTACCACATTTTGTGAAAGTAGACAATGAAGAAAGAGTAAAATTATCTGGATTAAAAAACACAGCGTCAGGTGATTTTTATAATAGCATATTTATAATTTGCATCATTGCATGGCATTCTTATAGATATGTGAATGTAGTGGCATTTGTGTCATTGTGTGATTGTCATTTTTGCAGCGACATCTATCTAATCTATCTAATAAACCTAAAGCAAACCCCTCTTATTCAAACTTGACATGCTCTTCAATGATCAATGCGAGTCCCACGGTCATGGTATGTTCTATTTTGGAGTTAAAGACACTATCCCAACCAACAATAAAATTAGCAATCGATTCAAAATATAAAAATCCAATTCAGTCTAGTGAGACGGAGAAAAATGAGCTGAGGGCAACCGCGACGCGACCCTGCAAAAACTAGAAACTGTCAATGTCGATCTATAAGCAGATTTCTAAAGACTACATTCAGGTTTTGACAGAGCATCAGGTTTAACGAATCTCAAAAATCCCACCAATCGCAGAGGAAATATCAATTCTCCAAACCATAACCCTTTCTCATTTCCTGCCGACTCGCAGTTTTGTCATTAACTTAAATTTTGTACAGAATTGTACACCATGCCGACCAGCTACGGATGTAGATCTGGCGCGCATATAAGAAAATGAATACTTTTGGGGGTTAACTCTTCTCTGGTTGAAGGCAGGGGATTATAATAGAATATTTACTGCCTATTATCCAAGAACATGTAATCAGCAGCAGCGCTGGACTGGAAGCCGTTGTGAGCTGTTGAAGCTTCTGCCATTTCCTTGAGGAAGGAGATGACTTCTTCTGACGAGTTAAGCAGATAGCGGGCGCTGGACCGCTTCCTTCCAACAGCGCAGGAGAAATAGTTCTCACCGTTGAGATCAAGGACCGAAGATCCTTCACGCCAGTCGTGGTGGCTATTTGCGGTGCCGTGACTGGATGAAGATGACCTCTCAGATGCAGCCTGTGTTTTGTGTACCCTTGACTGGGAATTTCTGGAATTGCTCCGGCCATTCGATGGCCGTCCATTCGGCCTCCTTTCGACCGATACCGAGCCACCATCTGGTTTGACTTTTGATTCGGAAGTGCAGTCAGGATCGAAGAAGACATAGATGTCCTCATCCTGAAAAAAGAATAGATGTTGACATACAAAACAAAAAGTTTAGGCACTCCTTAAGTTAGATATTCATAAGATACATACTACAGAACTAAACTAAGTGAATTCTCAAAGGGTTTTAAATGCAAGGAAACAATCCAAAATGATCTTCTTAAATGATTGTTTTTTTCGAAATAGCAAATGCTGTTTTGTTAATTTTCTTTGAATAAATGATAGGAAAAATGTATGATCTGCACAGAAAATTGCTGCATTCCTACACACTAATCTAATCTAAATAGGAGTGTGAGCATAAGGTTAGTGCAAAATTACCTTTCCGAGGAAGTGGCCTATACATAGAACATAGTCAATCGGAGTAACCATTCCTTTGCTATGAACTATCTCTCCTAGGATACGATCAATTGCAGCACCCTATAGAAAAGAAAATGAATAAGTAAAATAACAAGTAGCTAAACAAGGTGAAAACTTTCACCATAATGAAGAATTACACTAAACCACTGACCTTTGTAACTCCAACAGATCGAACTTCAACCGACCGGCTCCCTTGAACAACATCAACAGATGCATTTGAGATTGGACCTGTCCACAAGTGTTGCAGCATATCTCTTGCTTGGAGCCGTCCAAACTCAACATCTTTGCAATAGGCAAGAGGTAATACTATTGAGAATTTACGATGGAAGTCTTTTTTATTTGTAAATATAGAAATATACATTGAAGCTAATTACTTACCAGCATACTTGTAATTCCATACAAATGATGTCTCACGGTGTTCAAAATGAGATCTTGGTGTTCTTTCCGTAAAGTATTCAAAAACATCCTGTAAAAAAGGGATGGTGTCAGGTGGATATTAAATGATCACAACAGGGCATTGTTCATCAAGAAGACTAACCTTTACACTGTCAACCCAATCCATGTTCAGATGCTCAGGCATTGTTGTCATCCACTGTCCATCAGTTGGGCGTAAAAACATCCCATGCTCTGCTGCCAACCACAGGTTAAATTCTCCAAAATTCTGAAGTCAGAAAAAACTCATGTTAGTTTTCATGATTTATATAGTATAATAGTAATCTACTTGCCAGATTATTACTTCATCGAGAACACTTCTGTCACTTCCACTGAGAACAATCACTGTAGTACGCTCATCCTCGCAGAGGGCTCTCAAAGGACCCTTTAACTCAGGATGCAACTTGAGTTCCATTTCCTTAATTTGGTCGCCACCCCTTCTTCCCGAGGATTCAACCGGCTCAGTCAATGTTGAATTGAAACCCTACATTCAGCAAAGCGTAAACAACAAGAAATACAAGGTGTAGAGGGCAATGAAGATTATGAAACTATGAAGAAAACAAATGCCACATTATTTGCAAATGCATAGCATATAATGGCTAAAATTGGTAAACAAAAAATTAATTACTATTTAACACCTCCTTATGGAAAGTGGAATACACAATTATATGTTTCCATATCAGAAATGAAGAACCTTTGGCTTTAACAACTAAATAAGCGAAACTATTTGACCTTCTCTGCTTCATAAATTTTATGAATGCACAAATTAAAAACACAAATACGCCATGATCATCAACTGATCAAGTGTCGCAGGAAGTGTAAGACTACAACCACTGCAGTTTGAAGACAGCAAGTTCATTGGAGTATGAGAAGATTGTTCAAAATGATTCTATGTAAAGGAAAGTGCTATCAGGATCAGATAATAAAAGAGCAATTTTTCCGTAGAAAATCATGCTCAAAACAAGTTTATATTTTCTCGCAACAATTATTAAATAGGAAAAAATGATGGAATTACTAATATGAGCAGACGATTTTTAGAACTGAGATATTGTTGAATTGCCATCTGACTAGGGAGTCCGGGAGGCACTTGTCTTATCCTCATTTGAGCTTCAGCAACTGTTTCATTTAGCTCCCTACATGAAAAGGTACATCATGACCATCAGAAAGTCTGAAAATGGAAAATAAATTGCATGATTAAAGCACAACATCCCGTCAAGTAAAATTGTCTTGTCCACCAAACTATAAATCATCGATTGGAAATGAGCTCCTCACCATACAAAGGTTTCAGCCCAATCTTGTGCGGTATGAGTTGTCACATGAGCATAGTTGTGCCTGTGTCGTTTCTCTCTCTCATCAGATGTCATTTTCAAAGCATCATGTATTGAGTACGCAACCTCTGTAATATTCCAGGGGTTCACTAGAATGGCACCGGCTCCAAGAGATTGTGCTGCTCCAGCAAACTGAAATTGTAGTGATAGAAATGTGTAAGAACCAAAACCAGCCAATCACATATATTTATAAAGAGGGAGAGGGAGGGAGAGAGAGCAACATAAACATGCATATGAATAGCATGGCTGAATAAATTTACACGCTGTAGATTATTGGTGATTATCATGATTAATCACTTACCTCACTTAATATCAGAACTCCTTTCTTTGATCCTTGGCATGCAACATATTCATAGCTTACAAGATTCATTCCATCTCTCAGTGATGTTACAAGAGCCACATCTGATCAAAACAGAGGAAATGGACGCTTCAAGTATGACAAAAACCACTAGACTACTCATAGAAACATTTTTTGTTGAAACAGCATAGTAAAGATAATGATGTATAAGCAACTATCAATTTTCGACATCAGGAGAGCAGTTAATAATTACCAGTGACTGCGTAAAGAGCACACAAGGCATAGAAATCAAGAGAGCGGTCCTGCAATGAGAACATTATACTAGATGAAACCATTTGCTTTAGAGCCTTTCTCATGCAACACACAACATGGTGAAGGCAGTGGAAAATACGGAATCAAATCTTCATGGGTTCAAGTCTACATATTCCATTTGTGACATTGGTTTATACATATCCAAAAAGAAAGTATGAGTCCTATGCGATCAGAAACTTATGCCATTAGTTGGTGCCAGTGTGTCTAGTAAAACAAATCGCAATAAAACTAAGTTTAAGTTAGGTCATTGTATAGAAGAAAGCTATATTTAGCAAAGAAAATAGAGGAAACTAACCAGATGATGAATAGGAACAGCAGTCAGTGTTCCAAATCGGCCATTTATGCGCCCAACAATTTCATGCACTTGGCTCGTAAGCTTCTGATCTGCTCATGACAGTATGCTATGGTTAATAAAATTGACCAGCAATTATTAGGTAATATTTGCACATCTGTTATATGGTAGCGATGTCAGGAAATGAGGTCGTTAAACAATTTGTTTAACAGTTTGTTTCAGAGCAAGAACAATATATATAGTCGCTAGTAAGTTTGACAATACTAAACTAGAAATTATCAATGGGATTTGCTCCCCTATAACCAATAACAATGAAAACAAGTTCTAAAAATATATTATAACAACATACACATTTTGAAATAAACAATATGGATTTCTTTGAACAAATATAAATATTAGGTTATTACGCATGTAAGAAATGATATTATTTACACCTAGGACACTTCAGCCGATCATAATTATTAATGTTACTGAAATATTCATTGTAGAGCATAAAGAATAATTGGACACCATGACATAGAGAGATTCTCAAAAGCCTGTATTACATGAGTAACTGGAGCATACAAGTCGATCATAAAAAATTAAACTGAAAGGTTTTCTTAATCTTAATAAAAATAAATATATAATGCCATACGACTGAGTTTCTGTTTGAATAGGACAAAGCAAAAGTGACCTGTCATACATATTAAAAACATTAACAAAAATGAAGTACTAAATTTTTTTAACATAAGTACTTTATAAGTATTCCCAATCCCGGAGTGGCCTCATCAGCTGGTCTACTACTAGTGTGATTCCATCCCCTACTCTATTGCAGTCTGGCAGGAAATCTTGTGTCGACATTGACGGCCAAACCCTGGCCGCATGGCACTCAATTGAAAAATTGGTAGGCGCAGGTCATGGAAGCTCAGCACAAAGAGAGAAGACGTACATTCAACAGGCTAGTAACCTACACTATCTCGAACATCTGGAACGACAGGACAATTTGAATCTTCCAGCAGCACAGCCTCATATCTCACCCAAAGAACTAGGTAGAGTACTTTTGTGCTTAATAAAACGGCAGCACCCCTACCACTTTGCTAAAAAAATGTTCCCTATGCCAAACAAGAAAGTTTTATTGGAAATGCAACATATATTTTTTAAGAATTACATTTTTCATTGAAAAAGACAACAAGCTGATAAATTTATTATTTGATTATTGTACTTGTTTACGTGAAGAAGTCATACTTCATGTATCTGATCTACTGGAGAGGACATGCTAGCAGAGCTGCAGTGAGTACAGAAAGGGTTCATACACTCGGGAACATCAGTTCTTGTTGGCACAGCAATTTGCAGTAGAACCACTTTATCATTCCATTCGGGGTTTTCCTCAAGAAACTTTTCAAACGCCAGAATCTTTTGCGGAATTCCTTTAATCATGTCAAGTCGGTCGACACCAAGCATCACCTATCACATTAGAAAGAAACAAAATACTACGTGAGACATTCTTAAAATTTCCATTTTTGAATAGGCAGTTTCTGAGTTGATGGGATGAAATTTACTCTTCAACTGTTGAACATGTTTGGGTTTGAATGAACAAGGTAATATGCATGTTCAATTCAGAAGTTCACATCAGATTGTGTGCTCTCCCTTATTCTACTATTCTTGTGCATGGCAAAGCTTAATCTTAATAGTAAATGCCGTATATGATATAACTACATAAACAGCTGTATTCTACACAGGAGTTGAAGAAACTCCCTCCCAATAGAGATTCATATGTTGGTGCATCAAAATGCTAACAGTATAGATTTACTGTAAATTTCCGATGCTAGCATACAATATATCACTAAAACGGCACAATTCTATGCTATAATATAAGGAAATCGCATTACACAGGAAATATTTATTACGTAGATAGTGCGGGAATGGTGGGTACTAATCTGTGTAAAGCTGGCTTCCATGGGAGCCCACATCAAGGAAAAGATAGGATTTGCATGTTTACAGATTGAAAATTGAACAGTGGACCTTGCTATATGCCCTTTGTCAGGTCAATCAACTGGAACCTAAATGTGCGGGCGAACTAATGTCCATACTATAATCAATGAAAAAAGAAATGCTAAATAAGTAAACTATCCTGGAGCAAGAAGTAAAGGGCTAGTGTTTTCTTACCTTTCGACCAGCAAAACGATGTGTCAATTCGTTGATGTGTTTTTTAACTGCTGGAATCTCCAATGCTCGCTTGAAACGTTCAGAGTCTATCCCAATAGGAAACTGAAGATTTCAGCCAAACGAGTTAAAAGAATCATTCATTTCGCAAACATCTTTTTGATAATCTTAGGTGACACTGCTAATTGAAAAGATTTTAAATAGTTGGCAAAACAGTTGAGAGTATCATGAAAGTAGGCAATAAGATCACTAGGCAATTCAAACATGTCAGATTAAAAATTAATAAGAAAACATATTTTGATGTGTACCGCTGCAACTCTGGTTAGCTTTCCTTGGTCTTCCACACCCTCAGGAGTACCCTCAAGTCCGAGTATTCTGGTACATGCACTCACAAAATGCCTTGCATAATCGTATGTGTGAAATCTGAAGAAGGAAGCCAGTGAGAATAAGCATGAAGCAACTAATGTATTATCAGTTTTTTTATCACTTAATTTTAAAAAATTGAAGCCTATGCCTTCTCCTTGTATTGCTGATCTATCCATTTGTTTTAGAACTAATTCCTCAGACGATAAAAATAAGCGAAAACAAAAACAAAAAAGAACACAGTATTGCAACTAAATTTCATGAAGACACTGGTGGAGTCAAGATAGAATGGGAAACCAGCTCCACCTTGGAAAAACACATCATCAATACTGTAGCACTGGTATATTTCCTTTTCTTGTCAGCAAGACATGATATACATTTATCCTTTCAAAATACACCACACAAATTTGTTCAAAAAAAAAAATACACCACAGAAATATCACATAATATGTAGTGCCGCTTTATTCCTCTGTTAATCATTCAATGAACTGCCAAGCAATGTCCTCATTGGCTCGTTGTCATATTAAAGTATTAGATTATTCATTTTCATCTGTTTTTATACCATCACTGTCTAATGTATTATGAACTAGAAAGCCGGTCAACTGAATTTAAACCTGCTTTACAAGTACTTTAGCACAGGAACATGGAAAATAACTTATACCAAATCTGTTGACTCATTAGGACTTACATGCACAGATAGTATATTCAAAGTCTTAAAGCCATAAAAGTTAAGTACATGATAGCCTAACACGAGTTACATGATGAAATAAGCTTAAGTGAAAATTCAGTGACAAAAGGGCACTCAGTTAAACACCAGTGCTTCCACAATCAATTTCAACAAGCACAGCGATCATGAAAGTAAAAGGCATGCTCACCCGACTAAATCAGCACAGAGCACTGAGCGAAGCAACTCGGAACGAGATGGCAGTGTCCGGTATATCTCTGAAGACGGAAATGGAGTGTGCAGGAACCAGCCAACCTTCATGTTGATGTTATGTTCTTTGAGACACTTGGGGAGGAACATGAGGTGGTAGTCATGGCACCAGATAACATCCCCTTCCTGGTAGTGCTCGTATACGACATCCGCGAACATCTGGTTTGCTCGCTTGTACGCGTCGAACTGCGACTCAAAGTTCCTGGTAGTAGCCAGCCTGTCCTCTTGTGGCAATCCCAGGTAGTGGAACAGAGGCCACAGTATGTTGTTGCAGTACCCGTTGTAGTACTGGTGCACAATTTCCTCATCTAGAAAGACTGGAATGCATCTCTGTTTGTTCAATCAATCAATCAATCAGCAAAATATAATTCCAATTGCTAGAGATGTGTAACAAAAGTCACTGTTCTATTGGTTCAGGCAACATCAGATTTTCCTTTTCGGATCCTGAATTGCTACGCACCTTCTCCGCGAGCGCCTTGGTGAGAGCTCGCTGGCCGACCTCGTCGGGGACATTGACGCCCGCCCAGCCGATCCACTTCGCGTCGACATCCTTCACACCTGCGGCGTTTGGAGATTTCGTGTATGAATATGTGTAGCTGTTCGTGCGGGAATCCTATGCATGCAACGCTGAATCACATCACATTTGGGAGAAGGGGTGAATCGTTGGGATTACCGAGGAGGGCGCTGACGAGGCCGCCGGCGCTGATCTCCAGGGACCACTGGTCCTCGCCGCGGCGGTTAGCGGAGACGGGGAGGCGGTTAGCGACGACGAGGAGGCGCTGCTTCATCCCGCGGAGAGCGAGACGGCGGAAGCCGGTCCGATGCCCTCCGAGCGGCGGCCGCGCAGCGTGCCCCGCGGAAGCGCCGGCGGCGTCGTCCATGTTGGCGGGGGCGGCCCCGGACGACTGGCCGCCGTAGTCCGCGACGGAGGCCGCGGGCGAGGGGGGCTCCGAGGTGTCGGTGTCCATGGCGTCGGAGGACCCGGTCGTCGAGAAGCTGTGGTAGCGGCCCCGCTCCCGGGGCATGCGGTCCGGGGAGGCGGACCCGCCGTCGCTGGAGAAGAGCGAGGAATTGGAGAAGTTCGAGGACGAGGTCGGCATCTCCGCGTCACGGTACCCGGTGCTACTGCCGCCGCCGCCGCTCCTTCCCTGGCCGCCGCGGCGTCACCGCTCATGCGACGGCGCGGCTCCCCCGCCGCGATGAGGCGCCTCGGCCTGCAGCATTAGGAGGCCGCACGTGGTGAGCGACGGCGGCGCGGCGGCGAGACGGAGACGCGGACAGTCTCATCACTCATGGGACGGGGAAGCGCGGGCGAATGGCGGCCGGCGCCTCTCCCCTCCTCCCCCACCGCGCGCGTCTCGAGGCGGAGCCGCAGTAATGGGCCCCGCCTGGGAGAAAGAACCAAGAAACGATACGAAGACGACGACTCCTCCTCAGTCCTCACCTGATCCCGAGCGGTCGCTCCGATCGGCCGCCGCCGCCGGAGCAGCGCGCAGCCGCCTCTTCTTCTCCGGCGCCCTGATCTTTTCCTGAGCTGAGCTGTTGTGCTCGCAATGGGAGGAGCCTCGTTGCGATAGCGAGATGGAGATGGAATGGGGGTGAAAGGAGGAGGAAGAGGAGGAGGAGGAGGAGGACTACACTAGAGCTACGGCATGCAACATGCAAGAGGGTCCTGACGCCTCGAACTCGCTCTATTGTTTGCGAGCAAAGGCGTTATGTGCAGGTGTGGTGCGGATTGGCTTTTTTTATGGGGGATGGATTCCAGCTAAGCTCTCTCGCTCTAGGGCATGCACAATTGGTGTATAGCACGACGAAGTTATTTTAAAACATGTGTAATGGTTGAGGTACTAACAATTATTGTGTTATATTATTTAGATACAACATTAGAGATATCATATACTTCTATAATAATAGATATGGCCGCACGTTTTTATAGATAATTTGCTCATATGCAAACTTTCTTATTCTGGTGTAGAATCGACTCTTCATTTGAAGATGACTCAAATATCTATGCATACTCTCTCTCTCTCGCTCTCCTCCACATCATCATATATCCTACATGGCAGATCTTAGAGATGGCTTAGAGATTGTTGATGTGGACTATTGTGCATGCTCTTAGAAGATATATATATTGCAGCCGGATACAATATGGACTATACAACTTTATTGGTATAAAAAGTAAATTCTAACTCTAGTTGGCTAATTAGTTAGAAGCAATGGAAGTTTGTGAGTCTGTGATGTATCGCCATTAGAGAAATGGATTTTACCATCAGCACGTCTTGGTAGATTATACACAAGGCAACATATCTGGTGTACATAGGGGCTCCTGTGTAAACCCATGTACAACAACTAATAAAAGTCAGAAAAAATCTAAAAAAAATTGTAAATGTTCTTCCTTGGTTCCTCTACATATGTATAAAGTTTGAAGACCAAATTCATTATTAAGAGCTACTCTCTCTGTTACGCTATGTTTGTCCATAGCACAATATGCGCACTGACCATAGAAATAGTAGTTACAAGAAAAAAACATGTGCAAAGACCATCATACCCTATTTAATAGCATGTTCCAACTACTTTTCTTCTTACTAAGCATTTAATTGAGGGGAAAAGAGTGAGAAATCACAATAACTACAATATTGATATTCACACTGGACAAACATTATGAAACGTATTTTCGTGATGCCATGAACAAATATAGTGAAATGGAGGGAGTATAATAAAAAGGAGAAAATAATGACAAATTTGACTAGTTTAAAATTGATGTAGTTTTCTCTTTTTTATAACCCTTAATAAAGAATGAATTTGATTTTCAATCTTTATACATACGTAGAGCAAGTTCATTAAAACATCTGCAATTTTTTTAAATTTTTTCATGACTTTTGTTAGTTGGTGTACGCGGAGTTTACACGGAAACCCCTCTGTACACATGATATGATGCCTAAACACAAACCGGTAGTGATGAGATATCACCATCGGTTTGAGTTACAAACCGGTAGTGATACCGATTTGAGACAAGGACATTACTAGCGGTTTGAGTCACGAATCGGTGGTGATGCCGAGTATCACTACCGGTTTGAGTCACGAACCGATAGTGATGCCTCGTGAAAAGCAAAAGGTTAAAAGGAACACATGTATATCCTATCTATATCACTATGCGACAATGGGTGGGTTGGCTAGAAGCTCGAGTCTTTATTACTTCTCCCAATATATTCCCAGCATATTAATACTATCACTTGTCGGGTTAGGGAACCAAAACAACATATCAGTACTATCACTGCCAGATCGTGGAACCGAGAGTGATGCTTGGGTTCCAAAACCGAAACAACATGTTGGTACTATAACTATCGGTTAAGGTTGTGGAACCGTACCGGGGTTGTGGAATCGGGAGTGATACCCCGAAACCGAAACAACATATTAGTTCTAAAACTAGGAGTGATACCCCAAAATCGAAACAACATATTACGACTATCACTACCAGGTTAAGGTTGTGGAACTATACTAAGGTTGTGGAACTTGGTGGTTGTGGAACCGAAACAACATATTAGTACTATCACTATCGGGCTGTAGAACCGGGAATGGTACCTTAAAGTATTATCCCTGGTTGGTTACTTTATGTCACAAAATCAAAACATTTGTAGTACTATCGCTACCGGGTTAGGAACCGGTATTGACTACTACGGGTTTCAAAACCAAAATATATCTAGTATTATTACTACCGGGTTATGGAACCGGTAGTGATACTCTGAAGTATCACTTTTGATTGGCTATTACTGGTTCTGAAGTGCGAAAAATTAAAATTATGATAGGGTGTGTTATGATTGTCGACACAGTGGACTTGATTGTACCAAAGATGATGAAAATATAAACTCACATCCATTTATGCGCTGGAATGACCGTTTTGTCTTTTGTGTTGAAGCAATTTATATAACATAGACCAAAACCGGTGAAATCAAGGAGCATTATTTGAATGCAACTGTAGGTACATGCCAATAAATGATTAAGAGAGCTACTCCCTCCGATCACAAAATGAAGTCACGTTGACTTTTGTACACACCTTTGACCATTCGTCTTATTCAAAAAAGTTATATAAATATTATTTATTTTGTTATGATTTGGTTTATTATTAAATTTATTTTAAGTATGACTTATGTTTTTTCATATTTGAACTAAAATTTTGAATAAAACGAATGATCAAAGGCGTGTCCAAAAGTCAACATCGACTTTTTTTTGTGACCGGAGGTAGTACATTACAAGGGAATTAGGGGTTCCTATTGTAATGCATGATAACTTAACAGCGGATTCACCGCAAATACTAGTTTGACTCATTATTGCTGCTACGGGTTCCAAAACCAGTAGTGTAATATCTGGTAGTATATGCTCCCCTAGTCTATCAAGTCATGTCATCTGCACCTATGGCAGCAGGTTCACATAAGCAGCCACGCCAACATTTATGAAGACTCGGGTTTTTGCTAAGTTTAAAAAAATCAATAAAAATCCTTGAAAAATTGAACGAATCGATTTCCCATGTAAAGCAGATATAAATCCTTTAAAAATAAAAAATCCATTGAAAAACAAGCGTTCATAAGAAAACCTTGTATTTTAGATTTACTAGTTTTTAAGCATGGTTTTTCCTACGGCTGATCATTGGCGCATTTGAATTTCATGAAAGGCAAATGACTTTCCACGATTTTAAACATAGAAAAAAGTATCGATTTCTTGCCTAAACTTTCAACTAAGTACCAAATTGGTCACTAAGATGCAAAACCAGGTTGAAACGGTCCCCTAGTATTGCAAAAAGCAATATTTTGGTCTCTTGACTGATCAAACCCGCTTTTAAAGAAGGTTTTCGCTTATGTGAATGTCGATCTAATCACTCGGTTTTGCCCTTGTGGATGCCACTTGTATGCCATGCTTGCTCTGAGTCACCAAACGCTTATTTCTCCCTTTTTCTCCCATCTCTTTCTCTCGCGTGCCTCCTATTCTAATCCCCACATTGTCTCTTTCTCTCTCTCCCCTTTCACTCTCACTATGTCCGTGCACCAATCAACCTTAAAATAACAGCGGTCACACTTCGTACTATTTCTAGTCGGAACAGTGTTATTGAATTATGAAATGAAGCTGCAGTGTTATCTCAAGGATTTACATCTTGACCATGCCCATTCCTTCCATTTAACGAAATTTGGAAGTATCCCGAACTCCACATGACGAAGAAACAGATCGAGATTCACGTGCAGGTATTACGGACCCGGCTTTTGTTGAGCAAAATCTGACCAGCTCGGCCACACGGATGGCGACTGCGAATAGCGGATGAAAACGAAGGCGTGCACAACCGGCGATGGACAGCGTAGCGCGTCATCAGGGAAACCGCTCAAGCCTTTTTTTTTTAAAGGCGGGAAAACGGTTTATTGAAAACTGATATATATCTAACTAGCAAAAAAACCATGGCTAATAAAAGAGCCGATTAGCTTACCGAGAAATTAAAAAACGGTGATTAATCATTTGAAATCGGCTAAACGACTCCGGCTTGTCGAACGGTTTTTGAATCCCTAGCTAGAGTTCTCATCTCAGCTTTAATTTTCACACTAATGAAGGAACATTATAATTTCCACGCAAATGGAGAAGTTTTGATGGTGAGAATATATATGCCCTTGATCAATATATTTGAGAATTAATTTCTTGTAAATCTTCGATATCCATGAGGACAATAATAACTAATACTCCCTTTGGTCACACAAAAAAGTCGCCGTTGACTTTTGGATACACTTTTGACCATTCGTCTTATTCAAAAAAGTTATATAAATATTATTTATTTTGTTATAATTTGGTTTATTATTAAATGTATTTTAAGTATGACTTATATTTTTATATATTTGGACTAAATTTTTTAATAAGACAAATGGTCAAAGACGTATCCAAAAGCCACCGATGACTTGTTTTTATGAGCGGAGGTAGTAATTGCCAAACAATGTATACAGCGTACGAAAACCGTGTCTAGTTGAATGTTTTATTAATATTCCGGCGCAAGAAAGGCGCAAATGGTTTTGAAAGTAGATTCTCATGCGCCTCACCCTTACTTTTCACGCCAACGAAAAACGGCGGAAAGCTCGGTTCGGTAACGTAGTGATGACGTGAACCAGGCTTGCATGCATGCGGAATACATGGTTGCAAATTGGACCCATATATGGAGCACACGCTATAATACGTACACGGTATATATAGCTGGCGAGCACCGGCCACACCGGGAGCACGTACGCCTGCGCGCGCGCGGCATGCAGCAGCGGGGAGAAGCTACTGCAAGTGTGTGCATGCGTACGTGCCGTGCGTTGCGCGATGAGAAAATTAAAGCAGCAGTATAACAAACTAATACTCACTCCACTCACCGTTGCCTTTTGTACACGCATTTGATCATTCGTCTTATTGAAAAAATTATGTAAGTTATCATTTATTTTATCTTTAAAGATGCTTTAAGCGTGATTTATATTTTCGCACGTTTGCACTACGTGTAGGCGTGGTGGCTCGACCAAGGACGCCGCCTCATGTGCCGGGCCCGGGGTTGGCTAGCGCCACAGTCGCACACCGCGCGCACTCCCACACAGACATGCACCGGTATTGTACGTAGCATGCAGTGTAGCGCCGCCTGCATGCGGGTACCAACAAAGGATCGTGTAAACGACTCGGTGCGCGCGTGAGAGCGTGCGCTGTTGGGAGGACATGTTTCACATGCTTGGAATTTTATTCTTTGCTGTATCGAATTTGGCTCACCTTGACTCTGCGAGGGAGCAGGTATATATATCATTATTATCACGAATAATAATGAACGGTACACCGTCATCTCGATACGGTGTTAATTTTATGGGTATTTATATATGTTACGTTCTATCTATGAGTGTTTTATGTGTTTCATATGATGTACATCTCACACCATGTTTCATATCAAACACGTATACCGTTTCAACGGTGTATCATCTTCTAGTAGCCCTCTATCATTATTTCTCTCCGGTCCGTAAGATGTAGGCCTCATTTTTTTTTGTCTTATGTAATTTATCTTTTATTTTTTATAGGTGCGGAATGAAAGATTAGTTAAATAAGGTGGGAAAATTGCTAGCTAAATAAGTTAATCAAATTGTTGTATATTGTACTCTCTAGTCTCTCTACCCTCCACCTTTATAAAGGTTTACGAGCCACTTGAGCGTCTTGGGTTTGCCAATATTATTTGCCTTCGGTTCCTCACCCACGACGCTCAAGACCAGAAACTTATAATTTAGGCCTGATTTTCTATGGTTTATCTTATTTGACTTATTTACTTATCTGATTTATCTGCTAACTATGAGAGCTTTTCGTATGATCTTGAAAGTCGGATCTCCACTGTTTGTTTTGATTTTAGAGATTTTTTTTACACATCTTCAAGATAAAAAAGCACGGATTAAAAACTAAATTATTTATATTTTAAATAAAAATAATAAATAGATAAGTTAAATAAATAAATAAACCGTAGAAGCTGCGTCTTAATGTTTTATTTTTTCCATGTAAGCAACGGGAGATACATGTCATGCATAGATCGACCGGTTGATTTTTAAAAGAGCTAGGAGATGGGAGTGCACCGCCATGCATGCGACGTCGCCGCATGTCCTGCAGTGCTAGCTGGTCTCTTAACTCGCGAGGTGGCAGGACACCACTCACGAGTCATGAGCGGTGGATGGTCCACCGGTGCACGCAGCTCCCGTGGGACGGTGGGAGAAGCCTACACCTTTCACTCTTTTCACCCGCGAAAAGATCGTAGCTCGCGCGCTGTCGCATGCAGGCGCCGCTACCGGAAGCGCACGTACGCGGCCTTGCTGGTTGGCGCGGCCATCGTGAATCTCAACTTTAGAGTTAGGAAGCACAAATGATCGATTAATTAATTTTAAAGAAAGTGACAACCATAAACATAAGATCTTAGGCGAAGTATCGGTGCAAAAAATTTATAGGTGCACAATTGCAAAAACTCACCATGGTTTATTAGATCCAACCTGAGCCGTTTAGATGCATTGAGGTACATAGAACTCCCTCTCCCACTTATATGCACTTGTGTGCAAAACTGTGGTGATCGTTTCCCATGTTTATGTGTTTTACCTGAACAACCTAGATGGATCTAAGGATCAAGAACGGACGTTGTTTGCACTTGTGCATTGAAAAATCTTTTACACTGAATATTTTTTCAAGATCTTAATCATAACAATGTTGTGCGACATCAGTATGATATAGGAGCATCCAATATAATGGCATCTAAGGTAAGGCGATCTCTAACATTGTGTAATTCTACTAATTGCGTTTATGCAAGAGGTAATTAAGTTTTGGGATCGATTTAGCCGCATGTTGTTTTTGAGATTTATACACCTGCATGCTTGACAATTAATCACATAAAGTAATAAAAAAGGAGTTTTTGACCAAAAAAAAAGAGTTTTGTAGACCCATAGTTAACAAATCATATTTCTATCTAAAAATAACAACAAACCTATTGATTAACAAAAAAAATTTAAAAATTAATATGAGTATATGTATATAAGTTTTTGTAATACAAAATAACTAAATTTCTATCATGAAACTAAGTGAAAAATTGTGTAGACTAATAGAAAAAAAATAGTCCACAAAGTGAAAAAATAATGTAAACTAACCAGAAAAAATAGTCGGTTGTCCAAAACAAAAAAAAAACAGTTGCCTGCTATTCAGCGAAGTCGTTAAGTTTTACATGTAGCTGACCTTCAAACATTGAAAATATTAAATTATTACTTATAACCATCCAAATTAACTACGTACTGTGGGCAGAGATACTAATAACTTGAAAAACATTAATTAGATTTTGTGAGAGCTCTATCTATGGGCCGGGTACATAAAAGGCGATAATTATGGTGCATGCACGTACGTACGCTAGCTTAGCTTGTTGATACATAGTTGATGCCGTGGACTTTCGTTAAAGATATCAATAACTGTTAGAAAAGGATTAACAGCAAGTTGAGATATTCTTCCTGATCTCGTTGTTGCCAGAAAAGGCATCAGGAAGGGTGCACTCAACTTTCTTTTTAGGGCACAGGGCTTGAGCTAGCTATCTAGTGGCGATGGAGCGCGCGCGAGCGATCGAGCAAGAAACCACACGCTCGGAACAATTTCCTCCGATGAACAAGGAACAAACACGTCGTGAATTCGTGATCGATCGATATCGATCGTATCAAATAGCCCCCCAAAAAAACACACACACTTAGGGCAAAAGAATATGATCCATTCCTTTCCCTTTCTTCCGTGTGACGAGCGTTGTTTTAATCCGTTAATCATGCGGAGGAATATATGTTTGCTGTCTATCAGATCGATCGATATATATCTTGTACTGACATATATATGTTTGCACACACACACACGGATTATTAGTGCCGCGACGTGCAAAGGCATGCAAGCTATGCAAGCTAGCATGGCCGGCGCGCGAGCATCTGCATGCCTCGAGGCAATGTACATACGTGTTAGGCACTAATGGGTCATCGAAACCCTGCGTTAATAATGTGTAAATAATCCACGATAATATCAGATTCTGTGGTCTCCCAGATTAAAGCAGGCCTGATTGACCTGACCGGTTACTTGATCCCTTAATTTGTCGAGGCAGCCAAAGATATGGCCGGTTTGCATAGACGATGATATTAACTATTTGTGTACGTACGTCCAGACTCCAGATGTACCATCAGTTACTCTGGTCTCAGCTGATATGGGAAGCACACCGGGTACGTACGTGCGCACAGATATTTATGTCTTTTCACGAGATCTATCTGCGCGAATACATGCGTGTATTCGCATATATCTTCGACAGGAAACTCTCTTTCCTGACCCCGTCACTTTGCCGGGCACGTTTCGAACACGAGGAACGATCTCTCAATTAAGACTCTAATTCATGCTGAAAATTTAGTCGTTATTTAATGTGAAATTATTTGTTTCAAACAGGCATGGGAAATACTGTACTAAGATCTGGTTAAAGTCATTAATATGGTATAGATCGCTGATTTTCATGCACATAGCATGGTCGGGTCAAAGTCGTTAACAAAGCGTAGATTTTAGATATCCGAATTGAAAAGCGTTTTGACCATTTAATCTACTTTTGGCAACTATGAAGCCACCTCTTAATAAAAATTCTTAAAATAACAGAAATGAAGCGGTCCAGCTTCATAAAGCAAATTTAAAAACACCTTGCGGTCCAACTTAATGTTTAGCTAGCTTATTCATTCAGCTCAACCATTTTATTTGTTCGGAATTTCTTAGAAAAGTTGCAAGAGACCATCTAGGCGTAGATATAACACATTAGCCGTACCGGTTTAAAGAATCTCTAACGATGCTAAATTTGACTGGTTATAAGTAGTTCAATTAAAACTTTTTTTACTTATAGGAAGGAGAGAGATAGATATTAGTTTTTAACTAAGAGCCGGTCTAAATGCATCACAAGGTACATGTCTACTATTAATGGTCCATGTTAATTAAATTTTAGAACAATTCTAGTCCATAGAAGAGCTTGTCTATTTGTTATATATCTAGACATGAGATGTTCATTTCTTATAACTATCAATTGACTTTATCATTGAGATGCCCTTAGATAAAATTAAAGAACATCTTTTATGATAAAATATGATTTCAGCGGACGATGTAATTACATGATTACAAGGAGCGTATGCGTTGATCATCTGATGAACTTAAACTCGGATAATAGAATATTACTCTCTGTAAAAAAAATGGAACAAGAATAAACGAAAAAGATCGATCAATCAGATATGTGCGTGTAGCACACGCGGATGCATGATGTGAACCTCTCGAAAATCGGATCTGACGCCACTAATTCACAGAAATAAGCTAGAAGTGGATTGCTTTTTATCAGGGCAGGAGCTCGAGGAGTTAATTCATTGTGATCTCCTCCCATCATACAATGCGTTTAATCATGTTGATTAGTTAATCTGCCAACGTCCGTAATGTAAATCTAGTAAGCATTGCAACAGTTCTTTCATAAACACATTATCGGTAGTAGTTAATATATGAGCATCCAAACATTATTAGTTCTCATTCTTTACAATTCTATTCGTCCAATCCTCTAAGTTAGCACTTAATTGGTTCTATAGTATGAATTATTTTATTCGAAACTACTAATTTTTTGTTTGGTTCGACCGAATGGAGCGCACAAATTCATTTCACCATAGTTCAACTTGCTAACCCCATCCATCCGTCCCTAAAATAAGAACCCACACGTCTGTCATCTTGAGCACATCTTTGTTACCCAGCTACATCCCGATGCCACCCCTTTGCCTTCTCCCCCACCACAACCTCTACCTCGCCTTGGCTGCTTCTCTCTACACAGCAATCCCTTCCCATCAACTTCCTCCCAGCTCCAATGCCAAACATTATGTTCTTGTTCATCCTCAGCATAGCCTCATCCTCGTCTTGGCAAACCGACGAGGGCTCGTCCTCATACCCCTTCCCTATTGACCGATGAGTCAGTGACATAAACTACGTCTTGCACCCTATATATTCTTTCATCCTGTAGCAACCAGTGACGCAACATCAAACTTGTCCAAGATTTGCAAACTCAAACCAAACGATAGATCATGAACTGGTTCACCCTATGATTCATCCATCTATGATAGTCTAGGGTCCTCGGACTAAAACAACCTAAAAGATTTCCTTCATGCTTTAAAATTCCTTTACCCTTTACACTATATCTTGTAAAACATTCATTCCTCCAACAGCTTAGCTGTCCATTAAAATGTGAAACGAACGGTGTTTTGCAAGATTTGTTATGATGCTCAACTACATGGGTGAAATCATAGGGCTGCTACTTTTTCTAGAACAAAGTTAATGCCGATCGAGTGAACCCATGGAAAATGGTCAGGCTGCTTGGCCCAAATACTAAGTTAATGAATAAAAAATTTGCTAATATGCGTGATTTTTTACCTTGTTGAACCAATGCGGGCTTGGTGGTGAGTGGTGGTTGGTAGTGGATTGACATCGACACTATCTTGACTGTGGGATTGATGAAGGGTGGTGGCGAGAATCGGTAAAATGATTCAGGAGGTTGAGGTAATTCATTAGGAGGACGGGTAGTGGCCGGTGGATCCAGCAGGAAGCCATCAATGAAGGACGATGGGGGGCATATCGATGTAAAGGGAGAAGACTCAATTCAATAGGAAGTGTTGTGATGGTGGTGGAGTAAGGCCAGTGATGAGAATGGCTAGGTGGTGCTGGACGGTGCGTGCGGCAAGAAGTGGGATGCATGGGAGAGGAAATTGGGGTTTGAGGGCTGGATTATATGAAATAAAAAACGGGGATAGATCTAACTGTTAAAAAATTGTCTCTAAATTTTTTTTAAAGTTCTAGTCGTTCATGCTGTCAAGCAACTCCTCCAAATCAAATAGTATCGATCGAGAGCTAATCCAAACTAGCGCACTGAAATTCACGTCATAGAAATCCGCATCATCAATAATAATAATAAAAAAGTTCGTAGAATTCGGTAGAACAAGCAAGCAAAAGCTCGAGAGGTCCCTTGAGCCGGACCCAAGCTATCCGGAGAGTGACTCGCGGTGTGGCTCGCACAGACTGCATGCATACAGGACCAGGTCAATTAATCCAAATTCCCACGCCGACCTCGCGAGCTTTCCTTGGCGCCAATTCCTATCCACGAACGTACGCCCGCGCGATCGGCCGGGAATATTTTCCGGCGAGCCCGTGGACGGCGTCGTCGCCGTGAACGTGTTATCCGGGGCTGCTCCGGCGAAGGCGATCGAGCCGACGACGTGGAGGAAGGGAGGCGACGACGCGGCATGCACGGCGCGCGCGTCCCGGCCACGAAAAAGATCCGGATTCCTTGCCCCGCCCGGCCCACCACCCCGTCGCCGTCGGCCGGCGTCCACACCGGCCACGCCGCCGAGCTGCCGCTAGCTGGACGGACGATCCATCGGATTCGCGGGCATTTCCGCACGGATAGCCGCGGTATATTCCGTCTCCATCCCCTGCGCGCCCCGGCCCCTGCGCCGTTGCTCCACCCGCGATGGGAAGCATATCCTCTGCCGTGTATAATAAGACCTATTATAGTAGAGAAAAGATCGGTCGTATAATTTTGAGATTCTGATGTAAATGTATAATATTGTTTGTAAATAAAAAATTTAATGCCTCGGTTTTAAAGTATAAGAAAGTTTTAAATAGGGTGATCTATTATGAGTAGGAAATAATAAAGCCTCGGTGCAAAAGTATAACAAAGCTTTAAATAGTTCTATCATAAACAGTGAATAGAAATATCAAAAAATTAATACCCCGATGTAAAATTTATAACAAAGTTTTTAAATAGGGTTTATCATGAGCATGGAATAAAAATATCGGGAAATTGGACAAGACCTACTAATTAGATGCATATTTTCTACCACTAGGCTACTCAAACTATGTGATTATTTTGCATACAAGATCCCGTATACATGTGTTTGTTTGGCTATCTGAAATTGGAGCTCTAATGATGTGGGGACTCTGTGCGATTGCACGACTCGCGCAACACCTGAGCCGGCTCTGAATAGAGATGCTATTATATATGCGATATGCGTTGTTACATCCCTATCGATAAAAGACTTTAGATGTGTATGATTTATTTGAACGTTTTATTCAATCAAAGTATCATAAAATGGACATATGTTATTTAGTTGAGCATCGGCCGGTGTTGTAAACCGGCCGGTTGTTTTGTGGGATTTTTTAAGTTAATCGGGTTTCTAATAAAAAATCATTTAATAAATTGAGAGAACTTACGAAACAAAGTTACTTGGTTTTTTGAATTCAAGTTTTTGTTTTCCGCCGCCTCACCTCCCGCCGCCAACGCTGCCCAGCCCACCCTAACCAAGACGTCGCCGCCTCCAGATCCGCCCACCAGCGACTGGCCCGACCGCCATCTCTCCCCACCCCTGGCTCCAACGGCGTCACCGCCGCCCTCACAACCCCGACCAACCGCCGGGCCTCCACCTCCCCCCAACCCTTGATCTATAGCCGGGGAGCACAAAAGCCCCACTCCACCCGGAACCCTAACCCAAATCGGCGGTGACGGCGACGGCCAGAGTTGGGTGAGATGGCTGGAGCTTGGACGAGCAGCGGCGCCTAACGCAGGAGCCTATGTGGAAGCAAAATCTTTTTTTTTTTTGGTGTGGTTAACCCTCCGTTTTGAATCCTGGCCCCGCTACTGGGCTCCTCCTTTCCGCTTTCCGCGCGATAGACGTCGCAGGAAAGATCTTACGCGCGCTTATCTCCTCGGCCCGATTCGCTCCGGCGGAAAGGGACGGCCTAGATGCATGCACGCGCGGGCGAGTGGGGAATCCGTTTCGCCCCGATCGGAGCCGGAGCGGGAGCGGGAGCGCGCACGGCGACGGCGGCGGATACGCCGTTGCTTTCGCGCTCTCCCGACCGACGGCGCCCTCCGGGGGCCAAGTTGCCTGCGGAAGGGACGACGACGGAGCACGGAGCACGGCCGGAGATGCGGCTTCGTCCGCCGCCGCCGCGCCGGCCTTCCGAAATCGGGGAGGATTCGGACGCTCGCGGCGGCGGATTCCCCGGCTCCATTGCCCCATGTGGGGGCGTACGCGCGCAGCGCAGGTGAGGCGACGCGAGGCGCGCGCCTAGTGGCTGCCCCAGTGCGCGGTGATAGTTCCCGCGGGGGAATCTGTGCCTCGGCCCCGCCCTTCTTTCCCTTTCCCTTTCCCTTCCAGATGATGTCTGCACCATGCACGCGATCTTCAGGTTTATACCCTAAAATAATCCCCTCCTCCGTCGATCAACCGCCTGCGTTCGTCGCGGCAATATTCGTCCGATTCGCCCCCCATCTTTGTAGATTTTGTAGTGCCGCGGTTGCACTTGATTATAGCTGTTTGTGCCGGTTGCTAGCTGTAGAGGGCGTACGTACGTGTAGGCAGGCAGCTCTGTACTTGACGGCGAAAAGGATAAAATGAAAATGGGTGTGTTGATCGAGAGTACAGCCATGGTGTAAGACGCTGCAAGGTCAAATTAATACTTTTGACTTTTGAACGCGCCTTTTGACCATTCGTCTTATTTTAAAAATTAGTGCAAATATGCTGAAATATAAGTCATGTTTAAGATATAACAAATCACAACAAAATATGTAATATTTACATATATTTTTTGAATAAGATGAATGGTCAAATATAATATCCAAAAGTCAACGGTGAACTACAATTTGAAACGGAAGGAGTAGTCAACATGATTGGAGAGCTCATGTGTTGGTTCGAGGAATGGAACGATTAGTTGATCTATCATCGATTTGGTATGTCAATGATTTAACACCTAACGCAGAATGAGCCAGCGGTGCCATTTTGTGAGATAAACCCTATTCTATATGTAGGATGGCCGGATGGGGTCGCTCTTAAACAAGTCATATATCTGTTTTAACTTTTAATATAGTAAAAGATAGATAAGCAAATAAATAGATGAGATATAAGTAAATAAGGTGTGTACATGTGTTCTATAGCGTTTGGGAGTGACGCGATGACTAACGGGCAACCGCAACACGGAGACTAGTGACCAAGCTAAAGAAGAGGTAGAGACAGAAAGATGGAAGAAGAGGGAGCTTGCGCGGGAATTCATAATTGTTTTTTCAAGTGTACGATAGATGTGGTGGGGCTACCAAAGATTTCACAGCAAGATTCAACGGCAATGAACATGCCTGTGGCCAAATGTACCTATAATAAATTTTGTATTTTCATTTTTATATATATGGTCATGAAGGAATTATGCCCGTTCTCTGTATTTTTGGCATATGCTTAGGAGAGCGCACTCACATGTGAGTGCATATCTACCTTGTAATGGAAAAAATAATTGTTTATTCATTTTATTATAGACTCAGGTTCCTTAGTTAACTTGTATGTATTGAATAAATAGCCACTTGCCACTTGCGATGGCTAAAACTCTAGTTAAGTGAAAAGGAGAATGCACCAGGTGCTCAACTTTCTATGTAGACTTTTAGATGGTGTTTCCAATAATATAAAAGGTGACACAATCAGATTCAATTAACGACATTATTCAAATGCATGCAGTTGACAGTTTGTTTGGATGACAGAAGCCCGAGTTAGCCAAAGCAGCATATTCTAGCAAATAAAATAAATATTAAACGGGCTAAAAGCGTGCCCCATGAAGCTAATGAACAGTTCAGTCTAACAACCAGCTGCAGGCAACCCGGTTCTACCCGCCGAACTTTCAAGCTAATTTTTTTTTTTGCAAAACCCGCATGAACGCCGACAGCCATCAGATCTCACTTCAAACTTGCGCATCTAATCCCACTCCCTATCTAATACAATATGTTTTGAAAAAGAATTGTTCTATCGTAATTTTACCATAGGTTGCCTTCTCTTTCATCGCCCGTCAAACATATTTCTTCCTAGTATGACAATCACGCCAATGCTTAGATGCCTCCGGGTGTCATGTGGCACCCGGCTATGTCGAGGATGTCTATATACCCAACCATGGTTTTATGAGGACATCGTGTGGTGCTCTAGCAGGCTAGAAATAAAGTCGTACGCAAAGGAAAGGTGAAGAGAGAAAAATAAAGGGAAGACATGTTGACGAAAATATAATAAAATGGGAGAGTTATTTTTGCAAAACTGCAAGGGAGAGAGTGTGTGTGTAAGGTCATGCCTACAGTACACAGACCTCGTAGCAACATCCAACGTCAGGAACGGAAACACGTGCTGCGTGTGCATGCATGTGGAAAATGCATTTCCCGCAGAGAGTTCGCATGCAGAGAGACAGACAGGCAGATATATATCGATCAGTCTGAATAGATATGCTGGATCTTTCGAGATGTGATGATTCAGGAATGAAATCCATCTGCTATATCCTCTGCCGGTCTGCCCCTGCAGGAGCGTCGTCCCAGGTTGAAGATTCAACTCTGCTACATGGCCGTTGATACATCGCCGGAGCTAGCCAGCGACCGACCGGCACCGGGAGGTCTACCGGTGGCGCCGGCGAGGAACATGTCCGGGCATGCAGCATGCATGGACACCATCATCTCTCGTCTTACCATGGCAGCCAGGCTCGTCTGAGTCGTCTCCCTCCCTCCCTCCCTTGTAGGGGCCAGCCAGCTTCGCGTTGAGGTCTGGCCTCGGCAACTGTCGGGGGTGCATATCTCCATGACTTGTGGATATAGATCTCGGCATATCTGTCTCGCCGTCACCCGTCAGCTCATGCCTTAGCCAAAACGTCGACACAAAATGTCTATGCTTTATGCTTGTTGTTTAATTACTAGATTTAATTGGCACATTTGACGCTGAGCCACTCTAAAATTCACGGCTTTTGTTTGCTAGAAGTCACTTCGTGCTCCCTCCGTATCTGAAAAAATAGACCTTTTAGATTTATTCTAAGTCAAAAGTTTTAAAATTATGTGCATTTTTTAAACTGTTTAAATCATATTTTTAAAAATTGTAATTCCTATGCTTCTTTTTAATTTGTCGCTGTTGACTTTTCGACATGTCCTTTGACCATTCGTTTTATTCAAAAATTTAGTGCAAATGTGCAAAAATATAAATCATGCTTAAAGTCAACAACGACTAATAAAAAAGAGCGGATGGAGTATATAAAGATTTTCCTCGAAAAATACTTTCGTAGTATCATAATTTATGGACTTTATAAATAAACTGCAATGGTAAAGCATGTATAACGAATAGTGCACGCCAGCTGCCTTTAATCCACCTGTAAGTGGATAAATGATGATGCGTAGAAGAGAAGATATGCATAAAAATTTAAGCTACATCCAATTTTAAGAATCTACTCTTCATGAGAATTACGGTATGTCGTAGGGAAGAAATAATTACAATATTTTCTGGCTAGTTTTCTCATATTGTTTTCCAGAGGGCAATTTTGCCACATGCGGGAGTGACTTTTCCGCTATATGTTTTGGACAGGTAGGTAGGTACTCGCACTGACGCACGCACTATACGTCGACGTCGTGGTAGCTCTAGCTCCAGCTCCAGCCCCGGATTATTGCATGGGGCGGTGCGCGCGCGCGTGTCAGCGACACCGCGGATCTTGGCCCAACAAAGTGCGTGGTACGTGGTACACTGGTACTGTACGTGGTACGTGCATGCGTTTGGCGCAACCCAAAGACGACGGCTAATTGCGAGGTGTCGCACCACTCCACTAACTCTTGCGCAGTTGCGCCTCATCTCATGGGAGCCAGCTAGCGGCTGCATGCAGATGCAGTGCAGCATGCATGCAGTGTGGCCGGTGGCCGGTGGTGCAGGTGCAACGTCACACGCACGCAGCAATATGCAATTCATAGCCATTGGCATGCAATGCAGCAAGCCAAGCGCCATGACACATATTGGCATTGGCAATGGTACGTAGGGCTCTAGCTCGATGCAAAAGGCTGACAGATATATCAAGAGGTGCGTGCGTGCATCGGTGCATGCATGATGCATGGCGCGTATAAGATATTCAGGATGTGTGCGAGACTACAGCGGGGCAGGGGGCTTTAGGCAAAAGCTAGCGTGTAAATGTAGCTGGCCAGTGAAGCCGGAGTTGGCCGGGAACAAATCAAATTGTGTATAAAGATGTATATAGGGCTCGATCTCCTCTGGCCCCTGCCCGGCCGGCGATCGAGAGCGAATCAAACCGGCTTTGTGGAAAGGCCACCGGCAGGGGGGAAGAAAGCGGCAATGATGGCCGGCTTTCGCAATCTTTTTAGGTTCCTGTGACCAGGGCAGGCCAGGCAGGTGTCTGCAGCGATCGATCGATCCAGATCAATCGGTGCTGCGTCTCCTGCCCGAGGAACGAGTATGTTATTCCCTCGTGCTATCTCTAATAAATGAATTTGGTTGACCTCGCGTATGAATTTAATTGGCTGCATGTTTTTAAACTTTATTGAAAACAACATTCTGATCAGCATTACCATTAAAATGGATCATAACGTATTTTTCGTTAGCACAATGAACAAGCAATTTGAAACAAATATTGGCTCCCAAGGCCATGAACAATTATAGCGAAACGGAGGAAGCAAAAAGTTTTGTGCGTGATTCAAAATAGAGAAAATTCCGGTCAACAAACTTTTGCATCAATAAATAACTAAATTTACATATGATTTAATGTTATAAAATCAGTACAACAATCAACTAGATGATACTAAAACGCCACCAATAGACGTACATGCGATTGCTCGACAGTCATTAATTAGGGTCACTTGACCTAGGCAACTACACTGTAGACCCGCACCTGCATAACCCTTTTTCTGTCAAATGCATATACGCTACCATGCATCTGGTCTATGCGTGTGCCGGTTCATGGTCAGTTTAAGTGGCACGTGCATGGAGGAATGAAGCCATGGAGGCGTTTGGTTGAATGAACAGTCAGGCTGTTGGCCCAGGCTCTCTATCCCGGAGAGAATTCACTCATGATCTCTCTCAAGAACTCAACACAAGACGAGCACTCAATGCACAGAAGATTTGGGCGACGCTGCCCAACTGGCTGGCGTCCTTTCTCTCCGTTAATCACTCTTCACCCCCCTAAAGCAAAACGATTACACGGCTTATATAGCCTCGCTTACATGCACAGCAGCAACAAACTGCCCCGGGTCATGCGTTCACACGCACACGATCCATCCACTCCTGCACAAGCCACTAACTCACGCGAGCGCACACACGCAACTCATGCGCATGAATCGGTCTTCCGAGCTGGGTGCGAGCCACGCTCCAACGTGCCCCACTAACTGTGCATCAGCTGCCATCTTGCCGTTGAGGACTCCGCTAATCTCCTAGCTAATTGACTCCTGCATGCATGCTATGTCTAACTAGCTAACACACGCACACAACGTGCAGACCCACACACGCAAACACACGCATATACTAATTAACCCGTTACAAGATTAGCTCCAACACAGGCTCTGGTGCCTGTACTGCATCTCATCATACACTATTTTTTCTAGTCCAATTTTTTGCGCTTTATGATTTTTATTATGGATCGAACTATATATATACGTATGCGACAAGGTACATGCATATCGTGTATGCACCGTGCAAAACCTTAGCTCCCAAGGAATTAGAGCTGACGGCGATCCTCCTCTCTCCCAAATGTGTTGCTCGCTTTAGATTATTTGGATAGGATCAAGGATTACGGGCCGGAGAAAAGCTAGGAGAATTGCACACTAATTTAAAAGGGGTAGCTTTGGAAGCGTCCACGTACTGGACATTTAAAGATGAGAGGACGAGCGATTGGATGCCGTAGGCTTTAGTCACATTCAGAGGCCATGTTTTTAAAAGCGTTTGTTTTTTGCTCAAGCCAAAAGAGAGCTCGCTCAACATTGTCAACATAACATGCTTGATCACTAGCCTCATTAAAAATAATTATGGTACTAGTGTGTTGAGTTTCTTTGTGTCCATTGGTCTGTTTGGTAATATGGAACGACGTAGGATAGAACTAGAAGTGTGACAGAATGAAATGGCGTCATGTGCGATCGTTCTGAGATAGAATGATATAATGTTCGGTTAAAAAAAATTAAAACCATATTATACAACGTAAATAGAGAATATTCTACTCTTATAAGCCAAACGTCTCAATTAACCATAAACATAATAATGTTTTCTCTTATATTCAAATCTCATGTCACCAACAAAACATAATAATTTTTTTCTCTCGAGAAAGAAAGTAACGAATTCATGACCGCAAGGTGCATGATTCAACGCATCAGGGGTCATGTGACGTACTACCGGCATCATCGGCATGCATGAGCGATGCTGCATGCTTTCTTGTTACTTAATCGATAGACTTGTACCTAGCTAGCTGAAGCATCTGCTCTAGACTTATGATATGTTATTGTATTGGGAATTGGCATCCGAAGGCAGATCTTGAACAGCTGGTAGAAAAAAGCCGAGTGAAACATAGCTTCCCCAGTATATATACTTGTAGAGGAGAGTACATAAGGAGATGTTCTGTGTTACGGCATTTCATCTAATTTAATTAGGACAAAAATATGGTCTAAGAACGTTTATACACCAGACAGTAGTGGGTTAGCGGAGTGGAGTTAATCGTATTAAAGCCTTTCGATCCTTCTGACCTACCCTTAAACTAATAACTATCAAAAGGTGGAATAAGCTAACGTACCCAGCATTACTAGCGCCACGTTTGATCCTTTTGGCACAACTTTTGCTTCCACTCCCTTTGCTCAAAGCATATGTTACGTCATGTGTACATTTTGATGCAGTTGTAATATAAAATTTAGTCCATATATTAACTAATGTTGCATGTGCGTGCTTTACTAAACGTAAGAGCAGGAAAAACACAGGATTGTGAATGAAGGCTAGGCATATATATGCATGTTGACCCACGTATGATTGAAATATACATGTTCAAGCATGTCGTTTGATTATACTACGAAGAAATACAGTAATTTCATGGTTAAATTACTAATGCAGCAGAAAGAGAATGGAGAGAGAGAAGAAATTGCATTGGACTTTTTCAAAGGAATGCAAAAAAATGGGCTAAGCATTATATTTATTATCCTATAAAATAAGCAAGCTGTCCGACACATTTTGCATGGCTTATGTCAATCTTATTCCTTTTTTCTATTTTAAATTTATTTCTTGTTTTTACTGTAGCCAATATGAACTCTTTCTTTTAATCCGGTATGGACTCTTTTATATTTTTTTATTGAAACTAATACAAACTATTTTAAAAAAAATCTATCATGGATTATGTTTCTATTATTATTATTCCGAATTTCTATTATATGAATTATTTCTTTCGAGCTAATACGTTATAATTTAGGCCCACAATAATCACAATGTAGATATTTCTTTTTCTCTTCAATGAACGTGGGAATTTATAGTATTTTAGTATTGTAGCAAATCTTGTCACAACAAGGGCTGCCCTGCCCTCTTTCTTCCACCACGTCGGTGCTCCTCTCCTGCCTCCTCCTGCTCCGCACGCGGCCGCCTCGCCGTGCCGTCCCCTTCCCAGGCCTCCTGCTGCCGCACGATGCATGGCCCGCGCACTCTAAACCCGGATACCAGTGTTGATCCATCTGCCAATGCCTCGGACACCAACCACCTTCAACCATAACCCGAATCCACTCCTTCCGCGAGGATTGCTAGAACGGCCGGCCGTTCACCGTCGCCCACGCGGTGGAGCAAAGAACGAGCGAATCGCCCTCCAAAAGCGTGCGGCGCTGTTTGATGAATCTCCACCGAAAGGAAGCGAAGATTTTTGACTCGACTTTTTTCACCACCTCTCGGTGCCTAGCTAGGGTAAAGAAGAAAACATGAAGAGAAGGGGAAAAAAAAGCGCGATGCTACACTTGCAGCCTTTACGTAATCCTTTGCTCCCACAATGGCATCGTGCGAGGTGATGGATCGGTTGCTGGGTTTGCCCTTTCGGGGATTTCAACCCGACAAATGTATCCCCTCGGATTTGCTAGGACTTTTTTTTTCCTCTTTCACTCCTTGAATTATTTTTAGTTACCTCAGAAGGTGAAACGCGGCTCGTGAGGCTAGTCAATGTGCATTCACGTCACGCCGCCGAAATCTGCTCCACGATCTTACGATCTACTATGTATGCAAGTGCTAACTCTTTTATTATTGTGAGATATATTTTGATGATCTGCGACACTATGGGTGGCTGGGTTTTTATTATTACCCATGAGTTTACGGGTTTGGGTAGTACAAGATCATACCCATACCTACGTACCCGTTGGGTTTGTGTTTTGACCCATTAGCAAACCTATGGATAGAGAAATTAGTCCAAACTCAAACCCTAATAGAGCAAAAATCCATTGGGTTGCGGGTTATGGGTACTTATTGCCATCAATAGGCTCAACACTGTATGAAAGTGATGGACAACGGAAATAATACAATTATTGGATATGTCCTTAGCGTACAAAACATTTTAGCCGGAGCTGTTCCAATCCATGCCCAAACCGTCTAGCTACCCATCGTAATTTGCATAGTTCAGCATTGAACATAGCTTTCAGTGCCTAGCCAGGTAAATTAGTGACCATCTCCACAAATACAGGAGCAAACATGCATTGGACTTTTAAAAACGAACGAATATGAAAATCAAACGGATTTGCTCACTGACAGTTGCCTGGGTGGCAGTTCACTCGCTCAGGCGACTGCCTCCCTTTCTCATCGGCGCAGGTAATTTGGAGAGAGGGGCAGCGATAGGGGGGAGAGAGGGGCCAAACGGATGTTATTTTGGCAACATGGATCAAAACTATTCACCAAAGATCACACGTCAAGTAGGAGCCAAACCCTACAGAAAGGGCAAACCGAGTCTCCATTCAAGTTTTGTGATAGTTGTTTGAGTTGTATGCATCAAGAATTGGATCAGGGCCGTTCCTGAGTTTTTGGGGGCCCAGAGCGAAATTATAAACGGAGACCCCCTAACAAATTTATTTCTTGTTTTTACTGTAGCCAACATGAACTCTTTCTTTTAATCCGGTATGGACTCTTTTATATTTTTTTATTGAAACTAATACAAACTATTTTAAAAAAAATCTATCATGGATTATGTTTCTATTATTATTATTCCGAATTTCTATTATATGAATTATTTCTTTCGAGCTAATACGTTATAATTTAGGCCCACAATAATCACAATGTAGATATTTCTTTTTCTCTTCAATGAACGTGGGAATTTATAGTATTTTAGTATTGTAGCAAATCTTGTCACAACAAGGGCTGCCCTGCCCTCTTTCTTCCACCACGTCGGTGCTCCTCTCCTGCCTCCTCCTGCTCCGCACGCGGCCGCCTCGCCGTGCCGTCCCCTTCCCAGGCCTCCTGCTGCCGCACGATGCATGGCCCGCGCACTCTAAACCCGGATACCAGTGTTGATCCATCTGCCAATGCCTCGGACACCAACCACCTTCAACCATAACCCGAATCCACTCCTTCCGCGAGGATTGCTAGAACGGCCGGCCGTTCACCGTCGCCCACGCGGTGGAGCAAAGAACGAGCGAATCGCCCTCCAAAAGCGTGCGGCGCTGTTTGATGAATCTCCACCGAAAGGAAGCGAAGATTTTTGACTCGACTTTTTTCACCACCTCTCGGTGCCTAGCTAGGGTAAAGAAGAAAACAAGAAGAGAAGGGGAAAAAAGGCGCGATGCTACACTTGCAGCCTTTACGTGATCCTTTGCTCCCACGATGGCATCGTGTGAGGCGATGGATCGGTTGCTGGGTCTGCCCTTTCGGGGATTTCAACCAGACAAATGTATCCCCCTCGGATTTGCTAGGACCTTTTTTTTTTCCTCTTTCACTCCTTGATTTTTTTTATGTTACCTCCGAAGGTGAAACGCAACTCGTGAGGCTAGTCAATGTGCATTCACGCCGCCGAAATCTGCTCCACGATCTTACGTATGCAGGTGCTAACTCTTTTATTATCGTGAGATATATTTTAATGATATGTGACACTATGGGTGGCTGGGTTTTTATTACCCATGAGTTTACCGGTTTGGATAGTACAAGATCATACCCATACCCATGTACCCGTTGGGTTTGTGTTTTGACTCATTAGCAAACCTATGGATAGAGAAATTAGCCCAAACTCGAACCCTAATAGAACAAAAACCCATTGGGTTGCGGGTTGTGCGTACTCATTGCCATCATTAGGCTCAACACTGTATGAAAGTGATGGACAACGGAAATAATACAATTATTGGATATGTCCTTAGCGTACAAAACATTTTAGCCGGAGCTGTTCCAATCCATGCCCAAACCGTCTAGCTACCCATCGTAATTTGCATAGTTCAGCATTGAACATAGCTTTCAGTGCCTAGCCAGGTAAATCAGGGACCATCTCCACAATACAAGAGCAAACATGCATTGGACTTTTAAAAACGAAGGAATATGAAAAACAAACGGATTTGCTCACTGGCAGTTGTCTGGGTGGCAGTTCACTCGCCCAGGCAACTGCCTCCCTTTCTCATCGGCGTAGGTAATTTGGAGGGAGGGGGCAGCGATAGGGGAGAGAGAGGGGCCAAACGGATGTTATTTTGACGACACGGATCAAAACTATTCACCAAAGATCACACCTCAAGTAGGAGCCAAACCTTACAGAAAGGGCAAGTCGAGTCTCCATTCAAGTTTTGTGATAGTTGTTTGAGTTGTATGCATCAAGAATCGGATGCACGGACCCTAGATTTCATCTTGTGGTTCGTTTGCAGGCTGGTGAATAAGTGCACCTTGAGCAGTCATGTTTTTCTAACTTTTGAAAAGCTTACCTCCAATATCGATGTTCAAATTCCTTGCAACGCTCTTTTACAAAAGAAGAGGATAAGGTGTTTTGTATGCTACACAGGGTTTTTTTTTCGGGCTATCAAATTGTAAGACCATACTCTTTATATTGTTTCTTGCAAGGGTTGATGGTGCTTACCGCTGGGGCTCATTGTTTTATGTTAGTTAGCCTTGTAACTTTTATTATTAAGTAATAAAGGTTGTTTTTGGTTTGTTCTAAAAAAATTTAAATAAACTACATGAAAGTTCCTATAGACCGTAATTCTGAAAAAAAATGGAAAAAATATAAATGATCAGGTAGAGGCAAATGCCGAACCCAGAAAGAGAACACTAGTACGGCGAATTAACTAGATCCCAGAACTAGAAAGAATAGGGCCTACTATTAGACAAAGATATCATCAAGCTCTGCCTTTTGCTTATCAAGAAAGAGATTTTTTATTGCATATACTCCCTCCGATCACAAAAAGAAGTCGCCGTTGACTTTTGGAAAAGCCTTTGACCATTAGTCTTACTAAAAAAAGTTGTATAAATATTATTTATTTTTGTTATGATTTGGTTTATTATTAAATTTATTTTAAGTATGACATATTTTTACATATTTGAACTAAATTTTTGAATAAGACGAATGGTTAAAGGCGTGTAAAAAAGTCAACGGCCACTTTTTTTTTAATGACCGGAGATAGTATTAGTTAGTTAGATGGATGTACATTCAGTACTGCATCGACTGCCTGCTTTTGTTACCGCTGCCCAATTTGGTGAAGGTGCCAAACGACTAGGCCAGGAAAGAGTGACCAAGGATTCCACCAAAGCTGGGTGCAGCTTAGCACATCAGAAGATAAGGAGAATAACTTCCAAGAATGTAAGTGGCTGCCTTTGTATCCTCCAAAGATTTTTAGTCAGTGTCCTCTTCTTTTTTGACCGGACGATTTTTGCTTTTATGTTGGCGAGGGGGTTATGGCTTATTTGTCGTTTTCAATTGCTGTCTTTTGAGCTCTTCGAAATAATTTAAACAAAAGTAGGTTGGTTTCTTGAGGTCGATTCAAAAAACTTTTAAAATTCTACCTATCATTGAACTTATTTAATTGTTGAACCAATTTTTTTAGATAATGAAAAAAGATTCAGACCTCTACATTAGATGAATATGGCCAACCACATAGATGTTTAGCCAAAGACTGACTTAGAAAAATAAATAAAAAGGAATGGGTTCTTCATCCATCACTAATGTAATTATCACATTGCCATCTATTTTTGATGAGGAAAGACAAAGCGACCACCTCCATGGAACGGCAAGCTGCAAGAATCATGTCTTTATCATCCTCCTTCTACAGTTACGACCATTAGCAATAAGACCATTAGCGTAACCGGTATGCTCCTCTAGATATGACCTTAAAAAAAATTGTATTTGTCAAACACGGCATCGTTTTGAGATAGTCAACTAGCCCAACACACAAAGCTGCCACTCCAATTAAAATTTGCCATTTTTTTGTGTTTCAATGTATAACATGTGAAAACAACTAAAAGGAGATTCCAAACCAGTAATATAAGCTAGTCACCAAACTATTCTAGTTACCTAGCGGCGAAAAAAAGAGATGATGAATAGTTTCAATACTATTGTTGAAGACACATTTTTTATTATCACTCCAATTTCATTACTATTGAACTATTCGCAGTTGTTGAACGCAACCTAACTAAAGTTGTATAGCTCTATGGTAAAGATATATATATATATAGGCTCTCTTACAAGCTTTATTGCAATGTATATCTTGACAAATTGTGGGGATACTGGGAGATTCCCAAAAATACAATTGTCTAGGATTTCAGTTGCATTTTGAAATATTACAAATAGCCAAAAATTATTACATTATTATGGATTATTTTACTAAATATTTCATTTTTAAAGTTACACCGAAGACCGAAGTCTCACTTAGCCTATGTAAACTTTAAAATTACTTTGTCGCCTCTGGAAGTTAATTTCATTTGCATCGCAACCCCATAACTGGTAAGTCAACTGTTAAGTGATGAGGTGGCTATTAGATGGCTCTTAATTAACTACTAAGGTGCATGGTCACAGAAAGTAATTTAAAAGTTTAGGATGCCAAGTGAGACTTCAGTGCAACATGCAGGGGCAACAGTGTAATTTACCTATCTCTCTATTAGGATGCATATGTGGAGTCACATCTATAAATTCAGTGCAGAGAGTAAAAAAGATGAATAAAAACTATCCAAATTATCCTTTTTCCATCCCTAGTTGATATAGATTATTGTTGTCTAGCCTTGCAATTGTTGTAAAGAATGTTTCCTATTATTTTTATTTTGACTTACAGTTGTTTTTATCATTATAGTCGATATAAACCTTTTCTTTTAATTTAGACCATTGTTATCTGGTTCCATAAAAATTATTACCTCCGGTCATAAAAACAAATCGTCGTTGACTTTTAGACACGCATTTGACCGTTCGTCTTATTAAAAAATTTAGTGCAAACATGCGTAAATACAAATCATGCTTAAAGTATATTTAATGATAAAACAAATCACAACAAAATAAACGATAACTTACATAGTTTTTTGAATAAGACGAGTGATCAAAGGCGTGTTCAAAAGTCAACGACGACTTGTTTTTTTACCGGAGGTAGTACTATATAGTAGCTCCATTTAACTCTGGTTTAAAAATGCATTATAGAAATAGATAGAAAGATATGTTCGTGTGGTAATTTGAAATTAGATATATTTGCGTAGCTAGTACCGTATATGGGTTCCGAATCTTCTTCTAACAAAAGGCAATAGAAAAGCCTCGAAAGGAACATGAAAATGCAATCTAAACTCTAAAGTAAAGAGACATTGCCTGATCGCCATGACAGTGGAGCGTCGCGATCGCACCACGCGTCCATAGACTCATAGTATACTCGATCACGGATCAGCTCCTTTTCTACCTTGGTTTCTTTTCTTTTGTGTAGAATTAAAGTTGATACATTCAATGGGATTCCGAGTACAACTCTATTTAAATTTGGGTTTGATTTATGTCAGTTCTGATATTGTTCACGTAATTCTCTACGTGCTAAATCTTGTTTCAACAAGTTTTGGCCAATTTTGTTGAAAAAATATAGTGCAAATGGAAGATTAAATTCTAGATGCATACTTGTATCAATCGTCAACGACAAGGTTGTCAGGACCAACCGTTTGGCCATGTACACACCGATCGGATTTTCTTAATATGCACCCATAAACTACTGTTGCCTTTTTTTTATCTAATAATATAGTGACCTCTTACTCCCTAGAGGGTTAAACAATGAGAAAATCAAACGGTGCAGAGAACTCTCACCCTTTGGTGTAACTTTGATAGATTCCCATTAGTTACATGAAAACTTTGCAGCGTAATTGTGATGTTGAGTTTCCAAATAAACCTTTTGAGCTAATTTATTAGTGGTAAATGATGGCATATAAGTTTAAAAAATATTTATATAATTATCTCTGGGGACTGGCTTTTAAATCACAAGATCCTAGGAAATTTTTTTCAAATCCCAAAATTCTAGTTCCCAATAATATTGGGTTTCGAGTGTTTTGATAAAATTTTGGTTGGGCTTTAAAATTTTTGAGAGGCGGATTCAAAATCCTCTAGAAATTAAGAAATTGGAGCGTCCTTTTTTTAAAAAAAAAACTTTTTGTTGGACGGCTGAAATCAGCAAAAGAGGTGTTCCTAGGATTGGTGTTACGCTGACAATGATACACGCATGCTTTTCTTGACGTATTCATAACACCTACTCCCTCCGTATCAAAATATTTGTCACTTTTGACTTTTGAACAAACGTTTGACCATTCGTCTTATTCAAAAAAATTATGTAAATTTCATTTATTTTGTTGTGACTTGTTTTATCACTAAATATATTTTAAGTATGACTTATTTTTTGTTGTGACTTGTTTTATCACTAAATATATTTTAAGTATGACTTATTTTTTTACATATTTGTGCTAATTTTTTTGAATAAGACGAATGGTCAAACGTTTGTTCAAAAGTCAAAAGTGACAAATATTTTGATACGGAGGGAGTAACATTTAACAACGACATGCATGCAGACGTCCAGACCTGGCTACACGCTCAGTCGCATGGATGGACCTAACCGTAATAACTTCGTATAGCATACATTATACGAAGTTATACGACACGACACAACCAACTTCATGGTTCGCTCAACAAAACAAACAAGAACGACCAGGAAACCAACAGTTCAAATAATTAGAGCTGCTATTGAAGAGGATATGTAAATATATAAAACAAATTATGGTTTTGCTTAAACCCAGGCGACTGGGCTTGCCGCCGCGGCCGCCGACGGGTGGGCCTAGCGCGCGCGCGTGCGTGCCCAGTCGCCTGGGCACAAGGCACTCCCAACAAATTATTAGTTTTGTTTAGAGAAAGGGTATACGCCTTTGTTCTATAGGATGCTCCCTAAACATAAAATCAGATCCTCTAAAACATTATAGTAGCAAAGAGAATATAGAGCTCCAAATTTTTAGTCGCTGGTGGAGGAATGAATCTTTGAGAGGGGTAGCGTAGAGAGAAAAACTTTTTAACAATTGTAGAGAATCTTTTAAAGGTTTGGTATTTCTGGCATAGAGGTCTAGATTTAGAGCGTTCATTTGGGAAAGAGTTAAGAAATTGGATTGGTTGAGCATATGGCTATAAACACTATTCATTTGTTTTTTTTGGAATAAACTAGTGTCTTGAGGAAGGAATCTTTTCACAATATTGTGTAAAACGTGCAGTGATTTTAGAGGATGGAATATAGAGCTTTTGTATAGAATAATGTTACAACAAAGGGGAAATTTTTGGAACCTTTTTTGGAGATGCTCTTATATAGTTGAGAAGATTGCACTGTAGTCCCTTAAACTTTCACCGTTTTGCATGTAGCCCCATGGACTTGCTTTTTTACTTCTATGCCCCCTAAACTTGTAGTTATTTGCACGGGAGGTCAAAAATTGTTAGGGCAACTGTTTAGCGCTGAGGTGACAGTTTTGAGTTTTAGATAGATAGGTGGGGAGAGAGAGAGAGAGAGGATGTTGTGGACATTTGGGTAGAGACAACGCAAGCATTTGAAGTCCTCATGGACTGCCACCTAGTGTTAAACAGCTGCTCTGATAGTTTTGAAAATTCGGTGCAAACAAACCACAAGTTCAGAAAACCATAAAAAAAAACACAAGTTCAGAGACATGGACGGATCTACAGTGTTAGCACTGGGGTCAAACGACCCCGGTATCTTTCGGACAAACCCTTCTTGTTTACCCTATTAGTATATATACATATAAACCTACAATTTGAAGATTAAAAATGGTGATTTAGGCCCAGTTCTTTTCAGCTTAACGGCTTAACAGCTTAACGACTTATCTATGTTTTAAAAAGACATGTTTAGAGTTTTTTAGTCCGTTTTTTTTATGTTTTGAAGGTGGATCCTAACGCTTCAAAAAACAAGTCAAACGAAATGGATATGAATCTCGAGACTATCTTAAGAAGCGATTGAAATTCAGTCATTTCAGCCGTTCAGCCGATAAGATCAGCTTAAAAGAACAGGGCCTTAGTGTTAAAATGACCCCGACGACACCAACGACTTGTTTTCTTTGGTCCGTCCTTACGAGACTAGATGCAAAACAAAGTAAACCTAGTGAGCCCCGCATCTTCAAAACACGAAGAAGCTAGAAAAAAAAAAGAAAGAAAAAACTAGACAGCAGTGGCACAACCGGTGGGCCCGCGACCCGTCCCTCTCCTGGCGGGGGGCCGGTGACGTCACGTGTCGCGCGCGAGCAGTGACCGGTGGAGAAAACGGAAAGCGCCGGCGCGCGGCGCGCATGTGCATGGTGCATGTGCATGTGCCGCGCCTGGCAATCTGCCGGGAACCAAATCCTCCTCGGGAACCGCGCGGGAGCAGCCAGGACGCCAGGACAGGGGCGCCCGCGCTGCAGCCCAGCCCCACACGAGTACCCACGTACACGACACCCCACTGGCGTCGCCGCGCGCCAGCTTTATCTGTGATCTCCCGAGATCTCAGTATCCCACCGCCAACTCATGCACGCGCCCTACCTTTTCTCTCCCTCCCTCACTCACACACACGTGCTGCTGCTGCTGCCATACAAAATACTACACAGCCAGCCAGGTCAAGTTGGATGTTTTTATGCCCGGATAGGGGGGATACGTCGCAGTGGCGAGTGAGATCACGATCGAATCTATGGCCTCCTTTCTGCTGCCCTGGGCCAACTTGCTAAAGAGAGGATATCTTGCAGTAGTACCTTGCGTAGCTCTTCCTCCTTTTCCACCCTCTTTTTGATCTCTCTCTTTTTTCCCCCTTCCCTTTCTTTTGAGGGGATATTTATTTCCACCTTTCTTCATGATGTAGGTAGATGCAACATTTTTCATACGCGTGTACCTTGGGCATCCATGGCTTGCCTCTAAGACCCTGTTTATATATTCACAGGGTATAATCATAGTTTTTGTTGACACGATGACATTGGTTTTTGCTAGGACTACAAGCCGCTTGTTTGCATGGTTTTGTGGATACAAGACTTTGACAAAATACAGAGGAGAAGTAATAGTGCGATTGGTTAATGGTACCAATTTGGATGAAATAGAATGAAACAAAATAGGATGGAACAAATGTTGTATGAAATTATTCGACCAAACCACGCATACAACATAAGCAAAGAATGTTCTCTAAATGTGAACCATCATGTATCATTATATCCCAGTCCATCCCACTAGCCGTACAACAGTTATCAAGAACTAAATTATTTCATTGCGCCAACCAAACAACCATATACCATATCATCTCGTTCAACCTTGTTCAGCAATCACACACACTCTAAAACCACAACACTAGCTTATGGACAAAGTTACAAAAAGAGATGTGGGGTGGAGTTGCAAAACTCAAAAAAAAAACAGGAGTTCCAACCAAAACAAAGTTATAAAGCCATGCCAAATTTTACATCCAAACCTAAATTTTTAAAACCATGGTATTTTCGCATACTAAAGTTCATCTTGGAAGTATAAAAAAATTGTGACGCCAAACATGGCCTAAGATGGGATCCACACCCGCTCTCTACGGTTGTGTAACTCCTCCTAATGGTCAGAGGTTGATGTAGCCTCTATACGTAAAAAATATATCACCCATATAATTATATTTGGATATAGGGTCATGCAACCACTCTATGCTTAGAAACCACCTTTAACCTTTAAGACATATTTGGCCTCGTTCTTTTCAGCTTAAATTTAAAGTAAAAGATAAAACTGAAAATTTATCATTTTTGTTCGGACCAAATGATGTACTCCCTCCGTTTTTTTTATGTGACGCCTTTGACTTTTTGGCACGTCTTTGACCATTCGTCTTATTCAAAAATTTAGTGCAAAGATGTAAAAAAATAAGACATATTTAAAGTACCACTATTGATAAAACAAATCACAACAAAATAAATGATATTTATAAAAATAATTTGAATAAAACAAATGGTCAAAGGCGTATCGAAAAGTCAAAGGCATCAAACAAAAAAAACGGAGGTAGTAATAATTTTTGTGGAGTTTAAATAGCTCTTACTAATGCTCTGAATTTTTTTTTATAATATTTTAAACTCTCTAAGTGCGTTGTTATCCGTATGCAGCCGCACGGCAGCACGTGCGCATGCAGGCGCGCGGCGGCGGAACGTGCGCGTGGCCTCGTCCTGCACGATGGCGGCGGCGGCGATCCTGAGGGCGCCCTCACCGCTCACCACCGGTGCAAGGATTTTTTTTTTTCCTCCCCATCGAAAAATCGAGCTCGCGTGGTCTCCGCGACGGGGCGCATGAGCTGCCTGCCAACGTCACCGCTACGAGCTGGACAACGCCTCAACGGCGGCGAGTGAGCCAAGCGACCAGCTGACGATCGAGAGTGACCGGGAGAAAATGAACAGGAACGACGGCGAGAGACGGAGAGGGAGGAACACCCCACGCGTGGGCTTTTCCTCCGGAATAACAGCGGGCGATGCATGGGCTGCATGGGCCACATTTTGTTGGCTTTGCTCTGCGCCTTCCTTTATTATTTTGTTTTACTTGGGATCGTTAAGCTCTCAGAAAAGCACATTCAAAAGCAGTTGCGCAGGCGGAGCCACCGCCCGGCGCGGGCTCCGGCGGCATAAGCATGCCATGAGCAGCTTGCGTCCAAATGGTCCAATGGATTTGAACATGATGGTCGGTTGGTAGACGCAGGATAAATGGCTAGTTTATCCGGGGCTCGGCAAAGTTACTGGCTCCGCCACTTTTCAAAAGTGACCTAGGAAACGAGTTAAATTGTTCTTAAAAAATAGAGGGAAATCTTTCATAGGGTCAGACCCCACAGCCCGCGACTCGCTCGGCCCATCACAGACGCGAAATCCGTTTCATTCCGTCGTTAACTCCTCGCTCCTTGCTTTTTCTTGCTTGCGCGCTCGCTGCTACATGAGCAAAATTTCACCACTTAGTTCCCTAAGATTTCTTTGACATTTTTTAAGGTTTCATGCTGTTTAATGGGATTGCTTCGGATAGGCGTTCGAATCGAGATGCTTACAAAAAAAAAATTACGAGTTACTTTACTTCCACTTTTATTCCAGCTTAGCTTATTATAAGAACATACAATGAGTAAGGCCTCTGCCCTCCTTATTATAAGAATTCATTTATTTTTTTTATAAAATTTAGTCCGAGGCAAAGTATCTTAAAACCGACATTGTCCGTTTCAATCTAGACATAAAATAAATGATGGTGTTATTTTTTCCTCTTTTTTTTTTCTCTCAGTCATGTGGGAACTTTTAGATTTTTTTTTCTTGAGGTATTTGTCGACAACAGCTTTGGACGATGACAAGAGATAGAACAACCTGAAGATGACGTTGCGATCAGCTAGCAATTGAATTCTAATCTTCAGCATTGGAGACAAATACCAATCTAGTATGCACCAGCATGCAACATACAGTTTCGAGCTTTCGATCCATAGTAGCGCATAAACTTGTTCCTTCCATGTTTCAATCCTTTATTTTATGGGTCAAATGTTGTTTACAAACATGGTTCCATACGCGGTGCCTAGGCCTTCTGCCTCACCTAGGGCACGTCTAGCTAGGTGGTTACCTAGACAGCTAGACCGCATAGACAATCCTAGATAACGATCAAACAGTTCTATGTGACATATAAATATAATATTATTCTGTAACATCTTAAATATGACGTATTTTTTATATTATAAAATAACAATTTATACAAAATATCCTACATTATTGTTCAAACCATTGTTAGCATGCAGATCAGTTTGACCGCCTAGCGCCTAGGCAGTCCCTCTCTACCTGCCTAGCGCCTAGCACCTTGGATAACTTCATTTATATAGCTGACATACATGGTGTAAAAATAGACTCAACTAGGTTTAAGCATTAGAATTCAAGCTAATTTTTAGTTTTATTAGATTATATATTCCAACCCTTTTAGACATTATATTATGTTTTAATTATAAATAAGTTAATGGGAAACACTTGTGTACAGACGTCCGGCGCGCCGGACTCGCGTACGCGGCGCGCCGGACTCACGTAAGCAGCGCGCGGGCGTGCTCCCATGGCAAAGGTGGTGCATGCAGGTGGGTCCCATATTATTTTTTTCTTTTGAATGACCATAATTTTTGACTGGATGCTCTAATCCACAAACCGTTTACACCAACGTGTTTCTCGTATTTTTACGAACAAAACAAGATGTTTGTTGCCATATAAATCCTCAAACTTATCTGGTGAAACTTGGGTTTCATACTCGTTAAACTTTGCCGAACTATCAAGTTTCAACAGTTTCATCCAAGTTTCTTCAAGTTTCATCAGATCAATCCAAGTTTCATCAAGTTTCAACAGGTTTCATCCAAGTTTCATCAGGTTACATCGAAGTTTCATCCAAGTTTCATCAGATTTCATCAGCACACGACCAAGTTTCGCTAGTATAGGTGTAAGTTTCATAAGTGCCTTCTCCTAGTTTTACATCAAAAAAATTGAAAAGTGCAAAAAATCAAAAAATCAAAAAGTATTTAAAATGGGTTGCTCTCGATTTTATAAGAATTATGAAATTTATTCCACACATTTTAAACACTGTTTGAATTTTATACAAAAATCAGAAGTTTATTAAGAATTTTAATCAAAGGACGACTAACAACTCTGTCTAGAACGCGCGCGCACGGCAGCGCTCGGATTGGCGCGGTGCCGTTGATCCAACGGCTCCGGTTGGTCCGGCCCGCGCGCTAGGGCGAGCGCCAGGCGTCGGACGTCCGGCCGGGGCGCTCGCGCCGGACCAGCCCCGGACGTCCGATCGCCGGCACCGCGCCAATCCAACGCACGCCCCGCGCTCCCGCGTCCATACGTTTCCCAGCGACTAGCTAGCAGTCGGTTGATCGTTTTTCCAATTAAACCACCTTTAACCTTTAAGACATAGGAGTATCTGGCCTCGTTCTTTTCAGCTTAAATTTAAAGTAAAAGATAAAACTGAAAATTTATCATTTTTGTTTGGACCAAATGATGTAATATTTTGTACTCCCTCCGTATCAAAATGTTTGCCACTTTTGACTTTTAAATAAACGTTTGACCATTCGTCTTATTCAAAAAAATTATGTAAATGTCATTTATTTTATTGCGACTTGTTTTATCACTAAATATATTTTAAGTATGACTTATTTTTTTTACATATTTGTGCTAATTTTTTGAATAAGACGAATGGTCAAACGTTTGTTCAAAAGTCAAAAGTGACAAACATTTTGATACGGAGGGAGTAATAATTTTTGTGGAGTTTAAATGGCTCTTACTAATGCTGTGAATTTTTTTTATAATATTTTAAACTCTCTAAGTGCGTTGTTATCCGTATGCAGCCGCACGGCAGCACGTGCGCATGCAGGCGCGCGGCGGCGGAACGTGCGCGTGGCCTCGTCCTGCACGATGGCGCCGGCGGCGATCCTGAGGCCCTCACCACCGCTCACCGCCGGTGCAAGGATTTTTTTTTTCTCCCCAGCGAAAAATCGAGCTCGCGTGGTCTCCGCGACGGGGCGCATGAGCTGCCTGCCAACGTCACCGCTTCGAGCTGGACAACGCCTCAACGGCGGCGAGTGGGCCGAGCGACCAGCTGACGATCGAGAGTGACCGGGAGAAAATCACAGGAACGACGGCGAGAGACGGAGAGGGAGAAACACCCCACGCGTGGGCTTTCCTTCGGAATAACAGCGGGCTACGCATGGGCTTCATGGGCCACGTTTTGTGGGCTTTGCTCTGCGCCTTCCTTTATTATTTTGTTTTACTTGGGATCGTTAAGCTCCCAGAAAAGCACATACAAAAGCAGTTGCGCAAGAACACAGAAAGCAGAGGCAACCGTTTTGAGGCACAAGCGCAGACCGGCTCCGGCCTTATCCTCTCGCGAAAAAAAAAGGGCGCACGGAGGGAGCTCGTCCCCGGCCAGATCCGAGCGTCTCCTCTGCCTCCGGCGGCCTCCTGGCCGGCGTCGAGGTAGGGGAGACCAGGATCTTGGCCCGGGGGTTGTACAGCAGTAGGTTTAGGTTTAGTTTTAGCGGTAGAAATAAAGAGGCGAGAAGGTTTCAAAGCTTCTTGGCGGCTGCTTGCTTTGGGTCCGGCGTTCTGGCGGTGCTGGCAGGTGAGGTCTCCTTGGCTCTTGGTTCTTCTCGTAGTAGTTGTAGTTTGTCTAGCCGGAGTTGGACCCTCTCGCGAAGCTTCGGATTGTGAGTACTTAGTACACATCATAGACTTTTACTAGTACAAACTCAGTTTTCCTAACTAGTACTAAACTGAACGCAGGATCAATATTGTGATGCATATCGTCAAGTGCATGGCGCCGATAGCAATCCGGAGGCCGACCCAGAATTAGACACTGAATTGATATACAACCACATGGGCGGGAAGGCACACATTAAATTGCCGATCGGTGGGGACAACGTGAGGTGAGACTTCTTTTTGATTCATGCATGTGAGTCCATTTGTTGTTTTGAATTAACCACTGCAATTTGTTGTGTAGGGCGGTGGATTACATGCCCGAGGAGAGGACTAAGCACGGACCCTGTGAGACTAGAAGGGCGTTTGAGACACGAGTCCGCAATGAAGCTGAGCTAAAGCACGAGGAGGACCGGCAGTTGATTCTAGCCCTATCGGAGAGCGTAAGGACTTTGCAAGAGGAATGTCAAAGAGACCGGGAGAGGATGGACGAGATCGAGGCCAGGCAGAGGTATATGGGGGTAAGTATGAAGCGAAACCTATATTCATCTCTTTTGATCATGAGATTATTTCCTTGCTGCGTTCAGCGCTCAATCGAATCGAGCTCGGCCGAAAGGCTAGCAAGACAAGAAATCTGACCAGGGGTGTGATCCGCAGTGGTTGAGCGGTGAGCACGCCGTCACATGGTATGTATTTTCATAGACATTTACAATGTGCTATTTTCCCACAAACTTGAATCTGAAATTTTTATGGATGAGAGATGATCACTGTGTATTGCATGATTTATTTGCTTTCCTATATATATGGATCATGTATGACTTTGTGGTATCTATGTGTGGTTTACAGGGTTCCGCCACTTCTGCTTCCGAGGTTCCACCTCCTCAAAGACATGAGCAGTTGGATGGCTCCCAGCAGGGTTACGGCGCCGAGTTCGGAAACCTCGAAGGTGTAGGGTTTGTTGAGCTCATGAGGGATGGTGGCGCATCGCTGTTCGACTACCCCCTGCCGCCGCCGCCGCAGTAGCAATAAGGTGAAAATGGTTGGTCTTTTGCTTTTTCAGGTGGATGTATGATCGAGATGTATGAACTTGTGCTATATGTACCATGTATCAAATTGGGCTGTGTATGTGAAATGTGGAAGGACATGGGTGGCAGCTGGTGCTATATACATCTCTGATTTGGTGCTGCATGTTTGGGATATATATGTTTTGGTGTTGCATATTTGGGATATTGGGTTATGTGTATATATATATATATTGCATATTTTGTCACCCCTTGTGCAGCAGCTGTGGATTTTGGTTTTCCATTATTTTTCTTTTTTTTTTTCCACAAAATAGCTCTCGAGGGCTAAGCCCTCGAGACTCCCTGCCTAGCCGTATTTCTCGGGGGCCAGGCCCTCGAGAACTCCTGCCACATTGGCTCTAGAGACATCCCTCCTAACACGTTAGCGAGGTGGGCCCCGCAACATTTCTCGGGGGTTTAGCCCTCGAGAACTAGTATCCCGCGCCGTTACCGTCAGCGAAGCCACGTTTCTCAAGTGTTAGAATAGGGCACTCGAGAAATATACTTTTCAAGGGCTAAGCCCTCGAGAAACACTGTTTTTCTCGAGTAGCTAGAGTCCCGAGGGCTATTTCTCGAGGGCCGGCCCTCGAGAACCCTTAGTCTCGAGGGTTTGACCCCCTTTATCGAGGGCTTTTGGCCCTCGAGATTCATGCTGATTCTTGTAGCACCTTAGATAACTTCATTTATATAGCTGATATACATGGTGTAAAAATAGACTCAACTAGGTTATGTAAGCATTAGAATTCAAGCAAATTTTTAGTTTTATTAGATTATATATTCCAACCCTTTAATTTAGACATTACATTATTTTTTAATTATAAATAAGTTAATATCTTATGTTAAATCCTTTTTGCCATCATTGAATATATCTATCTCAATATAACATGAACACAATAAATGAAATTTTATATTATAGTAACATTTTAGAGAAAGCACAATGACTCCTTTTGATTCCACCTTACATTTGGTTGAATCGCGGTGATGATCGAACGTGCCGCCCGTGGTACCAATTAATACCCTGTCATGATAAATTTAGTCTAACTCACGCCGCTATATGTACTCCGTCTTCTTCAAGGCTTCAAGCGTTAACTGAACATGCACGCATACATATGGTTGGTTTTTTTTTTTCTCTCTTTCCTTTTCACATTTCACATTCCACATGCTCAACATATGATCAGACGATCAGTTCAGCTGCTGCTCCAGCCCAGACGAATGTCTCCCTTGAACCAGAATAGCGTTCTCTCTCGTTTAATTTGTAAGGTTTGGAAACTGCCGAGTAATCCTAACGACTAGGACGCGGCGACGCGCGATACGATTATTCAACGTGATTACTCCATCATGGCCTTAGTGTTACCTCAGGCTGGTTCCACAGTTTCCACTCTCTAAGGGGAAAAAAATCACGATACAAATTATTCAATCAACGATCGAAATGGACATTTGTATTGAAAAAAAAAATGCTTTTTATGGTGCTGTAGTTTTCATTTACTAGGTGTTGGAAATATGTCACAATATAAATAATTCGGTCAAAGAAATGTCTGAAGAAAAGGAATGTATTGGCTCCAATATACATGCTACTAACAAAAAAAAAAGAGTTTATATATTAAGTTGCATTCACCGATCAGTTCACCCAGCCAAAATATAAAGTTGATAGGAAAAGCTGAAACTAGACATGATGATTTACTATCATTGTACCAACAAGGGAGACTTTGTTACCGTGCATTGCATTCATCAATCAGTTCATCTAAAAACTATATTGATGGAAAAGATGAACAAATCACTTACTATCTTCTAGAAGAATTAAAAAAAACTCAACCGACCAAACGTCCAACACCACTTTGACGTAGGGGCGGACGCAGCAAAAAATAATAGGAGGGTCTGAAGTTTAGTTCAAGGATCAAGTCTAAAGTTTAGCCCCTTCTTCTCTTCTATTTTATATTAAAACTTATTGCTGGGTCTGAGGTGGGGCTTCACGGTCATAGACAACATAGGTGGGGTTAGAGCTCCACCAGACCCGGTGCTAGGTCCGCCCCTGCTTTGACGGGTGCTCCAGCCTGACGTGCGTGTTCGGCCAATCACCATACCGACAGATGTGAACCTGCCATCAAGTACATCCATTTCTCAAGTTTCAATAGTTTTTAGCAGGAGCTCTATATGGCGTTGTAAATTTGCAGCATTGTTCCAGCAATAAAAATTGCTGGTAATTTATATAAAATGTCAATTTCAATATGCAAAAAAACATATCTCACAGCAGAATTACAATACACAGTTTCTCCGACAATATGCACACATACATATGTGCTCGCCAACACAATTTCAACCACATACACATTCACACCATTCGAAAACAGCCAAATGACCAATAATACACCAAAATGTCCCAATGCATCCCATAGTGGCACAATTGGCAACCATATGGTCCAAAGAGCCACATACAAGTCCAAAATAGTGCAAAGTCGCATTCGAGTCCTAATATTGCAGAAGTCTAGAATAAATGACAAATTACAGGCCAATGGTTCTGCGAACCATGGTAGGGAGGGTCGGGCACAAAGAAATTGTCTGCCATTCTCTCGGTGAGTTGATCAGCTCCCAATCGTGTGGCACTGGAATCGGCCCTCTGTGGAGCATTCAAGGCAGGCGCGGCTGATCCGGACACCTGCAAGATTAGAGAACACCACAATTTCAAAATGCATGTGCATGTGAATCGTAAAGTGTGAAATCCTGAAAAACGAGTATTACCCCTAGAGAAGGCGATTGTGGAGCGGGGAACTGTACCCAGGGGGTCTGTATCGGCAGCAGAGGGTTGGGATTGTCGAACTGTATCGGTGGGGCCCCAGGGTTCTGCGTGAAGACGTACTGTGGCGGAGGTGGCATTAGCGCCTGGCTGGGGGATGCCTCCCCGCCCTGCGACCTCTGTGTGGACACATGATAAGTTAGCACGTGAAATGTGTAAGTACAACCTATGCACATAAGCCATCTTAATTACATGCGAAAGAAACATCTGGTACATCATTGCATTTTGATATGGCCGACGACACAGGTAATATGGCAGCAGACAAAACTTGTTTGGCGGGAACCGAATTTCAAAATTCCGAAGGCGGGTGCTCAGTAGCATAGGATATGTCGGCGGCTTTGAAGTGGCAGACGACACTGGTGGCCTAAGACTGAGATCGTCGTCGGTTTATTTTCTAGCCGCCGACACAGATTTATTTGGCCGTCAATACAGAAATGTAGTGCATCTACGTACATCCATTTCCCAAGTTTCAATAGTTTTTTTCCCCAAGTTCATCAAGAGTCCGTGCATATTTTATATGTATATTTGTTAATGTTTATCTATATTTCGCAAGATTGCACATTAAATTTCTAAGCTTCCATGCTAACGTGTGACGTCCGTCCAAAAAAAGTTTAGTTGAACTTCAGTTTAGCCCCAAAACGTAAGGGAGTGCATGCATGAGCCAGCTAATAGCACCATGATGGCCCATGCAACAGCTTGCCGCAAGCGCAAGCGCCGGCCGGCATCAGCCTCCACTGCTACGAAACCGCGCGCGCGTGACGCCATCGTGTGCTCACTTCAACTATACATATACCTCGGCGTGCAGATCGATGGATCCCCAAGAGCGACTAGGCCATGGAGGAGTTCCAAGAAGCCGACGTGCTGTGGCCAGAGTACCAACGCCGCGGCCGTGACCAGCAGCTATTGCACGGCGGCGCGGCGCCGCGCCGGCCGGGCTCGTCGGCGCCCGTGGGCATCCCCGCGGCGGCGGCGAGGCCTCCGGCCGCCGCGGAGAGCTACGGAGGCGACGGCGTGGAGGCGGCGGCGTTCGTGCCGCCGCACGAGATCGCGGCGCGGCGGCGGCGGTCGGAGTCGGAGGAGAGGGCGGCCTCCTCGGTGTGCGTGGGGCAGGGGCGCACGCTCAAGGGCCGCGACCTCCGTTCCGTCCGCACCGCCGTGCTCCGCATGACCGGCTTCCTCGAGAGCTGAGCAGCTGCCCGAACCGCCGCCGCGCGTGCCGGTTCCGGCGAGCTAGCTTGAACCGCGATCGATCGGTAGCAATTAGCAGGACGCCGCCCAAATTTGTTTTGCGTGCTAAATTATCAAATCGAAGAATGTATATATGCGTCGATTTTGTGCGTAGACATATTTGATAGTATTTGCACCGCGACAATAATAAAATTTGAAATTCAAAACCACCTCGATCGATCAATATTCAAGGCGTCTCGCGCATTCTAGCACGGAAGTAAAGAAGACGGTGTGTTCAATTCTAGGGATGCAAATGGGCCAACTCTAGGACCACCTTTACCCTATTTAGTTCATTTGTTTATACTAAAAACTTGATTGCTAATCTATTTAGTACAAATAAATGAACTAGGGAGGATCAAAGGTGATCCTAGGACCAACCCATTTGCATCTCTATTCAATTCCTTAATTTTTCTCTCTCTGGATTGGTAATTAGCTAACCGCGACAACCAGCCAAGATGGTTTATACGTATCATCAGATGATGGAATGGTAAAAAGAGTATGCATGCACAAAAACAAAAGAAGTGATGTACATGTTTGGTTTTGTACCATACCACAAAACAGCCCCTGCGAATCTGCTACTTGCATATATTATGATCGTCTGACTTGGGACATGTTTGGTTCGTTGCCCTAGCTCACCATGTCAATCGACGGTGCGCACGCACGGTTAGGTGAACCGTTTGTTTCACCGCAAACCAAAGACACAGGAGCATGAGCGACGACACGCGCGGGACAAGAACCAAACACGCCCTCGAAGCCTCCAACGTCTTGATCCATTTTTGCGGTGTACACCGTACTACCATCTGTTACTTTGTACGGTTTCCTTTGAATATTTTATACTGCATGATTTTGTATTTTTGTTGCGGTCGTGCTCACATCTACGGATGTAGAGTCTTGGATTCTATTATAAATCCTTTCTGGATCTCCCAGCATGGAAAATTTCCACGATTCATATTTTATTTCCACGCGCGACGAGAACAGGTCACGTTTGCGTCTGCATGCTTTTGCAGGGTCGTATAGACGGCACGGTCCATGTGCCTCCCGTTGTTGATTTGTTGTTTGGATTGGTTTTATTCGGTCGAGTCAAGATTTATTATTTTGTATAGACCATACAGTGTAATATTTTATAATATTGTTTTAAACCTTTTTGAGTTTTATCAAAGATTTTTTAAAAATAAAAAAAATAATTTTTTGTATCTTCTTTTAAGATCATACCAAACCGAATCATGAATCTTCTTTGTGGGGAGTTTGAACCGCCTGCGGGCTACAGCGCAACAGAGAAAGAAGAGTGACGCGTACGTGTAGAAACAATTCAAGAGCTCGACTAGCACCTGCCGGTGGCTTGCTGCTGATTTCCTTCTAACCCGTGGGCTGGACATGAAAATTCAATCATGCTTATATTTTAAATGCCTGATCTTGAATGACGTCTGAAAGCTTTCTTTGTGTAGTTATCTGTCTCGACTCTCAAGCATATATTAATATACGCATTATTTTTTACGGGGACTCAACATTCACTAATTTTGTACAATTAATTGTACACTCCAAAGGTAAAAAAATCATTTACTATAGCATCCATGTGCATTGATCGGACCCTGAAATTGGCTAATGCAACCCTCCATCTGTTGGCGTTCGTTGGCAAGGATGAAAAAAATGACTTGGATCAGGATAAGATCAACATTCAACGTAATAATAACCATCGCAACTTCGCAAGACACCGAGACGTTGACGGCCGGATAATAACTTATTACTAGTTCAGTAATACTATGCCGATGCCAATCCGCTAAAAAGCATGCAATTAACTACTATACTGATTTATTACTCATTTTGAAGAAGAGTATAAACACTATTGGAGTATTTATTTGCACAAGGTAGTACGGGTTGTTGTATGAGTGTCCAGGTCAAGCTGTAGGAATTTAGACGCCTTTATGTCTGCTGGAATGTGTGGAAGAAACGAAATAGGAAAATCTTCAATACAGGATTCTGTGAATAGAGTGCTTGCTGATGTATTTAGTTCTGGTTACCTGGGTGTGGTTGTTGTTAAAGTCTACCAATGCGTTGGTCTGAGATCTGTACCCGGAAGATCATAATTCACCTCTTTTAAATATTTTTTTTCCTTTTTGCTCCCTGCAATTACAAATGAATTCTGCGGAAAAACACCAAACGGCTCGATCATGATGGTTCGGATGGAGCGCAACACGGCTGGTCTTTTGACAGAGGGAGACCAGCTCCACAGCGAGGTTGGGCGCGAAATTCCACCGTAAGTCCAACAACTAGTTGTCATTGTGCATGGCATCAGCGACTGTGCGGTTTTTTCGAGTGGAGGTCGGAAAAAGTCCTGGGGGCCACTTCCTTTGGAGATTACCCAAGTAGCCAAGCGTCGGTCCAGAAAAGGAAGGTGCCACCATTCCCAAGTACCAACCCAATGCCCGCTCTAAAGAGCGCTGCGTCAGTAGGGTCCATCCTGTCCAGTGAAACGAGGCACGATCTAGAAGAGCCGGATTTGGTCAGCTATAGCCAACGCAATTGGAGGGCGTGGGCAAAATTTTTCAGGTTGAACACCCCGAACCCCCCAAGGGTAGTCGGGGAACATACAAGTTTCTAGTTGACACGAACCAATGCATTGGTCTGAGATCTGCACCAGGAAGATCATAATTCACCTCTTTTAATTTTTTCCCTTTTTTATCTGTGCAATTACAAATGAATTTGTCAGAGCTGTTGCGAGCCTGTGACCCGTTTAAAAAAAATGTATCAACTCTTAGAGCATCTCTAAGAGAATTCTTAAAACACACCTCCTATTTTAAAAAAATAGGGAGCCCCAACAATTTAAGGACCCCTTACTAACTGCTTAGTTCTAATAGACTACTTAAATTTATAGGGGACTACATAGGGAGTTCCTAGGAATAGGGGGTGAGATGAGAGAGAATTTAGGGAAAAAATAAGGGCTCTTCTAAAGTTGTTTTTCTTGATACAACCTCTTAAAAATCTATGGACAAGCGAAATGCCGCTCGGCCCAGTACCTTGCGCCGTTCGTCCGCGCTGCGGGCCACCGAGTGCGCGGCTCGCGGATGGCAGGAAGCCCAGAAAATCGAACGCCACAAAGGCTACGAATCAATAACGGGCCGGAAGGCCTCCGGATTTGACAAGAATTCACGTTCGATCCCGCTCGTCCGGCCCATGCAGGGTAGGCCGAGCATCCACTTCGCGAAAGGGATGGATGCCCATTGCAGGCCAGTCCAGCCCACTCCACCCGGCGTGCGGTGCGCGTCCGCCTCCGCTCGGGAGAGCCGGCGAAGCGAGCGGCACGCTTCGTCGCGGCGGCGGATCGTCGCAGCCGCCGGCCGGCGGCTGCGGGATCGCGCGGTGAGTGCTCCGCCCTCGCCCTCGTCTCCAGCTTTCCATCGTGCTCGCGCTCTGCTCTAGTCTCTCCCGTCCAGCCGTCCTCCCCGACGCGGCACCCAGACCAGGGCGTTCGAGGTGGGTTCGCGAAGCCATGGTTTGCGATCCATTCCCCCAGGGAGTGTTCGGCTGGTTTCTAGCTCTGCCTTGGACGCTGGGATTTTCCCGTTGGCTTCGAGCTCTGCCTGGGTTGGTGTGTGTTGATTGTCAGGGTGGTTCGGTAAAAATGATGCGTGTGTTTTAGAGTCCTGACGGTTTATCTGATGGATGTTGATTTCTTCGTACCTTGTTGGTTTGGCTCCCTGTCGAACGAGAAGTTTTTAGTTTTCCCGTCATTGCTCGCTGCAGGCCGCTAGTATTTCCCCCTTATGCCTTACACAAGAAAAGAGATACTAGCTTTCAGCTTGAATTGTGTAAAATGTGCTATCCAGTTGCTGAGTTTGAGACAACCTCATGATAGTTGCACTCCGTAGTTAACTAAATATTGATAGCTTTTGAGTAGCAAAATGTCAGGATAATTGCAAACCTTGGGTGTCGATGAGTGCTGGCAAATGTCAGGATCCAGGAAGGTGCTTAGGTGCGGCGGCTAAAACTCAAGGTTCTAAGTAACTAGCTAGCTGTTTTTATACCAAATGCTAAACTGCGAAGATGTGAAAATAGGAAAATAGCTAGCTACTGCTTTTAAAACAATGGCTATAACAGGGCAATGCTGATAGGGTTGAACTAGTTGGCTGGTGGTGTAAATGATTTACATTTAGAAGTCACCAGCTGTAGCACCTTGGCAACTGGAAAAGATAACTCACCTTTTATTTAATATTGTAATAGTTAATACTATATTCAAGGTTACTTAATATGAAGTATAAATCATTTTTGTCAATGGAATGATAAATTTATGTTTGTCAATGGAATGAATATGCTGTACCTACTATGGTTTTTCCCGTTTCAAATTGCGCACACATTCAATTGTTTTTACAGAAATGTTATGGTGCTAAGCATAGGGAAAGATTAAAGCTGGCGCAGACCAGAGATTTATAGTAATATGTGAGTTATTTTTGTTCTATAGCTTGTAACCCATTAGCCCATGCAATCACCAGTCATGACATTACTATATTTACTTGCTTTATGTGCTGCTTAATTTGGCTTAACTTTACAAAGCTTCTGGTTTTTATTGCAAATTTGCTATTGTGCTCTTTGGGAAGACAGTTTTTACTGATCATGCTTTCTTTGTTTAGTAGAGTAGGGTGATTTTTAACCTCCATCCTATGGACAAAACTACTACTTATGGTCCTGTTCAGGGGAATGGTGAGATTGGAGTTGGTGCAGGCTCTAGTCAGAATCCTGAAGTCTTGAAGAACCAAAGTTTCCCTTCTACATCTGAAGCAAGAGGAAATACCATGAGTATAAGGAAAAACTATAAAAGAGCAGCTAACAGGGGAAGGAAAGTCTCCCAAGTATCATCAGGGAGTGAATATTCGTTGAGATCATCTCATAGTAATTCCAGGACGCTTCATTCTCTATCAACTGCAAAGAATTCACCTAGTGAGTCTATACACACTCCAGGGCAACTGGCTGCTAAACAAACAAGGGGCAGACCCGCAAAAGGAAGTCCGAAAAATGAGTTCTCAAAAATCCGTCGGCAAATTAGATATATATTGAATCGAATGAACTATGAGCAGAGTCTTATTGAAGCTTATGCTAGTGAAGGTTGGAAAAGGCAAAGGTTTGTTGCACTTAATTTTTTCCGATTGAATTTAATTTGCTGGCATTTTTTCCTGAAATCAAACATTTTGTAGCGAATGTTTCATTTTTTGTTTATTTGCAATGTTTGCTTAACTTGAATTATTGTTATTGCTCAAAAACTTGTAGTATAGGGTTCATTACTTTTTATACAAAGTCAAGGGTGCATTTGGCATTGATAGTTCAACTTTTCACTTTGCTATTTTTGGATATATTATCTAATATGCAATCCTGGTTTATAGTAATATTGTACTACAGTTGTTTTTGGTCATGGTCAGGTATAACTAGCTAGATTCAGCAGTACAGTGGTGGCAATGCTATACCAAAAATATCTTTTGGATCAGCATTCCTCTCTAATGTGGACTTTTAATCAACCATAAAAGTGCTGGCATGCAGTATGCTATAGATTTAGATGCCACTGCCTGTACTCGTTAGTTTGCAGAATTCACTTTTGAGGAGGACTACCTTTCCATAGCTTCCCATAAATTGTTCTGTAAAATCTCTTTGGGCCTAGTGTTCTACTTGATCTTTCTCTCTATAAATGGGGTGTATGTGCTCCAAGATTTGGCAAAGTAACCTAGCCTAGTGCCGTAGTGTAACCTTTATGATCAATCAACTGAATTATTATAATTTTACCTTTTTGGCACCTTCTTGGGTTCACTGGTTACATGTCCTCCATATACAAACACAATAAGATTTTTGGACTTCTCTTAGTAGTTAGTACCAATTGTGCTGGAATGAGTTTTCTGTTCAATCTTATTTGACTAATTAATTGATCAGAGGTACAAGAACTACATTTTTTACCCCCTTGATTCATTTTGCCAGATAGCTTCTTGAGATCTTTTTAGCTGTGAATTTGTTGTAGTCAATCGCAATATAATTTCTTGGTTACCTATATACAAACGATCAAACATGCAGTTTGGAAAAGATAAGACCTGAGAAGGAGCTTGAACGAGCAAAGGCAGAAATCTTGCGGTGCAAGTTGAGGATACGAGAAGCCTTCCGGAATCTTGATTATCTCCTCTCTGAGGGGAAGCTTGATAAATCTTTGTTTGATTCTGAAGGAGAGATATCTAGTGAAGATGTGAGTCAACATATTTTTCCTGATGCTGTCTATTCATCTCTAATGAATAATAATTGTGTTTGATTAGTATTTTGGTCCATGACCATGCATTCCATCTTGCAGATTTTTTGTGCTACTTGTGGTTCGACTGATGCTACATTGCGTAATGACATCATTCTCTGTGATGGAATTTGCGACAGAGGGTTCCACCAGAATTGTTTAGATCCTCCTTTACTGACAGAAGATAGTAATATTTATTTTTATCTATTTTTTATGGTATCTCAGGTACCATTATCGATGTACTCCATTTTTTCATGAGCTCCATTCCCTTGCAGTCCCTGTGGGAGATGAAGGGTGGCTTTGCCCTGCATGTGATTGCAAGATAGATTGTATAGATGTCATAAATGAACTCCAAGGGACCGATCTCTCCATTAGCGACTCTTGGGAGGTAACAGTTCAGCTGTCAAGAATAGTACATTACGGTTTTGTTTCGATATTACTGAGTCTAAATTATCTTCCACCACAACACTACATTTTAATTTTGCAGAAAGTGTTCCCTGAGTCAGCTTTTTTCACAAATGGTCCTATGCAAAATGATGTATGTGATCTTCCATCAGACGATTCAGAAGACAATGACTTCGATCCTAATATGGCTGAAGAATGTGTAGCCAGTCAAGTAGAAGGATCTTCTGAAGACGATGGGGATGAAGGTTCAGACTCTGACGACTCAAACTTTGTCACCTCTTCTGACAATTCAGAACCTTTGAAGGACAAAGAGAAAGTTGAAGACCTTGGGTTACCTTCTGAGGACTCGGAGGATGATGACTATGATCCAGCAGGTCCTGATTCTGATAAAGATAACCAAAAGAAGCAATCAAGTTCAGATCAGTCAGACTTCACATCTGACTCTGATGATTTCTGTTCTGAAATTGCTAAGTCTCGTGGTCAGGATGAAGTTTCATCAGATTCTAAGGTTGGCGACCCTATTCATGGCTCAGAAGGAACTGCTGTTCAGGCTAACGCAGAGAATTCTAATCTCGCTTCTATGGATTTTGAAGTCGATCAGAATTTGGTTTTACCAATTTCAAGTAAACGGGAGGTTCAACGGTTGGACTACAAAAAATTGTATGATGTATGTCCCTCAACTAGCATGCCTGCATTTTTTTCACATGAAAGCTTTTGGTTTGTTTGTTCCTCATATTGTCAGCCAGCAGGGTGCTTATTTAATTCATGAAATATAGGTAAATTTAACAGTTGCCTTATACATTCAAAAGGCAGTCATGCGCATGGTCAACATCATTTGAATGTGATCTTAAACACATGTATACCGTTGCCATTGGTAGTTTGGCACAGGGTATGCAGTTGGTCTTCTCGCTCTTGATTTTTACCATTGCCTTATGGCTAATTAAGTAGCAGCATGTGACTGCGAGGGGTTGGATATAAGCATGTGATTGCATGATATGTCTAAACCGAATAGGTTTATTTTAGGAAAGTTCAGCATGGTCCGGCTCTAGTTCAGGAAGGAGTCGGCCAGGAGATGGCGCAAGAGATGGCGTAGGATTAAAGTTTATCTTTCTATTAAAGTTTATCTTTCTATTTTTAATCTTTTATCCTTCTATGTTTAGTAGTTTCCATGTTTAGGTGTTTTGCTGGATGATAAATAGAGGAAGAAAGAAAAGGGCACGCTTTGTTGCCACAAATTGAGATTCAGCCGCACCGTCGAAATCCGGTCGGTGGCTTCGTACAGCCAATATCAAAATAGGGCGCCGGCGATTCCCGGCGACGCCCTCCACCTCTAGATCCGGTCTTAGGCCGGGTACTCGGGCGTTCGAGTGAGAACACCCGTATCATTGCATGTGTTCAATCATGAACTTACATTGTTTTCGCTGGCTCATGCACTTGACATGTTTCGTCTTCATTCTGAAAAATGAAAAGGAGGCTTACGGGGAAGCGTCATCTGATTCAAGCGATGATGAAGAGTGGTTTGGGAATAGCACATCCGAAAAAGATAATGAAGTACAAAGTGAAGCAGATTCTTTTTCACGCAAAAGCTCCAGAAGAACAGGGGATGTGCACAAGAGTAATGAACTCACTCCACAAACTGCTGAACAAAACTTGCACCCTGATGCTCTTCATGCTTCAGTATGTCGGCAGCATGGAGAAGAGCTTACCTTTAGTAGCAGCAACAGGAACACTCACAAAAGACAATTTGGGGCAATTGTTATTCAGGTACAGTGACATTCTGCTCTGTTTATGTATTAATGGCTTTATATATTATCAGAATTCAAAACCATCTGAACAAGATGGACTAATTTAAATCTACATTAAGATCAAATAAGTTTTGAACACCTCACTTTCTTGCAGAGGCTACATGAACATTTCAAAATAGACCAATATCCTAGCCGTGCTGTTAAAGAAAGCCTGGCACAAGAAGTAGGGCTGACATTCCATCAGGTTTGTTCCTCTTTGTCTTGAACTTCAATTGCATATTATTACAGTCCTTTTGCATTGAGCAAAACCCTTGTTATGGATTCTATTGACAGGTTAGCAAATGGTTTGAAACTAGGCGTCATTTTACAAGAATAGCTGCTAGCAAAACAGGCACTCACCTAGAAAGCCATAGTAACAAGAGAGATAAGACCTATGTGGTAGCTAGAATGCAGGTTACAAACCACAAGGATGTGACTGAAAATCCTAATGTTTGTAAAAATGATGTTGGGAACGAGGAGATGACATCCAGAAATCTAGGTGGAGTTATCAAAGAAGATAGTCCGGTGAAACAAGAAATCAATGGTGATCAGAAAATGCTGGTTACACCTCAAGAAAGTAGCCAAAGTTATCATAGCACCTCAGAATTAGTAGTATGTTCAAAAGGTGGGTCTATGGAGTACCATGGCAAGAATTCTTCGTCAAGAGAGGTTGGAGGGCCAAAAGATAACCCTGCAGAAGATGAGAATTTGGTGGCAGAACAAGACGAGGGAAGAAAAAAGGCAATACTGCAGGAGCTAAAGAAAAGAAAAACAGGTAGATGAGTTTCTAGTTGAAGGCACTAGGCTTGAATTTGCAAGTTAGGACATGAATTGGGCACCACTCGTGGCACTACATACATGAAATTTTTGCTTGGCAAAGCTTGATTTTGGGTGTCTAAGACACCATTATAATACTCATAGTCAACTAACGCTTTCCCTTGATTGTGCCAGTCAACAAAGTAGTTATGAAGCAGTATGTTCCAGAAAAAAAAATAAAAAAAGTGGAGAAACAGTTAATTTCTTACCCACATGGCCACATGTTTGTTGTTTTCGAGAGTTTGGTTTGATCTTTGTGACTCATGCTAAGAATTCTTATATTCCTTCAGATTTTCTGTATTGATATTGTAGGTACAGTTCAATGATAAATTTTGAAATCGTCACGTGGCAACAACAGTGCTTTGTTATGGTAGAGAGTGGAAAAGATGTCTATGCTTCTGTTTCACTAAGAACTCGTTGCTGATTGTTCCTTTTAACATAGGCGCAGTTTTTGTTATGTGATATGTTAGCCTAGTGTTTTGTGGACTGAAGACGGCATTCCATTATTCGGAGTTTTAACTGGTATAAGCTGTGTACTTGTGTCATTGTATGTGTATCTAGACGACTAAAATGCTCTGCTTCATGCAGATGGGCAACATTGGTGGCATTCCTTGACGTGCATACACGTTGTATGACGTTCATATGGAGTGTATTTTTCATCCTTTTTTTTGTTAAACTTTCTTTTTCATGCTTTCCACTTGTCCCTTTGTTTGCATCTAGTGTTTCACTTGCTGTGTAAGCTATGTTTTGCTAGGACACTTTACCCTATCCATGATATCTTTGTTGAATGATGAACTTCATATGCACTGGTGTGCAGCTTAATCTCCTGGAAACAGTTCTGCCCCCGATTAACTCGCTTTTAGTAAAACAGCTGAAGCCTCGAATTGTAAAAATCGGACACATTTGGTTCCTTGACGGATCGAATGATTCTTTGGTTCATTTTTGCTGACTAGACGCTAACCTGAAGCTATACATGGTATTTATTTTTTTGAACAAAGCGCGGGAGAATTGCCATCTATTGATCAAAGAGAAGAGGAGTACAAAATTGGGGAATAAGCCCTCCCCCCGGGGCTAGGTTAATTAGCTAATTACAAAAGGAGCCCCTGCGGTCATCTGCAGTCGCAGTTCATCGAGTAGAAATTGAAGGAAGATGAGCCGTTGTCGGTCCGCTTGTTTAAATATGCGATTGTTATGCTCAAGCCAGAGGTGCCAGATGGTTTCGGAAACGAGCGAGAGAGTGCCCTGCTGCGGCCTGCTGCCTTGGTGGATAATCATAGCCCACCATTGAGTGAAGCTGGTGGTGTCCCTCCAGTTTGTCTGGCTGAAGAATAGGGGTGTTCGTTCGCTGCGCGAGCCGCGATCGGATGAATCGGCTGAACTCGCATTCTAAGAACAGGTGTTTTGGGGTCTCTAGGTTCCGTCTGGACATGGGGCAGAAGTAGTCGTTTGGAATCAACCGTCTCATTAAAGCATCTGTTGTGAGGACGCGTCTGTGGAGGAGTTGCCAGAGGAAGGACTTGCATTTCGAGGGCACCCAGTGCTTCCAGACTTATGGATATCGGGCGAAGCACGGTGACCAATGAATTGTAGCTTGTAGGCGGAGCTCACTGTGAAAGTGCCATTTTTGGCGAAACGCCAGGAGAACAAGTCCACCTTACTTGAGGATAGCGTGATATGGGAGATCCTGACGAGCAGCGAGATGAGCTCGAGGACCATCTGCGGGTTAGGTTTAACCTTAGGTCGAAGAGCCAAGCTGCCCCTTCGAAAGCCTCCTTGACAAATTTGTTCTTCCTAGAAGAGGCGCTGAACATATGAGGGGCCAACACCATTGGTGCGCAGCCCGAGAGCCAGCGATCCTGCCAAAACAAGATGGAAGCACCGTCTTGAAGAGTGAGGGCAGTACCAACCCTTAAAAGGTCGAGGTCTTGTCTGGTGGGGTCCTCGGTCGAAGGAGTGGTAGGGGAAGCTCTGCAATTCCATAACTAGTGGAGATGCAGGGCCCTAGCGAAGCGGGTGAGGTATAGACCCCAAGGCCCCCAAGGGAAGTCAGGGAGCAAACAATGCCCCAATTGACTCAACAGTGTCCCCCCGCAACGGAGTTTGTTCCTTTCCAAAGCCAAGCACGCCTGACCTTGTCAATCTTCTTAAGCACTGACGAAGGGGGGTTGACGACGGAAAGTACATAGGTGGGCAGTGCCGAAAGGAAGCTTTGAGCAAGGTTAGTTTGCCACTTTTGGACAGAAGTGGCCCCCTCCATCCAGCGAGACGATTGGAAATTTTGTCTAATAGAGGTTGAAAGTAAACATGGCGTAGCCGTTTAATGGAGAGAGGGAGATCTAAGTATTTGATAGGGAATGAGGTCCGACTGGCAGGCAGGTCTTGAAGGATGGGGTCCAAATCAAGGGACTCACATCTTATGGGGATGACCTGGCTCTTGGAGAAGTTGGTCCGAAGACCGGTAATGTTGCCAAAAGCGAGGAGAAGGCGTCCATGTAGGCGTACATGGTATTTACACGTGACTTGGCCTTTTACACATAGGATTGTGTAGAAGGCGTCCATGTAGGAAAAAAAAAGCAGCCACGTCACCATCTACATCACTGAAAACAACCTTTACGCTTTTTCACTAGTTAAGGGATCAATCGTGTCTAGTTTTGATAATTCAATGATCAAATCAGAACCGGAACCTATACACTATTCTGCAGGACTGCAGCTTTAATCTCCTTGAAACAGTTCTGACCGGTTAACTCTAATGTAATATCTATCTTAGCTGCTTGAGCCCTCTGTTTGTTTGTTTTTGAGAAGTCTCGAGTCCTCTCTTTAAAAAGAAAGAACCGCGCTCTTCGAAGGCCTGTGCGTCGTTAGACCAAACCGGGTCTGCACGTACGATTCAAGCTGTCCCTGTAGCTGAATCCATACGCCATTCTGGGAAGAAGAAGAAGAGAAAAAACATGTCCTTTGCTCAGGGAATGTCTCTCAGGTAATCAACTCCTTGTGCACTATCAGCCAGTGACCCCTCTCTTGGCCCCATGGCCCATGCACGCTCTCTTTCCCAATGGGCAATGGCCTCCTCTGCTCCCGTTTCGTCAATGGGGATGGTAGGGAGTCCTATTCCACGGGTTTCGCAGGGCACGGAGCTCACTTGGCCCGGAGCTATTCCCACGAAAAAAAAAGGCGTCTTTATCAGCACTGGAATCACCGCGCGTATCACGACGATGTGCAAGTCCTCACTCATAAACATGAGCAGCTTGTGACCAGAAAGTGCCGGGTCCCTCTCACTGTCCCGCAGCCACACAACGAAGTGACGAACACAAGACACCGTGCAACTTCACATGAACAGCGTGCTGCTCAGTTATGTTACTACGTGTGCACGGACAGCAGCACAGGGGAGCCGAGCGTCTTTTATTACTCTTCACGCGGAGATTTCTGCTCTCTTCATTGGATTCTTCCACGCCGTCTTTGGTATCCGCGGTGCCTCAAGCTATAAATCCATCGACCTCTGGCAATGTTCGAAGCGGCTAAGCCGAATAAACAAGATGATTGAGCTGAAATAAGCTAGATGAAATTAACTGAATTTGGTAAGGTGGATTTTTAAAAGGTTATTAAATCTGTCTCTCTAAACTCGTTCGTTCTGTTTATGTTATTCTTAAAAGATTTTAGAGATGGCTTTAAAAAGAAAAACTAGAGAAAAAAGTCAAATTGGTTTTCTACCCAAATAAACTTATGCCGCAGTAAAAATCCGGTGCAATACTAATTTTTTTCTGCTATATTACAAGACAAGGTCCACATATGTGATGAAAAAAAAAACATCATCCATATGGTGACTTATCGTGAAATCTTGTGAGTTTATGACCCATCTATGCTTGAAAGTTGCCTCGGTCTTTAGACCGGAATCAGATCCTCAACTTATTGTAGAGGGCGGTGGGTCACTGACATATAGACCATATGCATGTGAGGTACACATGTCAGTGACACAACTGTAGAGGATAGTAAATCAGAGGATTTCTTGCAGTGAAGACACGCGGCTCATGAGCCGCGAGCCGGTGAGTTTAGCAGCAGTAGCTGGCCGGGCGAGTGATCACAGTAGCAGACGAGCTCCGGCAGCAGTAGCTGTGGGAGTGAGATCATGGGAAGGAGACAAGCCGGCCCGGTGCTGCATTTCCCACCGCTCCGTGGGCAACATCAGAATTCAGAATGGCATCCTCCACCTTGCATGGTCCAGGGAGAGCAAGCAAGAAGCCAAATTAGTCAATAGATCCATGGATGCATGATGCGTATGGGCTTCACATGAACGCGTCCAGGAGGAGACGCCAGAAAGCGAAAGATGGCAACATCCGCACTGTTCAGATTTTAGAATCCATTTTTTTTTTCTACGTTCCCATTTGCCAAATTGCACATTCATCATGCTATATATTGCTTATGTCCCTCTCGGTCTTTCCCAAAGATCACAGGAGCTTCATCGGCAGTGTACCAATTGGCCCAAACAGTAATCCAGATCCTCTTCCGTTCTCCCCTCTATCGTGAGACACTAGCATGTGGTCCCATATGCCTAAGGCCTTGACCTCATGGCTCTCTACCATAACAACAGAGGATTCGCGTCCCTCAAACAGAAGGGAACCCTCTCATACGTGTGCGCATGTGCTACCTTGTAATTGAAAAGGAAGTATTATAGTGAGTCACACTAGTACAAGCAACTGATGATGGACTAAGAGCTATAGTAAACATAAGATTTGGCCAGCTTTGAGAGCATGTCTAATGCTAAAACTTTTTTTCCCCTATGTTGCCCAATTATATTATTCACATAAATTGGCAAGAAATGGGCTTAGCATTTTATACATTAATAGATAGAAATGGGTTTAGCATTAAAGATACTCTAACGAACACCAACGACAGTGGTTCAAACACTTTGCATGTTGATAAAAGACAACTGTTTCATGAGTATATATTAATTTGTTTCTCTTGCTATAGCAAACTCTTGTAATGTAGACGGCCCTAATTATACGTGCTCTCTTTCCTTGACGTCAGTACTGCATGTTGTAGTGATAAATTAAGCTTAGATTAGATGGTTGATGTGTACATGGTACATCTATCTGTGTACATGCTAGAGTTTCTCTATGGAGTGCAGTGTAGACTAAAGTGAACTGCATTTATGTTAAGGTTAGATGTGAAAATTTGCACAATTGTGGCCAAAAGAAGGTTTATTAATGGACCCCAAGACACAAGTGCATATTTGCCTGGCTCTCTTTTTCTTCCAAGTGGGAACACCACCAATGGCCTGTGCTTTCAACGTATCGGATCTTTTGAAAAAATGGAACGGTCGATTGTTCGAAACAGTGTAGATTGGACCCAACATGCATGAATGCAATATTGATCTCTGCCATTAACATATCCCTTAATTGCTCCGTACTCCGCATGGATGACCGTACTTAGTTGTACACTTGAAGCAGGGCTAAAGTCGATACGTCGCTAATAACTCGCTATGGTGGTTCAGGGTTTCAAATTTCGCTTTTGCACCGGAAAACCGACCGCGTCCGGTAGCGGAATATAGCGGGTCTTAAAAGGCAGCTGAAAATCTTACGAATTTTAAAGCAGCAAAAATACAAAGCATTTTCTCAAATTTTGGTTAATTTTTTTTCATGTCATTAATTGCAAAGCCAGATGCAACCTTACATGCCATTGCAAAATTATATATGTTTCTTATTTGACATTGCAATAACCTTCTATTATCCTGCATTCCAGTGTTGACTAGATTTTGTCGGCTAAATCGTTTTGGCCCATAAAATGACCCTTTTTGTCCCTGGTTTTGTAATCTCCTAATTTAGATATCTGACTAATTTCAATTTTTTAAAACCAATTCAAAATTTTAGTTTGAAATTGACCGAATTTGAAATTTTCTATAACCTATATGAATTTTAACGTTTGACATTTGAGAAAATTTTAAAACCCTTGAAACCTGGCTGAAATTTGATTAAATTTGTTTCTTAATCTAATGAAAATTTGAAATTTGAACAAGTTCCATAATTTTGAAGTTTGTCCAAACTTTGAAATTTTATATCTTCAATTTTATTACCAAATACAAATTTGGTTAGATTTCAAAATTTTGGAGGATTAGGAAGAGGATGTCACACTGGACGGCAGTGTGTGGGACAACGACAATGTCAAAACAAGGAAAGATAGAGGGGACGAGAGAGAGGGGTATGGTAAGTCGGTGGAGAAAGAGGCAGGGAGAGATAACGGTGGGGGTTAAAGTAAGGTTGCTATTGTCCTTTGGTTTTTGATTGATCTAATAGTGTGGTGTTACAATAAGAGAACGGTGGAATTAGTTGAACTACATTTGTAGGGTGCTTCTTGGACGACGAGGTGTCGAGATGCAGTCAGGGCAGTATTACTTAGGCTTTTAAAAAAAAAGAAAGAAAAAGAAGCAAAGGGGTTGTAGCCACGACGAGACCGGAGGAAGTGACTCCGACGATCTACCGCGTGTACGTACCTGGCCGGGACTCGATCGATTGCGCGTAGTCCACGAGCCCACAAACCCACCGAGACGAAAGCGAAGATGCACATGAATTGAAGCGCACTCCAAAGCCGGCAGCGACAGCACGTACGCGGTTGTGGCGCGGCGACGGAGCGTTTGACCAGGCGCGCGGAATTCCTCTTCGATTCCTCCTCCTCCCGTAGCTCGATCCGTACCCGGCCGTGGTCCGGCAAGTCCAATGATTAACCCCGGCGAAAGCGACGCCACCGGCGGCGACGGCGCAGCTGCCGCCTGCCGTGCATGATCTCGGCCAGCGGGAGATCGCCACCGGCGCCGGCTCGGCGGTCGCTGGTGGTTGGCGATGTGGCCTCGCGAAGCTGTCGTCTCGATCGATCGTCTCTCTTCAACACTCACTCTTCCATCCACCACGACGACATACATCACCGGCCTGCATGATCAGTGACCACGCCACGTAAGGCTTGATTTGCTGCAGGTTTTCCATGCATGCATGCTCTCTAGTCTCTACGCTGCCGCTGCCGTGCCGGGAAACGATGGCTTCTTGCGGTTTTTTTAACGATCGATCGAGCTTGTTTCAGTGGGATGGTAGCGGTACATACACGCGACTACTAGTACATTTGACTTGCCGCCGACCGGCAACGGACAGTTAATAGCCTAATATATATAGGTGATTCAATGTGCAAGTTAATTCCCCGCCGCCCTTCGTTAGGGAGTCGACGTATCCAATGCATCAGAATACAGGCGGCGGTACTTTATGGAGCCTTCTATTCTACTCTTCTGATGTGGTAAACCTGTATTTTTTTTTTGGTCTCAAAACAATCAATGGCGAGCTTCTCACCGTTTCAAGAAGTTCTTAAAGCCCAATATTTCAACAAATTAACCTTTTAAAATTTTTAGCCTAACCTATCACTACAGGAATCTGAAGCAGTGTCGGTGGCTAAAGACCCGACACAGGTCCAAATACCGCCGACATTGACCCTAGCTGCTGACAAAAGTTCGCCGACCCTACTCGACCGACACAGTCGCATTTTGTCGGCGGCCCCGCCGACAAAACTGAAACCTAGGCAGGGCTCCCGAGCGGTTGGTCTATGTCGGCGTCTCATGTAGCCATCGATACAGCCATTGGCAAACGGCCCGCGCTCTGACTTGTGGGGTCCATATGACGAGCCAGAAGACGACACGTGTCAGAATCTATCTCGGCGGCCAACTTAAAAGCCGCCGACACAGCTCCTTCCTGGTGAGCTGCCAGGCCCCTCTGGCACAAAGCTATGTCGGCGGCATATATTCCAGCCGCCTACATAGCCATGTCTCTGTTGGCGGCATTTATTGTAGCCGCCTATATAGCTATGTCTCTGTGTCGGCGGTATACATATAGGCCGCCAACATTGGTAGTGTTCTGTGTCGGCGGCCACTGTTATATTGGTAGCAACAAATATTGCTGGCAATTTATAAAAAATCTCAAATTCAACTTGCAAAATAACCCAATTCCTAGCATATATTCAATTCCCAATTCACACATTCATATCCACACGTATTTAGAAGCTCGCCACCACGATCTCGAGCCCAAATACAACCACATCATCGCAAAACACTAAATCATCGATAAATACAACCACATCATCGCAATACACTAAATAATGATAAATACAACCACTTCATCGCAAAACATCGATCCACACATATTTACAAGTCATATGTTGTCACTACAACATAAACAAAGTCGTACAAAGTTCGAATATATAGAAAGTATGCAAAGAATGGAATTAAGAACCTAATTACATCTCGTGCGGGCCGCCGCCACTCAAGTCGTAGTCAGGATTGAGGATGGTGGTGACAAATTGCTAGAACGGAGACCCAGTGCCACTGTCAACATCCCCTTGCGAAGCAATCACTGCCGGCGCAGCCGTACCTGAGCCGGACGCCTACAAAACAAGATGAAACGTCATATTTGTATAATTAGAGGCATTGCATTATTTGGATGAAATGACATAGTTCCAAAATTAGAGGCAATACATTATATGTGGATACAAAATTAGACAAAATGACATGGATCAAACGACATGGTCGCAAACTTACCCCCGGTGAAGGCCTCGGTGTAGGTGGAAAGTATGCCATCGGAAAATGTGGTGGCACGAAAGCAGGAGCAAAAGTAGGGGCAAACTATGTGGCTGGGGCCTCTGCGTCTCTGTCATCACCGCAGGCATCTGCGGCGGGCTGGAGGTGCCGGTCCACACCTGCTGGAACCCGTGATGATCAATAGGATAGGTTAGCAAATGAACTTAGCTGGAATGACAAATTTGCGAGCAATGCATGTGTAAATACCTGTTGGTACAGCCGCAGGAGAAGTGGGTTCTGTTCTTGGATGGCCTTCACATTTTGCATGGCCGCATGCCGCTCCTTTCGCTCCTCCTATCGCTCCCTTCGCTCCTGCTCTCGCTCCGCATCTCGCTGTGCCTTCTCCCCTTGAAGCTGTCGGTTTTGTTCTTCCAATTCAGCGATGTGCTTGTTCTGAGCTGCGGAGGCCTGTCGTCGACGTCTCCTGACCTCTGGCTTGTACGCGTCGGGTGGCACGACGGCGTTCATACCGCCGTACCTACCGTGAGCCCGCCCACCAAACTGGTCGTACAGGAGCATAGGGTCAACCGGCATCTCCTTGGGTCAACCTCTCCCCCGTGTATGTATCCTGCCGACAATTTAGATGTGTGATATTTGTTCGAGAACGCCAGTTGTCTAAAGAACTGAAATAACAAGTTTTAAGCCTTACAATCAGCTCCTGAGCAGGCGACGACATCGGTGGCTGGGTCCTGTCTGGCCGCACACGGGGCGTCTGTGCAACCCTCCAAACCGTGAATCCCGAGGGTTCAACCCCCGTCTAGTACTCCTGCGAGGAATTAAATAATGACCTAATTAGATATAGTTATGAAATGTAATTACTTCTAGGAAAAAAAGATAAGTGTGCTTACTAGGTCTCATGCCACGTGACTCATGCGGAGGCCTCCCATGTAGGTGTTGCACAAACCTGCGCCGACGTCCCTGTTTTCTCTGTTTCTCTTAGACAAGTCGATCCACTCCTAGGACGCCCACATACTTCCTTCTACTCGTGCTTTGTTTTTCACTTTCAATCTAAGATTTTTCATCATCCGTTCAACAGGATACATCCACCTGTACTGTGCCAGTCCTCCTACTTTTGCTTCGAATGGCAAGTGCACCGAAAGATGTTGCATGCAATTGAAAAAATCAGGAACATATAGCTTCTCGAGCTTTGTGACAATAACAACGATCTCCTTCTCCAATTCCTCCATCCTCGAGGCGGATATCTTTTTGGCACACAGCTCTCTATAGAAAAAGCTCAGCTCCGATATAGTTCTTCAAATAGCGTCGTCAACATATCCACGCCATACGACGGGGAATAAACGCTCTATGAAGACTTTGTAGTCGTGAGCCTTCATCCCGTTTAACTTGCATTGGTCCATACTAACGGCATGACGAAGGCTCGTCACATAACCATCTGGGAATTTAAACTTTTTCTTTATCCACACTAGGATCTCCCTTACTTGGGCACGTGTCATGCATTACTTTGCCCTAGATTTTATCCCATTTTCATTGAGGTTCATCTCTGGTCGATCGCATATCAAAACACAGTCCAACCAAGTTTTTGTGTTATCTCTAGTCTTATGTTGGCTGTGACAGTTCGTGTTAAGTAAGGCCTCACACATATTCTTCTCCTGATGCATCAGATCGAGGTTGTGAGGCTGCTTCAGGTCTGTTGTGTAAGGAAGGTTATAGATGTTGCACTTGTGAGTCCAATGGTGCACCTTCCCATAGTCTTTGTCATCGTAACCCTTCTTTGCTAAATCTTCATGCCATTTTATGATATTCTCTATTTCGAACCGTTGTGATGCTTGTTGGTTCCTAATACTCTTGCCTTTACGAAACGTTTTTCTTTCCCTCCTAAATGGGTGATTGAGCGGAAGAAATCGATGGTGACAGTCGAACCAACAAGCCTTGCCCCCCCTTTTCAATTTGAATGCATCAGTGTTACGCAAGGATTTAGGGCACGACAAAGTTCCATGCGTGCTCCACCTCAAAAACATGCCATAGGTCGGAAAATCGTAAATTGACCACAGGTAGGCGACTCGCATCCTAAAGTTCTGGCCCTTGTAGCTATCATGTATCAAGACCTCTTTGGTCCATAGGTCACTCAGCTCTTCTACAAGTGGTTGCATGAATAAGTTCAAATTTTTTTCAGGAGACTTGGGCCCGGGTATGATAACAGAAAGAAACATATACTCTTCCTTCAGGCAAAGTTGAGGTCGAAGGTTGTATGGAATGGCAAATACTGGCCAGCAAGAGTACGGGTGCAAGGTCATATTGAATGGTGTGAACCCATCAGTGGATAGACCAATGCGCATATTTCTAGGATCGACTGCAAATTCAGGATGTTGCTGGTCAAAATGCCTCCAGGCTTCTGCATCTGACGGATGAATCATCACGCCTTCCTTTCTACGTTTGCCGTCTTTATGCCACCTCATGTGCCTAGCCGTGAACTTGAACATGTACAGACGTTGCAGGCGTTGAGAGATGGGAAAGAAATGGAAGGTTTTCAGAGCAACCGTTGTCTGTCTGTCTATACCATCTCGTCCTTTAACTACCACGTACCGACTCTCGCTGCAATGCTTGCAATGAGTCAGCCTAGAATCGGTATTCCGATAAAGCATGCAGAACTTTGGACAGTAGTCTATCCTCTCGCACGGCATGCCTAACATGCTAAGAAGCTTCTTCGACTCAAACTGATTTGGAGTCATCTTGTGTCCAACCGGAAGTAGGCTGTCCAACAGCTTGCACAGGTCATTGAAACAATTGGCTGAGAGATTGTATTTCGTCTTAACGGCCATTAGACGCGACACCGCTGACAGCACGGTCACATCGGTTCGCTCATGGAGCGGCTCTTTGGCAGACTCAAAAAGTTCCTCGAATTTCTGTGCAAGTGGCTCGGACTCTTCCTCAGGAGAGAGATCGAAAGCCCTACCCACATCATCCGTTAGCTCGTCCAACCTATCGACCTCAACTTCGTCGTAACCCTCCCCAAAATCCACAGGGCTAGGCGCCGGACGCTTCCTCTCTCCATGATATACTGTTGGCGTCAAATAAACGCCAATTTTAACATATTCCGGAATTCCGGCTTTTCAAGGAAAAATCAAGGTTTATACTAACATTTTATTTATTCTAATAAAGTTACACAAGTTTTGGTGAGTTTTGGGTGTACAGGTGCAAAACAGGACAAACCAGGGCCAGACCGTGCAACAGGCCAGGCCGACCGACCCACCTAGGTCGGCCGACCCAGCCATATCACCGATCCAGCCCTGTCTTCTTCCCAGTGGCATAAAAACACAAAATGAGGCCATCTAGACCATCCACTGCCGTCGGTTTGATCGAATGGACACGGTTGCTTCACAAATGAGCATAGGATTCCCTTGGATTCCTTTCTTGCGCAAGTCCATTTGATGCACCGGCTTAAGGGGATAATCTACACCATCAAGGGAGCATCCCATGCAAAATCCACGGCCGGGAGACGAAGGAGGTGGGTCGGCCGACCCACCTAGGCCGGCCGACCCACTCTTGAGCCCCCTCGGGTTCCCCTTTGGAGGAGGGATGGATGACACGTGTCCCTACACGTGGAGCACCCCGGTTGGCTGCGCAACACTATAAATAGACCCCCTCTCCTCACTTGTAACACAACACACTACACTTTCACATTTTCATTCCACTTAGTAGAGTAGCTCTTAGTTAGTAGAAGTTGGGAGTTAGAGTCAAGTCGAGCCGACGCTCGGAGTTCCGGAAGTGTCTTCGGGAATTCGGGTAATAGCTCTTGTACCCTTTCCTAATTGTTTCAATTAGTGAGATCACTTCATTCATTGCTATAGTGTTGATCTTTATTTGAGCTGAGTATATTTGCATAAATGAGTTGTGTAGATTTGCTTTACCGGTAGCTTATATTCGTCTGGAATCAGTTTAGGTTCTCACTCATATACTGTTAGAGCCAGGCATTCAACCTAGATCAACTTCTTTTAGTACTGAGGAAGATTGATTAGGAATAGTCGGAGACGTGGTGTCTGAGACTAGGACTAACTCAGTTTACACCCGGGCCCACGTATATGTGGTAGGTGGTAGGTGGTGACAGCCCTATCCATCCGTAGATACTAGGTATCTCGTGCGTAACCCACAGCGTTCGGCTTTGGACCAGTAGAGCCAAATCGGAACGATCATAACCATTCGGGATTCCAATTCAGTATAGCGGGTGGTAGTGAGTGTCCGAGCTCCGACGACGAATATCAAGTGGACCACTAGCTGATTACCATAAGCTCGCTCAAGTAAACTGAATCACACGACTTTGTGAACTTATTAAAACTTGTCTCGTTGTCCTCCCAACTGTCTATCTAGCTAGTGTAGCTTTCCCTTTAATTGTGTGAATATTTATTGTGTGTGTGTGTCCCGGTCTATTCATTTATCCTTACCCCCGTTATCTAGACTGGCTGGTATTTTAAATAATTAAGATATAGAGGATTATCTCTTTAAACCCTCGTTCCCTGTGAATTCGATAACTCTAGGAATACTCTTGGTGAAAACTACAAGCGATATCCGTTCGCTTGCGGATTAATTTCTTTGAGCGTAAGAATCGCCAACAAGTTTTCTGGCACCGTTGCCGGGGAACGCAGCAGTTTTCTCAAAAAGAGATTAAATTTTTTTTTCCAAAACCTACATCTAAATTATTTAATTTACCAGCCTAGTTTAACGGGTATTACCCTGCTTCGTCTTTATTCTATGGAACTAGCAGAGCGGTGGATGACCGGTTTTGATCTCCCGGAAAACTTTCGACAAAACCCGGAGTCACTGGTGCACAGGACGAGACCTCGAGTCCTACCTCCGTAAATCCGTGTCTCTGAGTTATCCAACCTCACGAGCAATCCTTTCCTCGTCACCGAGACACCTTTATCGGCGATGGCTGCCGAGAAGACCATTCTTGAATTCTCAGCCCCGTCAAGCACCAATGTCCCCACTGGACCTGCTACCAATGTGGGAGACGGTGGTTTCGAGCTGAAACCAGCTCTCATCAACATGGTTCAGGCGAGCCCTTTTTGTGGAAAGCAAACGGAGGATGCCAATGCGCATCTGCAGTATTTCCTAGAAATCTGCAGTACCTTCACCATTAAGGGTGCAACTCCTGACGCTGTCCGGCTACGCCTATTTTCGTTCTCACTGATCGGGAAGGCAAAACAATGGTTTTGTGCCAACAAGGATACAGTCTCAACTTGGGAGAAGTGCTCCAATGCCTTCCTCACCAAGTATTTTCCTCTGGGTAAAACTAATGCCCTGCGGAACAAGATCTCCGCATTCCAGCAACACACGGATGAGTCCATTTCGGATGCTTGGGAGCGTCTGCAAGAATATATACTGGCTTGCCCCTACCACGGGATGCAAGACTGGTTTATCATTCAGAGCTTCTATCATGGGCTTAACCGTACTGCCCGAGAGCACCTCGATGCTGCTTCTGGATGATCTTTCTTCTCACTCAGTGTGAGTGCTGCCCGCACTCTCATTGAGAAGATGGTCTCAAGCCAGGGCTGGAACGATGAGCGTTCGCAGCCGCGAACTCGAGAAGTCCACCAGATTGACGGTATGGACATGCTCGCGGCCAAGATGGATCTATTAATGAAGAAGCTGGAAGTGCCGAATCAAACCGTCCAGGCGCTCGAATCTCGCATGACTTGCGAGATTTGCGAGAGCCTTGGACACTCTGGAGACAACTGCACTGAGACCCGACCAAAGGACGCAAACTTCATCAGCAATGGGTTTCGACCTCAATCCAACTACACTTTGGGTTGGAATTCGAGGCCGAACTTCTCCACCGACAACCGTCTTCAAGGAGGTAATAATGGCAATTTCACTCGTAATAAATCTCCTCTAGATGATGCTAATGCTCAACAAAAAGTGAATAATAGCATTAGTAGAAAATTTCTTGCTATTGACAAAATTCTGGAGAGCATCAATGCACAACTAGAAGGATTTACAACTGCCATGAAAAGTCAAATGAGCTTCAATAAAATGGTAGAAACTTAAATAGCTCAATTGGCTGCTTCAATTCCTACATTTATTTCGGGAAAGCTTCTGGGACAGCCGGAGGCTCCCCCGAAAGAAAATGTTAATGCGGTCGCAACCCGATCGGGTAAAACCACCCAAGACCCGCCGCAAACTAACACTGTAGGGTATGAGGATGTTATCTCCGACGAAGAAGAGGAGAAAGGTGAGAATGATGAAGAGCCAAGAGATGAGCGGGACATGGACTTCGTGGTGCTGGACATGGACGCGGGCGGCGGCGACGTGGGGATTTGGCCCGTGCGCTGAGTGCTAGGGCACTTAGCGCACGGGCCCATTCTTTTTGTAGATGGAAAGGCAATGTCGGCGGCCGCAGCCGCCGACATTGCTTAAAATGTCGCCGACAGTGCTAGCCATAACAGCTACTTAATTTGTGGGACCCACTAATCAGTGTCGGGGCAGTATAAAGGGCCGACGACATTGCTATTACCGTATCGGCGGCCAGATTAACTGCCGCCGACACAGACCCTCCCCTCAAGCGCCCACCATCTTGCTGGCCCTCCGCCGGGCCCACAGGGTCTATGCTTGGTGCCAAGTGGCTTCCTAGCTCATGCTCTTTGGCATGAGGCCTCATTGACCCTGGGAGTGCCGTCTCGGCTCGAGCTCTACAGCGAGTTCCTTTGGAACCCTAACGTTGTATCGGCTTTCGGGCTCAATCGGCCTCCGGTTACAAAGGAACTCGCCGTAGATGTCGACCCGAGACGGCACTCCCTGGTCCAATGAGGCCTCATGCCAATAGCATGGCATATTAAGCCACTTGGCACCTAGCCTAGACCTTGTGGACCTGGGGGAGGGCCGGAGAGAAGGAAGGCGAGCTTGAGGGGGAGGGTCTGTGTCGGCGGCCAATTCTTTGGCCGCCGTGATAGATGGATCAGTGTCGTCAGCCATAGCTCTTGCCGCCGACATTGATTGCATTTATATCGGCGGCCAAAGTTGAGAGGATCGCTATGCCGCCTAGAGGGGGTGAATAGGCAAATAAAACAAAATTGCGAAATTAATAAAGCCAAACAGTAACCAGTCGGTCGGATGTTCCGATCTGGTCCAGCAACCCCTGCATCGGATGTTCTGATCTGGGTCGGATGTTCCGACGGCGTCGGATGTTCCGATCTTGGGTATTCTGGATTTGTTGAAAACCTGCAGTAAAAACTGATTTCTCGCAAAACCAAGGTTAGATCTATTCAAGAATATTCAGAACAGGCCAACACCAATGGTAAAAACAACAAATCAAGACCAAGACGAAAACACAGCGATTTTTATTTACCGATGTTCAGATTTTTTAAGGGAGATCCTACTCACCGTTAGGGAAGGCACAAAGCCAGGATCACCAAGACCCTAATCCCCTTCCCGGCGAAGCACAAAGCACTCACCGGCGATCACTAGTTGAATCATTTTCCTTGCGGAGGTAGATTCGTACCTTCACAAATTCCGGAGGCACGCCATACAAAGATCGGCGACACACCGGCGACACCTAGCCGTCTAGGAGCCCTTCAAGCCTCCAAGACTAAGAATTGCGATGAAGAAAAATAGGAATCGCTAAGTGCTCAAGAATTGGACTCTAATTCGTGGAGCACTTGGGTGTCTTGATCTCACTAAATCTAGATCTCACAAGATGAACAAGAGAGAGAGAGACAAAGACTAGGGTTCTTGAGAGAGATGATGAACAGGAAGTATTAGGTTCAAATCAGGGGATCAGTAACCTTTTGGCAGGTATTAGAGAAAGCTTTAAATAGGGAATCCCGAAAACTAGCCGTTGCTGTAGTTAATCCCGCATCAGATGTGTAAATGGTTATCGGATGTTCAGACGCCATCGGATGTTCCGACCCGTGTCGGATGTTCCGATGGACTACTCTCTGGATTGCTTTGAAAAACTGGCAGACTTGGATTACCATCGGATGTTCCGACCCTCGCCGGATGTTCTGATGGTGTAGATTCTGTATGAGATGTATTTTGGGTGGAAAAGCTCACACGAACTTCGAGATATCTATTTTGAGCACTTAGGAACCTTTATATGCTTCTCTATTGCATCCCTCTTTATAGTACGACATCCCTAGGACTCAATAAATAAAGATTTACAAATAAAAACTAGTCTTGATGCCTTCTTGCAACATATTCACTTTTGAGAGATACACCATCACATTTAAACATGTACCTCATGGAATTAACCTGTATAACATCTGTGCACAATTCTTCAATAGAAATATTAACTCTATAATTGTTACTCATTAATCACCAAAATCACTTAAGGGCCTAGATGCACTTTTAAAAGCAATGGCCGCCGATACAAACCCTCCCCCCTTAAGCCCACCATCTTGCCGGCCCTCCACCGGGCCCACGGGGTCTAGGCTAGGTGTCAAGTGGCTTCCTAGGTCATGCTCTTGGCATGAGGCCTCATTGGACCGGGCAGTGCCGTCTCGGCTCGAGTTATACGGCGAGTTCCTTTCGAACCCTAACGTTGTATCGGCTTTTGGGCTCGATCGGCTTCCGGTTCCAAACGAACTCGCCGCAGAGGTCGACCCGAGACGGAGGTCCCTAGTCCAATGAGGCCTCATGCCAATAGCATGACCTAGGAAGCCATATGGCACCTAGCCTAGACCCGTGGGCCCGGGGAGGGCCGAAGAGAAGGCGGGCTTGAGGGGGGAGGGTCTGTATCGGCGGCCAGAACAAATACCGCCGACAATGATGGACCTATCTCGGTGGCATAACGGTAGGCCGCCGACACAGATGCTATCCGAAACATACAAAAGATTGTGGAGCCATTACATGTTGAATAGACAAATTTGCTCACTTGGTTATCAGCGCGCGGCGCGGTGCGGGCTCCCTGCAGGTCGTGGGTTCGAGCCCCGCCGCGCCCCCTGATTTTTTTATTTTATATGAGTCGGTGGCCTGGGATATGCCGCCGACACAGATGGTGTCCAGGCTCCGCCGCTGGCCCCACATGTCAGCGACGTCGCCTGACTGACGCATGGGACCGCTTAAACGTCCTCCTGTTCAACCCGTTATTATTTCGTCTGGGGGGAGTGTTCAATGTCGGCGGCGCTAGTGTAGCCGCCGACATAGCCTAATTGGTGGCCTCCAAATTTGAATTTTCATTTGGCAGGCGGGAGGGGGCTAAGCTGTGTCGGCGGCTAAGTTTTAACCGTCGAGATTGACTTCCTCTGTGTCGGCGGCTGGCTTTGGGCCGGCGACATTTGTCTGTCGGCGGCTCCTGGCCGCCGATACTAACTTTTCTTGCCGCCCACATAGAATTCGTTTCCTGTAGTATATGAGAATAGGGCCTCAGCCAGCTCTAGGACAAGGTAGGGCCAAAGCATTCGGATGTGGTCTCTAAGAACAAAGCGAGTGCTCAAAACAATCATCAACCCGTAATGGACTCCACAGTATCGCCTCCAATCGAGCTTAAAGGCAAACCATGGAGTTGTTGTAAAGTTATGTTGATGAAATAGTTAGTACATTTTATTTTCCTACAAATAGTAATTATTAATTACCTTTTGGGTGTAATTGTGTGTCTAATTTAGGCTATCTCATGTCCCATCCTCATGCCTCAATATTATAATGAACATTAGTGATGCCTGGGGAATATGGGCGATGAATAGTGAATATAAAGAGGGGGAACTAATGATGGGGTTGTTGTTGGGATGTGGATTGTGATATGATAGCCCTATATAAGGTGAAACGTAAATAGTGATGGAGCAATGGGATGAACGGCTGAAAATAATGCTCAATTAGAAACATTACACAACTAAAAATTAGTGGGTCATAATTTTAGAGAAAATTATCTCTAAATATAATAATTGATCTTGAGAGTTTGAGTTGATATGATAGTTGAATGCACTCCAAGTTTTCCTAGAGAACATGTAGGACGGACTTAGCTGAAAAGAAGCATTTAGGGTATGTTCGACGCTCTAAAACTTAATCCTATCACTAAAATACCATTCACATGTATAAAATTATTATTCATAGCCTCAAAATTTAAGACTGAGCCAACATTTGGTGCTAGTATACATGCTCTTAGATAGGGATGGCAATCGGGTCGGGTACCTACACCCCTCATACCGCAACCCGAAACCCGAAACCTATACCCGAACCCGAAATTTTTCATAGGTATAAACCCATGCACATACCCGAACCCATCGGGTCGGGTACCCGAACCCATGGGTAAAGTTGACATCCCTACTTTTAGAGCATCTTCAACGATGCTTAATCAGCTACTTATAAGAATGTAACTTAGTATTTTGCTTATGTGGAGGAGAGAAAAGAAAGACATAGATATAGACTAGATACTAACTTACGGCCAGTCTATAGATGATCCCATGATACGATTACACTATCATATATGGGGCCATATTTCAGTTCAGCTATGCTACTTTATTGGATAAGTTATCTATGAATGATATGTTCGTTATATTATAACGGTTGGTTAGCCAGCATATAATAGGAGATGCTTTAAGACCGAAAGTGTTTACCTTGCAACTTACAGCGCCATGCCATTTCATTTCATAGAACTACGCGTCCACACGCGCGTTGGAAAGAGCAGAAGAAAACGTGATATGGAGTATAGAAGGTTGACCAGGCCTGCCTGCTGGTCAAGCCGCTTAAAAAGCAAAGTATTGATTGACTCGCGGAACGGCCTCAGGTCAGCGTCATACAGCCGCGCGTGGTGAAACCGGAGCCACTTAGAAAAACCTTTTACAAGTACTCGCTCCTTTTTTTCGTTTGACTCCTCTGACTTTTGTTTGCTTTTTTTACCATTCGTTTTATTCAAAAATTAAGACAAAGATGAAAAAAAAGACATGTTTAAAGTAGCTTTATTGATAAAACAAATCACAACAAAATAAATAATAGTTATATTTTTTTAAATAAGACGAATGATTAAAGTTGTGTGCAAAAGTTAAAAGCGTTAAACAAAAAAAAAGGAGGAGAGGTACTGTTTAAAAAGCACAACAAATTCTGGCATGATTTTTCCTCTCCTGGCTGTGTGGCCGGCAGCATCATTTTCGCCGAGCTCTTTTTTATTTTTTCCCCCCTTGGCTTCTTTTGGGCTGCACGTAATCGGTGTGCACCTTTGTGTGCCGTGGACTCTCAACATACCATCTGCGCGTTGAATCGGCGCCCCGTTCTGCTCCCGCGAGACGGCCACCACCGAAAAACTGGAAAGGAATGCGGCCCTGTTTCCGCGCTCGTCTCCCGGAATCTGGAGCGCACCGCGTGTGAGCATCGCACTTTTTTTCATACAAAATAAATCGCAACAGAGGTCTCCAAAGAAAAAAATTTCAAACAAAAGGTAGAAAAACTGTCGTTTATTTATTAACAAGAAGCCAGGAGATTACACACGGGGTGGGAACCCTCTCCACGGGTAGAATATAATTAAATTAATATAAAATTGGCCTCTACGATCATCCATATCTGTAGTTCGTCGATAAGTTGTTGGAGGAAAATGAGGCGGGACGCTCGGCCGCGCGAAAAATCATGTTATTTCGCTCTACCCACAGGTGCCAGATGACCGCAAAGACGATCGATAGAGTGACACATGGAGGCCTGCCCTGAAGAATGTCAACATCCCACCAAGCTGGGACGCTAGAGAGCTGTCTCCAGGGTGACGGGTCGAGGGTGGGAGAGCCTGTCAAAATAGCCAATCGAGCCCAAACGTGAACGAATATATCACATTGGAGGAAGAGGGAGGTCTCCAAAACCTATACTGTTGATTCACGACATTGTTTTTAAAACCGTCATCGAGCCGATATAGCCTTCGGCTTATAGCTCATTGGTTCAGCAGTTGGGTTAGTGAACCTCTAAAATTCTATCAACCAAGTGTTAGCACATACAATTTCAGACTAACCTCCACCGCTATTCTCTCCCTAACCCCAAATGCCCAAGCCCCAATCCCTCCCCACCCCCTAAACCAAGTCGCCCCTATGGGCACTACTACTCCATGCCATGCAACGTAATCCTCTTCCTCTAGCGTTGACGTCATCTTCCCCACCTCTGGTGGCCCCAAGGCTTTGTCCAACTCTCTTTTTCTTCCACCATGGCACCCAACATCGCGACCTCTACCTCTTCCTCCATTCACAACTCGACATTGCAACATCGTCATCTCACCAGCATCCCTCTCCCTCCTACGCAAAGAGTCTGGATTTTCAAAGCATACACAAGTAAATGAGCAAAAGCCTTAAAAAACATATGATGTCATGTCATCTTACATGTATGTGTGCCACGTAAATTGCAAATCCCGTTTGGGCTCGATCTTCGGTTCCACGTTAAAATTCGTCAATATTTTTATTTTGAATTTAAATTGAATGGAGTGTACGGTAAAAAATTGTTCAATTCCATCGTTTGATTTTACTATGAGATGAAGACGTTCGGTTTTGTTCCGAATATTCTTCAAGTTTTCTCTGCATTTTCAGATGTAGGTTTCGCCCTCAATTTTTCGGACCGGAATTCCGCTCCAATTCCGCGAGACGATGTGGCAACATTGACGCATGTGCAGAATGCGTCAATGCCAAGCTTTGTGGCATCACCGTGATCACCGAGGAGATGGCTACAAGGGCGCGAACCCGACAGATGAACTTCCTTTGACCCACTGCGTTGCCAATCGCCCCCAATCCGCCGCACCAGTGAGCACAATTAGACGGTTTTTTTTTTTTTGGATCTGGATGAATGCTTACAAAAACTTTGAGGATGTGATCATGTGAATACGTCATTTTCAATGTTCAGGGAATTGTGCGAATTCGGCGAAACTTTTTAAACAGTTTTTGAAGCTTTTTTTTTTTACAATTATACATTGCTTTGATCTTTTTTCGGTTTTGTTCTAGAGCTGGGACACTTGAAATCTAAAGGAAGTTTTTTATTTTTATTTATCACTGCACAAGAGAGCAAGGAGTAGTCGCAGCCTAGCACGGTTGCTCGTCGAACATCTCAGTGCAGCACTAATATGTGTGGAGTATTTGCTTTGTGTTTTGATGCGTTTCATTAATGTTGTTTTATTGTACGAGTTGCATCCTCGCTAGCGCACTAATACAGAATTTAAGATGACATTAATTTGGGCAGGGATGTCCTGGAAAAGCATTCACTGTAAGATCGTTAACCATAAATAAAAAAAGAAATTCAATGAAAGGTTTGAGGAACAATGCAATTTTACTTTGGGACCGACTAGGACGCAGGTGCCTGCGTTTTGCGTTTCGTGCAGGCGCTCCTTTTTTCAGTACGATTGTTTAGAAATTTCACCGTACAGAAGTACTGAAAAAACAGTATAAAAAAAGTGCAAAAAACTCTAGAATGGCGGCGGGTGGCGGACTGCGGCGGCGGGCAGCAGGTCAGCACGTTGGCGGATGGCGGGAGGTCGGCCCGGCCGCAGGAGGAGATGTCCGGGGTGGCGACGGGGTCAGCGCCGGCGAGACGCGGGGAGAAGAGGCCTGCCGTGGTGGTGCGAGCAGCGTCCTCGGCCGGCGGCGGCAGCGGCGGTGCAGCAGCGGCGTCTATCGCAAGCGCGCGGCAGCGCCTGCGCGAGCGCGCGAACGCGGGCGCCTGTGCAGGAGCAAAAGTGTTTTACTTTTGTTAGGTCTGGACACTACAAATATCCGCCAAATATTCATCAGCCAAAAACCGACAGCTTTTGGCTGACGAGTCTGCCATGTTAAATATATCGATGGACATGCAACATGCAGTCAACCAAATTTTTAAAAAGAAAAATAAAGAGACATGAGGACTTCGATCATGTTACAATATTACTTCAATCAAGGAGTTTATTCCTAACGAAAGATCGAAACCGGTGATCTCCTGAACCGTTGGTCAAGGTGACTCAATGGGCAACCTGCCTCCGCCATCAAAATCTACCACCACTGGCACAGTGGCGTCCCTCCTCCTTATGGTTGTTGCCAACGGTGACCCCTTCTTAGTCCCCTTCTTCTTTCCTTTGTTTCCGGAGGCAGCATACAGGTTTGACGATAGGGTGCCATAATAATTGTTAAATATCCAAACTTCTATGTAAACAACTGTTCAAGAGATTACCTCTCACCCAGAAGTCTATCTTAACTGCCTCTGTGACAATTGTTCACTGATCACTGATCACGGAGAATTCTGCTGCACGGACGAGGTAAACAAGAGGAAATGGGAGGAGGTTGGCGATGATCAGTCTCAAGAGTGGAGAGGAAGCATGTCTGGCCCACCAGCGCTCTGGGGGTCAAGGGGTGCTGCCACTGCCAAGCCTGCTTGTCTGTTGCCTTCCCTCGATGAAAGCATCTTTTGGACTTCTTCCCGACCTCTTCCTTCTACGTGCTCCTACCTTCAAATTGTGTGACACAAATGAACATGTTTACTTTTTCTTCTCTTTCCATTTTGTTTCCCTCCCGTTTCCCTTGTATTTCCCACGAGAAGAAAACATGGTATTAACTGTATTTTATTTGAAAATTCTCCTATTTAACGCTGTATTTGTGATTATTTATCTCGATGCAACGTGAACTGAGTGTGTTCTTTTAAGCTTATCTTCTATTCTAACGTACTTGTCTCCGAATTGAAAAGTAAAAAGCTTCATCTTTGGCGATTTATGTTTTACTCCCTCCGTTCCAAATTATAGGTCGTTTGACTTTTTTGACACGTACTTTGACCACTCGTCTTATTCAAATAATTAGTGAAAATATGAAAAAACTCAAGTCATTATTAAAGTACCTTTCATGATAGACTAAATCATAACAAAAATAAATTATAATTATAATTTTTTTTGAATAAGACGAATGATCAAAGTACGTGTCAAAAAAGTCAAACGACCTATAATTTGAAACGGAGGGAGTATCTTTTACTTGTGTCCTAAAGTTGTATAGTCAAGCCAAATGAAGCAACACGCTTTCCAAGTTAACTCAGAAAAATTGCAAACAAATATTTTTTTTTGAAGTAAAATTGCAAGCAAATATAAACCGAAGAGAATAAGGCTATGAATAGTGAAAGAAGGTTGCCAATAAAATATAAGAGAGAGGGAGAGATTTAGGGATTAGAAAAATAGGCTCTGCTCGTTACTTGATTTAAAAGGGTTTATTACGTAATTAGTACAATCAACAACAAATGAACACGAAAAAGGTTTAGCATTGAGGGCCCCTTAAACCGCTTTATGCAAAATTTTGTTTCTTTGATGTCAATGTGAGCTGTATAACGCTAATTCTGCATTCTTATTGGACCTAATAGACAGTATTATGACAAATATTAAATAATTTTGTATAAAATACTTTCTTATAAAAATTAAATAGTTTACGTGACAAGTTTTGCTCTAAGAACCGGTCATAACAATACTCACTTCATTTTGCTATATTTATCCACGCCCATCATTGTGCACCGACAAAAAGACGCAAATTTGATCAAGTGAAAAAGTGCATTACGATGATCATGCTATCTCTAATTAACAAATTTGACTGGCTGCATGCATATATTTAATTGATTGTATGCATTAAAGTTTCCTTGAATATAATAGGTTGATCAGTTTTACCATTAAATAGATCACATTTTTTATTACCACAATGGACAAATAATTGAAACATATATTTTTCAAGGCGGATTTGCTCGCTCGCAGTCGCCTGGGCGGCAGCGAAGCCGCCCAGGCGACTTCTCCTCCTCACCGCGCCTTCTTCCTCCTCGCAAGAGTGGATGTCAAGTAGCCGAATCCTTCTGTTGAGGCGATGCGCCCAATGGGCCGAGTAAGCTGGCATTTGATACTACCAATCCAGGCGTTACCTCAACACCAAAAACTTAATACTTCTTGAGTTCTTTACAATCTCTTTTTAGATTACAGGAGGTATGGGCGAAATCAGTCAGCCGGACATCTGACTCGATCGTAAAGCACTCGGGGGCTACTGTGGACTACGTGGGCCCCGGGTATCCTCTAGAAGGCCCATAAGGGAGCAGATAGGGGGCGATCCAAGTCGACCGGTTGAGGATAGAGACCACTCGGACTACGTGTGGCTTGAGCCGCAAGGAAGTTCCCGAGGATATGATCTATCTCCATGTAATTAGCAGATCAACGCATGCATGACATGTAACTGCATAACAGAATTAGCTACCGCGTGCTATCCTGTAACTCTATTCCCCCTGCACTATATAAAGGGAGCGGATGGAGGCCATCGGCATGAGACATACAAACACCGTATGAGACATACAAACACCGTATGAGACAAAAAAAACACCGTATAAGACATACGAACAACGTATGAGACAACGGATCATCTTGCATCCCGCATCTTGATTCACCACATAATCCCAGAACATAGGAAGTAGGGTATTACCTCCTCCGTTGAGGACCTGAACCTGTATAACCCTGTCTTGTGTTAACCATCTGGCTTGGTTCTTGATTAGCGTCCCCTCGTACAAATTCATTGCCGGTGGTGACCCCCCAGTTAGTCACTTGCCGACAACCGACAAAAAGACACAAATTTGATCAAGTGAAAAAGTGCAGGATGATCATGCTATCTCTAATTAACAAATTTAATTGGCTGCAAGCATATATTTAATTGATTGTGTGCATTAAAGTTTTCTTGAATATAATACTTTGATCAGTTTTACCATTAAATAGATCACATTTTTTATTACCACAATGGACAAATAATTGAAACATATATTTGTCAAGACCATAGACAAATAGCAAAAAGAGTGTATACTATGATTATTAAAACGGATACTCACGGAACATGGACAAAATATATACGATGACACTCCCGTTCCAACCACCCCAAAGCCGTAATAAAAAAAAACACAAGACACATGGAGAGAAATACTACCGGAAACTGAAAATCAGCATGGAAATCTGTGAGTGCAACGGACAGCATCCTTATGAGAGAGAGAGAGAGAGTCCATCCAAGCCAAGTCTCACACACACACCAACTATATGCATCATCTAACCTGCTTCCTTCTCTCTTCTTGTTCCCAGTTTCCCACTCCCTCTCCTCCCCCTCCCACTGAACTCTCTCCTCCCTGAAGAGGCTGAAACCAACCAACGATGGAAGTTGCCGCCGCCAAGCAACTCCTCCCCATGGCGCCGCAGAACCCCAACTCCCCGTCCTCCTCCACCTCCTCCTCCTCCCCCTCCTCCGCCGCCGCCTCCTCCTCCTCCGACCGCACGCACGCGCTCCCGCCGCCGCCAGCCTCCCCCAAGCCCCTGCCCCGCACCATCGACACCACCCCCTTCCCCACCACCTTCGTCCAGGCCGACACCGCCTCCTTCAAGAAGGTCGTCCAGATGCTCACCGGCGCCGACACGACGCCGCCGCCGCCGTCGCAGAGGCCCGCCACCGCCAAGAACCACCACCACGGCGGCGGCGCCGCCGCCGGTGGAGGCGGCGGACTGTGCCGGCCCAAGAAGCCAGCTTTCAAGCTGTACGAGCGCCGGAGCGGGCTCAAGCTCAAGATGATCGCGCCGCTGGCGATGGCGGCGGCGGCGGCGGCGGCAGCGTCGCCGAGGAAGGCCGTGCCGGAGGTGCTGTCGCCGAGTGTGCTCGACTTCCCGTCCCTGGCGCTCAGCCCGGTCACGCCACTGGTGCCCGACCCCTTCAACCGGTCGCCGGCGACGGCGTCCCCGGCGAAGGGGGACGAGGCCTCGGCGGAGCGCGCGGCCATTGCGCAGAAGGGGTTCTTCCTGCACCCTTCGCCGAGGGGCGCCGAGCCGCCACGGCTGCTGCCGCTATTCCCCGTCACGTCCCCCAGGATGGCTTCCGCAGCCGCGGCCACCGCCTCCACCGCCGCCGCTGCGGCGCCGTCGTCGGAGTGATCGTTGCTTCGCGCGCCGCGCTGCTGGAGGCCTAGACTATACGAGCTCTGCTCCCGCAGCTATGTACTGTTCCCAACTCGTTCTCGGTGCTTCTTGTTAATTTTGCTCGCGAGGAAACGAAAAAGGAATCCGAATCACTCTTGATCTTCTCCATGTTCCGATCTTGATCGGTTCTAATTGTGCCTAACTTACTCAGTTACTCTCATTTTTGTGTCATTAACTCTGCAAAGTTCTTTCGTTTCCTATTCGGAAATCTTCATCTTTGCTCTCTCTCCTTCATGAAAACAGCACATCACGCACTGATCTGTCTTCGCTTGCCAAGTTATAAAAGCTCAGGGCAAATTGTTGCTAAGACGCCATCTAATTATTGCAGCTTTCAGACGTCTCACAATTCCCAAATCTGGATGTCTGACACAAGAAGTCTCGCTCACCGGGACGAAGATTCTGCAAAGCCCAACATTTTCCTGGACAAATTGTACTACACTTGCCCTTGACTAAAAAAATTTGTACAACTATAATCATCGCAGAGCCGAGCAAGGCTCACAGATATAAAAACAACTGATTTGTGGTCTGCAAAACTAAATTTACGTTCTTAAAAACGCTGAAAATTTTCAGTTTTTTTTTCTGCAGTCAAGAGCTGTACTAAAGCGGGGGATTTGACGATTTGCCACTCTCAACATTTGGTTCTCGCTAAAATACCACTCTGATTCAATGTCATACACACAGATGGCCCCACGTGTAATACACACAGAGTGGCATACTTAGCGAGAACCAATACCACTCTGGTTTACTGTCATACACACAGATGGTTCCACGTGTAATACACACAAAGTGACATACTTAGTGAGAACCAATGTTTTAAGTGGCAAATCGTCGATTTTCTCATACTAAAGCAGCATCAGTTCGGGGTCCAGGGCTTCAGGCAATGGCGTTTTCATCTAGCTGCGTCAGGCAGCAGTATGCCGCCTATTGAGTTGACCATTCTGCCGGCATTCCCAACTCCCAAGCGCCAACCATCGCTGCACTTCAGCGAAAGGCAAGCAGGCAGGCTCAGTGGTGCATAGTATGGGCACAAAGCTCTGGATTCTGATAGCGGCAGTGCAACAAAAAAAAAATGTAAAGGAAAGCTGATTGGGTCTCGTTTGGATACGAATTTTGCAGGAAAAACCTCGTTTCAAGCTTCAACTTCAAGCGGAGCATAAAAGGGGGGCTAGAAAAAAAAAATGGAGGGAAAGACTATTCCACTAAGGGCACAGGAGAGGACCCACTTGGTCGACCGTGTAGAGGAGCTGTCTGTCCGGAGTAGAACGGAAGCCAAGGAGAGAGTGCCGAGCACTCGAGCAGGGAGCACACGTCTCATTTCTTTTCTTCCTTTCCTCCCGACGACCGTGAGCTCTTTGCGTAGACAATGGCATCTCTAATGGATTTTAATTCAGAACGTTGTAGCATGTTCTAAGAGAGAGAAGATATAGATGAATAATAGAAAAAGACGTAAATAATGGTTGGAACGTCTTAAGTTAGTATGACATTGGTGATGACCTAATGTCCCCGGTCTAGGCCAGGGTTCACAAAAACTGAATCGACATCTTCTACGATCAACTGTACACAGACCACTAGTCACTAGACCATCATCACTAACATGCACATGTTACCGACGGTGCAATCAATTGCAGATGATGTAAATTTTGTAAAATGTAAACCGTACTTTACTGAAATAAAAACGACCTAATAACCATCTCAGAATTATAGGGTTTTAACGGTTTTTCGAGCATGAACCCCGAAAAATTGCTACCGTTGCCTTTTTCCGGTCGCTGACGCAGTAAGATCTAGCTGCTTACCAATTCTCTCTATATATACTTGCAGGCTCTCCGCAGGCGCGCCATAGCAGACTTGGTAAACTGGTTCAGACCTGTCATCTCCTATCTAGCTGGTTCATCATTTTACCTGGCCAAACTCGATGGAAGTATTGGTGCAACAGTACGCACTTTCTTCTTGCAGGCTCAAGAACCTCCACGATGCATGCTTGGAAAAACAAAAATCCATGCCCAAATGCGCGTCGTTTTCCGCACGAAGAGACACGAAGCTTTTGCCTTTCTTCAGATTCGTGCAGCCTAGTCATCAACATGGTAAACTGGAAGCAGTGGAAGTTTCCCCAAGATGCTCGAGCTGCTCCTGTTGGCTTGTGTGCACTAATATGATGGATTAATAATCACTACTGGGTGTTTTAACGACACATTCTATCACTCACTCGACACGGGCACCTGCTCCACTGATCCCACCATGTTAATTGCACTGTTAACGTCTTCGCACTGCTCCTACCATTGTTCAGGCAGCGGCCACTAATCTGAGTTTAGAGGCTAAGCGAGGTGAAACGTCTTGCCATCAGCTCGATCGAAGCCACGTGGATCCCGTAGGAGTGAAGAAAGTTTCACCCTTTCTGCATCCTTCTCTCCGACTTTTCGATACGCCAATTGCTTCCAGCAAAATTGTGTTTGATCGATCTGACATGATCTGATCGATCGCCGTCGTCGATTGTTACTCGCCGGGGTGAAGTTAATCACAAGGAAACGGCTCGTGATTGGCTGGGGTTTTAGTCATTGACAGTGACCTGGATCGCCATTGTTTTAGTCAATATATGGGTTAATGATTCTTGGGAGCGGTTCTTGCCATCGGTTAAGCGCAGTTGTTAATTACCGTTCTTTTTAGTGAGCTGAAAGGTCAGAAAAGGCTGCACGCACGCCATGGGCCGACGTCAGGAACAATGACAGGGAGAGAAGCCTTGAAAATTCATGATCCGATTGCGACGTTGAGCATATACAATTGAAGCTTGGAGACCGGCCAATGGCGATGCCAAGGACGTTGTGAACTTCCTCTGAGTCTTTTGACTTCGATGAATGCATTCCCATTCAGTCACCCATGAGATAATCCAAACACGTGGCAGTCGCATAAGATAGGTTGGTGTTGAATAAGGCGCCGGATTATATCGTCAGGCTGCAAGATCACCCTGCTACTTCTGAAGTACTCTGCGTGCTCAGTGTGTGGTATGTATGCCCTTGATATGGTCATACTGAAAACTTCAGTGTCGAGTCAGGTGCAATGTACAAGTCCGTATTCAATTGACTGTAATTCAGAGTCAAATGAGCACAGCGAAGATTATATCAAACTTGGAGGGACGAGCCTTTCTGTATTGAATCGGTATAATTCAGTCAACTGAACACGGCAAATGTTAGGTTATGCCTCTAAAAATTAGTTTTTACTAATTTGCCCTTGGGCATGTCTATATAAAGGCCCCTCTTGTACCCTGTACATCTTGCACCATTATAGTGATTGTTTTCCCCGTGGTTTTTTTCCTCTTCACCTTGGAGAGGTTTTTTCCACGTTAAATCCTGTGTTTGTATCTCTCCTATTCCCAACAAGTGGTAGCCGTGAGGTCCTCGATCTAACGGTCCTAGTTCCTTGGATCTACCACAAACCTGCCGTCGTTCCAAGACGCCGGCCTCCGTCCACCCTGCCGCCTCGCATCAGTATCCCAACGCCGCCCGTCGCCTCCTGCCCAGCTGCTGTTGCAGTTCGTCGTCGCGCTCACCTCGGCCCCGTCGGCGCGTTCCCGCCACCGTTCGCGTGGCAACCCGAGCCGTCGTCGCCGTCCGCGTGGTCGTACGGGTCCTGCCGCTGTGCTCTGCTTGAATTTCCGTGGCCGTGCCCAACAGCCACCGTTTTTTCAAAGCATCAATTACCTTCTGGTCTTGGTTTCCGTGCGCAAAAAGGAGTAAAAAAGGCTGCACTGTGCTTCGTGATCATCCAGGAGCAAGACACATTCATCTTTCTGCTACGTGCACTCGATTTCTTACACCAGGAATTTCGCTGTTTCACTTGGTTTTCATCGTATCGGTCCAGATTAATTATTTCAGGGATTATTTTTCTTATTTTAGTTCCTGATATTTGTTTTTGCTGATTTACAGGTCAAATCAATTGGCACGCTTGGTTTGAGTTGCGACGCGATTACTGAATCGACGCTTCTGCACGTGTGTTCACAGAAACCCTCGTTTTTGTGTCAACACTTGGTTCGTATTCACGGAGCTTAATGCCCTTTGGGGATTTTGGGAGAACTTTTTCATGGATTTAGAGTTAAGGGGAGATTTGTTAGGTTATGCCTTTAAATATTAGTTTTTACTAATTTGCCCTTGGGCATGCCTATATAAAGGCCTCCTTGTACCCTGTACATCTTGCTTCATTATAGTGATTGTTTTCTCCGTGGTTTTTTTTCCTCTCCACCTTGAAGGGGTTTTTTTCACATTAAATCCTATGTTTGTGCCTCCTATTCCCAACAGCAAAGATTATATCAAACCCTGTTTTGGAGTACGTACTTGTAATTTGGACAGCGGTGTGTCCGAAGGACGTACGCAGTGAGATAGATATTTACCTTTCTAGAGTTCATTTTCTCACATAAAAATGACAGGCTATTACTATGCCAATTGTCCAATGATCTCTAACTCCTCGAATTGGTCAAGTCTTTCTCGGGGAACATGGAGATAGTGCACTAACTGCAAGTTTTCTATTGGGGCAATGAAAAGAAAACATGAAAAATCATTGGAGTTTCGCCTCTCAGATTCGGGGAGCGTACATTGCAACAATTCTCGCCGCATCACATAGACAGCTTGCATTGCGACACCCACAATGCACAATGGTCAATACTTTAAACTTAGGAGAAGCAATGCGGTTACTACTTACTAATCCAAAGTCAAATACGTTCACAACTGTTAGAAAAAGCACATGACACAAATAGACGAACATGACATATGGATTTAATGTGGAAAAAACCCTCGATTCTCTCCTAGGGGCCACAGTCAAAAGCGGCACTGGCACTGTCACTGATCATTTAACTGCAAATCTCCTCTTCAGTTACAAACTACCAGCAGTTCCTCCTCATTTTAACATACATACACTTAAACAGTCCCATCAAAATTATGAAAGCACAGATGCGATTAAAAACACCTGCTGAAAATCAAGTCTGGTTGCATAGGAGAGGGAGCTTCCTGGTACTGCAAGATGATCAATCTCCTGTGATCTTGCTGTCCCCCAGAGTGGAAATTTCAGGGAAGGTGGCAGAAGGAGCCCCAGGTCCTTGCAATTAGCAGTCATTGGTGGCCTTTCTATCAAGAATCCAAGCTTGATCCTCTGCTGCGAGTACACTGCAAGCTGTCGCGCTGAAAGTCGTCGGCGTCGGTTAGGGGCATGGATTACGCGCGTTTAGGAGCGGGATTATGCGACTGAATGTGCCCTACCTGCGGCACACATCGTGGATCGGTTCAGATAAACAAAGATGGGTTTTAATCTGAATGATTGGCATGATGCCGTCCGGGTTCTTTGGTTAGTGGTCACTGCCGACACCAGTTCTGCTCGTCAGGTCGCTTCTTCGGCTGAAGCTTCGTGCTGTTCTTGCAAGTCCACGGTCCACTGGAGATAGTGCTTCCAAATCTACACATGTTCGTGCTCGCATTATTGCCTGATCATATCTGTTGTTAAAAGAGTTTTTCTTTCAAAATCTACACATGTTCGTGCACATTGTTTAGGGTGACCTGCTACGGCACGCGCTGATGAAAGATTCTGGGTCATGCTTTTGGCACTTTGCGAGCACGCTAACCAACCTGAGGCCTGCATACTCAGGTAGGAAATGTGTAGCTTCGCAGCTCACGTCATATTCAAGAAGAGAGGAAATGTGTAGCTTCGCAGCCCACGTCATATTCAAGAAGAGAGGAAATGTGTAGCTTCGCGGCCCACGTCATACTCAAGAAGAGAGGAAATGTGTAGCTTCGCGGCCCACGTCATACTCAAGAAGAGAGGAAATGTGTAGCTTCGCACGTCATACTCAGGTAGGCCCATACTGAGGCCTGCATAGGCCGGCCCAACCAACCACAGTCCGAGCCGCTCTCCCTTGCCATTCTCCATGCGTCACAAAACAGCCCGGTTGGCGGCGCCACCGCGCGTGCCTTCTAACTCCTAACGTGGCCCAAAATCGAAAGCCCCTCACGCAATTCATCACGTGGGCCCAGTGATTAACTCTTGCTGCCCCGTCGCTGTCACACGGGCCGTACCGTCTTAACACAACCGCAATTCGTATATAAAAAAACAGGTTTCCGGTGAGGGCCACAATAAAGTTGTTAATTGAGAAAAAGGGAACCACTTTTGCCCTTCTTCTTTTGCTAGATCTGGTTATTTCTGATCTGTTTCTGGCGCCGGAGTTCTTGGTGGAGTCAAGCCAGCCGAGTGTATTTTTTCCATGGTTATTCCTTCGTCGGATTGTTCCTCGAGTCAAAGATTCAAGCTGCCACGACTACTTTTTGATTTTGATCTTTCAAATCTGCTTCCCATGGTGGACGAGGATGAAGAATATGATGCTATGGTTGACTACGGAGGTTGTTAGAGTTCACGAAGACGATGGAGTCAAAGAGAGTTTCGGATATGATGTATGGTTAGCAATAGACCCTTGTCATGATCACATTGTAATTTTCTTTTTATGTGAGGGCTTCTTTGTAAGAGGGACATTATTATTTTAATGATAAGTCTCTTTTCTCAAAAAAAAAAAAAAGATAGGATCAAAGCCTACCATGAATGAGCAGACTTAAGTCAACTCGAGTGGCATTTTACAACGAAAATAGGGAAAATCACTAAATGTTTTTTTTATCGTCTCTCCCCGTTCTCGTTTTCTCGAGGGGCAGTGTCGGTTTGTCTCGTAGTTGTTGGGATTGGGCCTTTGGCATCTCCGACGGTCAAGCGCGTGAGGTGAGGTCACCACCTCTCCCCACCTCGGGGCCCATGCCAATCAGACGCGCCACTTGCCGCGAGGCCCACGACGTCCACGTAACAACCGTGGGCCCCGATGCGACGCCACCAAATATCACGCCCCATCGTATTCGGTATTTCCCCGCCACGAAAGTGCCCCGTATTTCCATACCGAAAGTCGCCCACGAATTATTGGGCCAAGTATACTAGAAAAATCATTTGCCTCGAGCGAATATGCAACGCGGTGGTTGGTCTCACACTCACACACCATTTATTTATAGCCATCTATAACGGTTTCTCATGTCCGTTCATGATTCCTGTTCCTTCTATTACTACTCTTTCACTTTAAGGGATCCTCTCTCTTTTCTTTATATTATTCATAGTAAGGGATGTAATGGATATGGTGAAAAAAAATATTATTATGGTGCAGAGAATAGTTAGATGTGTTTAGATCGTAGCTAATTTTATGTCATTGAGCCTTGTCGGTGGTTGATTGGTAGCAATCCAAATATAAACCAAACGACTATAGAGGCTCCCGTGTTTGCGTGGTTAGATCTTGTATTTGATATGGATTTTTTCTAACCATGTATTTTATACGAACTTTTCAAATTTATTTTTTATTTTGTTTTTGAGGTATATTTTTTATTTTGTTAGAGCATTTGCAAGAGCGATAGTAAAATTGGAGCCATATATTGCATTTAAAAGTACTACGTAAAATGTTTTACGACCTCAAAAAAATATATCAATTCCAACAATCATCTCTAAAACACATGCATATATATCCATTTAATTAAATTAGCATGCTAGTTTGGGGGCTAGGTGAAAAATGCTGCAGGTTTGGGACCGACAATCCAATTTTCTCTTTATACTAGTATTATTTTTCTAGACTTTCTTGTAACAATCCTTCCACGTATGAGTTCGCTCGGTCTTGTCCTTTACCAATGAAAATGGCGTCTGCGTGATTAACATGGGAGCGGCTCACTCGTCCGCAGACCGCAGCTCCGCACACGCTGCGCAGGTCGGTCTCCCGCACCGTACAATCCGCACGTAGAGCACCGTACTTGCAGAGTCCCTCCCTTCCACGGCCACGCCAAAAGCGAGCGTATTTCGACGCGCGCGACGCGAAGCACGCGGCGGCAGTGGAGACGACGACGGCGACGGCGACGATGCGGCGCCCGCGCGACCGCGCGTCTCTGAGTGCGCGCTGACGAAGACGTATAGCCACGGAGTCTTCCTCCTCATCCGGTAAGCTCCTTCCCCCCCCAACCACGGTGGGCGGCGTCGCCTTCCCCGTCCAGTCCGCGCGTGCGCGCGTGCGTGCCTCACATTCCTTCCTCGCCTTTTGGTTCTTCCTTTAGCTTCTCTTGTCAAATCTGCGCCTCCCGTGACCTTGATTCTGTCCGTTTGTTTTTCGGTTGCTCGAGTGGCTGTTGATGGTTCTTGGTCCTCTTGCCATTTGGATTTGGGCTTGATTTGATTTGGTGTGTGGATCGTTGCGTCGGAGGGGGTGGCGTGGAATGAGCTTTGAATTCCCGGTAGCCGCCAGAAAGATTGCGTCTGCTTGGGTGCGACGTCTCTTGCTTTCCCTATCCATTCTCCTGTGAGTTGTGATGGTCACCGCGCTCTCCTCTCTTCCCCGAGGTTGCTGAGACATGTACGGCCCCTTGTTTGGTCCCTGCCTTTTCAATCCCGAATTGGCTGCTTTGAGCATTTGGTCTGCCTTTTCCTTTTCGTTTGGTAGATTCCCCCGTTCTGGTAGGCTCAAGATGCAAAAGGACCGATCTTTATGTTTTTTTCTTGATTTTTCTTGATTTGCTGTATTGATTTTTTAGCATCTCATTATATGTAAAAAATTGATTGATTCAGGGGGAGGAGTGGGAGGAGGCAATTAATGGGGCCTGATCGAATGGCGCGTCAGAGTGGAGGAATCGAGCAGGTAGCATGCATCAGGGGGTATCAAGTCCCTCGGAAAGGGATCAAATGCGGATCCTGTTCAATGTTCTGTGGAGAATTCTAGCTATCAGGTTCTTGGGTTCTCATCTAGCCTCCTCGAATTCGGTTCTTGCTGGAAGTTTGCTACCATACCGTGTTCTTTTCACGGATCTGGTTAGCTTGAGATATTGAGGAGATGGACGAGGAGGACTATTCTTGGGTGCGGCGCACCAAGTTCTCTCACTCCGTTGTCAGAACCAGCTCTGGCAGGGAGCGGTTTGGTGCATTCGTTGAGCAGTTTAACCGGGGTGCTGAGTTGAAGCAGAGAAGATTCGATCCGAAGTTCCAAATTCCTGCATATAATTTACATTCGAGGGCGAAAGGAGCAGTCCCAAACTCCGCAAGGCCATCAATTCCGAGGGCTAAATCCACAATTTCCAATGTGGAACGGATGCCGAAAGATGTGTTTTCAGATGGCCAATTAAAACAACGGGGGAAAGTGAGTGATTTATCATTACAAGAAACAATGGCTGAGCAAGATTGCAAGGTTGGATCAAAGGGAAATGGTTTAAGCTTAGATATTCCCAATCGACTTGTGGTCCGGACTTTCAAGGATGAAAGCTCAGACATACTGGAATTCTCATTCCACTCTGAGGAGCAAAGCTTAAAATTGCAGAGAGTATGTTCTAGCCCAGCTCCTTTCTTTTCTAAGGATCCAGCACCAACTAGTGATTTCAAAGTACGCAGTAGTAGTGCGTCTGCTAAGGTCATGGGAGATGGATCGAAGCCGAAAAGAAGAGCGAAATCCCCTATCCCCACACGTGTCATCTCCGATGTTTTCAAGGAGGCAAAAGCTGCCACAAAGAGGTTCTCCACTCCACCGCGGCAAAGGAAATCTACTTCTCCACGATCACCACGGTCACCAAATGATAGTCCCCCTTTTGGCTCTTCTTCAACAAGAAGAACAATGGGCAAATTGATAGCTAGAAGGGCCTCCTCCTGGCCAAGGAATATTGACAATGGAGTGGCAGCAAAGGTTGCTGCGCTAGAGATACTTGAGAGATGGACAATCGACCGCTCGCTGCTACTCATTGGTCATAGATTTGCATCAGGGGCATATAGTCGTTTGTTCCATGGAATCTACAAGGAGGAGCCTGTTGCTGTCAAATTTATCAGGCAACCTGATGATGGTGAAGATGCAGAACTGGCTGCTCGGCTTGAAAAGCAGTTCACTGCCGAAGTTACCATTCTGGCCAAGCTCCATCATCGTAACATCATTAAGGTAGCTACATGGATTTGCATGTAAAATTTTGTTCTGCTGTATTCCACCTATGCATCACCTATGAATTAGCGTTCATTTTTTCCAGCTATGTTATTGTGTGATTGTGCATTTGTATTTATTCATGGAACCACACATACTATAATTTGAGTATTAATGTTGTTAAATCAGTATGAAGCACACCTGTTTTTTTTTTCTAAAAATAAAGAGGATTACTCCCCCAACTTCCATCCCAACAACAGAAACATAGTCTTAACACCCACCTGAAATAATTAATATGTGCAAAAAATGCACTGTGTGGCATTGGCACGTTACTAGAATAGCTAGCAATCATGTGAGCATTAACTCTACACTTGTGTATTTGTTGTTTTTCTGCAAGCACGACTCTTCCTGCCAGTAGATCCAGAGTATTTTTCTGGACATACATGAGGAATATGCTTACTATAATGCCAAGAATCTTTTAACAAGTATATAAGAGGAATATGCTAATCAACGTATTGACTTTGACATACTTATCTAGCTACTACTGTACCTTTCTGTTCAATCATGTATGTTATACTTGTCAAACACACAGCATACAAGAATGAAAATGATTTAAGTTATATGTACCCTGATAATATTTCAGAAAAAAAAAAGCCAAAGCATTTGCATTGCCTTGGAAATAGGCTATTTCGATCACTGCAATGTCTGTTCTAAAAAGCCAAAGCATTTGCATTGCCTTGGAAATAGGCTATTTCAATCACTGCAATGTCTGTTCTATCACATTGTTTCTTGGGGATTATTTTTGTATGCGAATGGAAGTTTACATCATACCTTTTGTATGACACTCGTGGTCTCATTGACATGTGGGCTAGGATCAACTTTGCCTGTGAATGTGATACAACAGGGGATTTCACAAATATTCAGCGGCATATGAGGATTTAATCCTTGATTCTTGACATATTTGTTCATCATGTTGGTACGCTAGATAAGTAGATATAATCTAATATACTATCAAAATGAGTTATTTTCAGTCATTCTGGTTATTTTCTGAAATCTTATTGATTCTGAACATCTTGTTTAGCTTGTTGGAGCATGCAATTGTCCGCCTGTCTTTTGTGTCATCACTGAGTTCCTGTCTGGGGGTTCTTTGAGAGCTTTTTTGCGCAAGCTGGAACGCAAAAAACTTCCGTTGGAAAAGATTATTGCCATTGCCTTGGATATTGCATGTGGTATGGAATACATTCACTCTCAAGGAGTGATCCATCGTGATGTGAAGCCTGAGAACATTCTATTCGATGGAGAATTTCATGCAAAGGTAGTTGATTTTGGAGTGGCTTGTGAAGAAGTATACTGCAATACACTGGAAGATGACCCAGGTACATATAGATGGATGGCACCAGAGATGTATAAGCGCAGGCCATATGGTCGGAAGGTTGATGTTTACAGTTTTGGCCTTCTCTTGTGGGAACTGGTTAGTGGTTCAATCCCTTATGAAGACATGACACCTGTCCAAGCAGCTTTTGCGGTTGTTAATAAGGTATCTGCTCTTCTAATTCCTTGTCTTCCGCATGCTGTCACACATGATTTACCAATTTGACTAGCTTATAATGAAAAGGATCCGAAACATTTAGTTTACGACCTCAAATCTATTTGTATATGAACTGATGGCTAACTTGTAGTATGTTCCTCTCTAATGTTGCTCTGACACGCATGATTTCTCATTTTCAGAACTTGAGACCGATTATTCCTTCGAGCTGCCCTGCGCCATTGCAGCATTTGGTTGAGCAATGTTGGTCCTTTCAAGCAGAGAGGAGGCCTGAGTTTTCACAAATAGTTCAGACCCTTGAAAATCTCAAGGCAGCTCTTGAGAGAGATGGAACACTTGACAAGATCCCAATCTCCATTAACTGCCAGGAACCTCAAGACCAAAATAAGAACAGGCTTGCGAACTGGATCCAAAAGCTCTCGTACAGTCAGCCTGATTTCTCCGGACCTCCGCCACCAAAGTTATTGTGATTGTGTGTCTTCCCTCTTCCTCTCGGGAATGTGTTTCTGATAGATTACAACCCTGTAAATCAAAAGTTTTCTTCTTGGTACATAAACACAAGAACAATTTTTATTACAGAACACAGTAAACCTTTTTTGGCAAAAAAAGAAAAAGAAAAAGGTACTGTACAGGAGGGGAACATCTGGGGCTGGGAAGTGTTCAGTGAGTGACTGATGGGAGCACTGGATGCCTTCATCCTCCCGGCAATCATGTTCATGTCTTTATGTGTATTACTGTACCGTTGTACTACGCTGTGACAACGTTGCCAGAGTGCCCTGACGCGGTGACGCCGAGGCCGGCGAACACGCCGACGACATTCCGTCGGTGGACGATGACGATGCTTAGCGTTAACCTGTCGTGGTTGCAATTAGACTCTATATCGACGGTGTGTTTTCCGACTAGCCGTGCTTCGCTTCGAAAAAAGTACGGCTATGAGCAAGAGTAGAAGTTAGGGGTCGGGTATTCGGGTGGACACTGTGGGGTGGTTGTGCCTGGCAGGCTGGCACTTGAGAATGGATTCGGATTGTTTGTTACCATCTCTGCGCAAACAAGGTTTAACAGGGGAAAAAATCGGATTACATTCGTTTTGCACAATAAGATCGCGCGCCCATTTATCCCATGAACGAACCATGCCCCAGTGTTCATTATCACTGCCTCTCCACTCCATTTCGATTCACAAATCACAACGCGAAAAAGATCACGCTAGGCCGCCGAAGTCGAGCGTGAGCATGGACGCCCTGAGCCTGGGCGGCCGCTTCTCCGGCGAGCCGCCGGCCGAGCCCAGCGCGACCCGCTCCGGCGTGGCGAGCCACTTCACTTGGCCTCCAATCCTCCATGCACCGGCGCTTCCTCCAGGGCGCCATGTGCATGCCGCTCTCCCGCTTCGCCGCGCCGTGCACATGAGTACATGACCCTGACCACGTGCGTGCGCCCCAGCGGCCGCCCACGAACACCTCCGGGAGCGCGCCCACCACTCCACCAGCGCCCTGTACTCCGCTCCTGCAGCCCGCAGGCGTCGCGCAGCCGATCGGCGACGAGCAGGAGCGAGCACACTGTGCAGACCTAGCTCCTTCAAATCCCTCTTTCCTTGTTTTTTAACTCTGGTTGTATTTGAAAATTCTCTTTTTTATATATAAACCAAAATAACTTTATAATATTTTAACATACTTTTAAAAAACTTTATAGTTTTTTTAAAAGATCTAAAAGTATTTTTAATATTTTATTTATCTTTTTAAAAGATTATTTTTTTGACCATAACAAATACTAAACTAAAACATAGAATCAAAGAGAACCGAAGACACACATTTCTCGTTTACCACAAGCTAAGTCCAGAAGTGCAAGTGTGCAACAACGAGAAGAGAGGCATGTACAGCAGCACAGGCGACGACAAGGAGAGCTCAACAATGTACAAATGAACGTCATACTTCGCTTATTGTTGATTTGGAGCAGAGGAGCCCAGCACCATGTGTGTGCGGGCGCCCGCATAGAGGAGCTCAACAAGATTCGAGCGACGACAATTTTGTGCATAGTGGTTCTTATAGAGTGAGCTTGCACCCTTCAGATCATCTGCCATTGTAAACATAATTGCAGAGAGCCGTTGAGTCTCTGCACATGGGCCCATAGGGTGGTGGGGCCCACGTGGACCCCACATGTTAGTGAATTCACGACCCTCTGTGGTTACGACAGAGGATGGCATGGACGCCCTGAGCCTGGGCGGCCGCTTCTCCGGCGAGCCGCCGGCCGAGCCCAGCGCGACCCGCTCCGGCGTGGCGAGCCACTTCACTTGGCCTCCAATCCTCCATGCACCGGCGCTTCCTCCAGGGCGCCATGTGCATGCCGCTCTGACGCTCTCCCGCTTCGCCGCGCCGTGCACATGACCCTGACCACGTGAGTGCGTGCGCCCCAGCGGCCGCCCACGAACACCTCCGGGAGCGCCCCCACCAGCGCCCTGTACTCCGCTCCTGCAGCACGCAGACGGCGCTGTCATCGCCGGCGTCGCGCAGCCGATCGGCGACGAGCAGGAGCGAGCACACTGTGCAGACCTAGCTCCTTCAAGTCCCTCTTTCCTTGTTTTTTAACTATGGTTGTATTTGAAAATTTTGTTGTTTTTTATATAAACCAAAATAACTTTATAATATTTTAACATACTTTTAAAAAACTTTATAGTTTTTTTAAAGATCTAAAAGTATTTTTAATATTTTATTTATCTTTTTAAAAGATTATTTTTTCCACCATAACAAATACTAAACTAAAACATAGAATCTCGTTTACCACAAGCTAAGTCCAGAAGTGCAAGTGTGCAATGACGAGAAGAGATGCATGTACAGCAATACAGGCGACGACAAGGAGAACTCGACAATGTACGAATGAACGTCATATTTTGCTTACGGTTGATTTGGAGCAGAGGAGCCCAGCACCATGTGTGTGTGCACGCGCCCGCATAGAGGAGCTCAACAAGATTTGAGCGACGACAATTTTGTGCGTGACAATAGCTCGCTAACAGTGGTTCTTGTAGAGTGAGCTTGCACCTTTCAGATCCTCTACCATTGTAAACATAACTGCAGAGAGCCGTTTAGTCCCTGCACGTGGGCCCAGAGGGTGGTGGGCCCATGTGGACCCCACATGTTAGTGAATTAATGGCCCTCTGTAGTTACGACGGAGGATGCGCTCTCGAGCTTGCATGATTGTATAGCCTACAGGCAACCAAACATATGTTTCCACTCCAAATACTAGGACTTGCATGATTTGAGCCTTGTCAAATAGCTTTTTTAGTGGAGTCGTATAACTATTGGGTCTAAATCAATACCAATTAACATTCACACAAAAATATGTAAAATAGAGTATGTAGGGACAGAATGTCCGTTAGAGAAAAGATAATTTTAAAAGTGTTGTGTAAAGTGTGAAAAAATTAAAAGGATAGATAAAAATATGTAGTGAATAGTGCTATGGAGTGTTCTGAGTCTAAAAATACTTTAGAATTAATCGGTCCTGTACTCACTGTATTTTGGGAGCCTACCACGACCTGCCGAGGCTAACATGGCAGGGACCATATCATATCCCTCTGCCGAAAAAGGCCCTGCAAACTTGTACACGCTACTACTCAATTGAAGAGTCGGTCGGCACCTCATGCAGATTTTAGAAAGCCCACCTTTCTTGAGACAAGAAGGCTTACCTGTTGCTAATCTTCCAAGATACGCAAGAAATAAAATATGTCATCGTAATTTTATCTTTTAAAGAAGGAATGGAAGCCAAATGGTCAACCATTTTCTAACTTAGACATGGGTGATTCCTTTTAACCAGTGGACAGAGTTAAAACGGAGTTCAGCTGTGAAATTGCAGTCTTTTCTTAAAGATGAAAAGGATCATGCCAAATGTACCTTTTGGTTTGTCCGTCAGCAATTGAGAGGGGTAATAAAATTTAGAGCAGAGAATTTCTAGTAAGATGAGTCATGAGAATTATATTTGTGGTCAGATGAGTTTTTTTTTTCTAGTAAGATAAGTTTTTTTTCCCCTTTGTTTCGTTTTATGCAGTGGCAGAGCTTCGGGAGGGGGGCATATCTTCAACGAGAACTAAATTGACACATTAACCATTAAACCTTTAAATATATGGACTAGAGATGACAGAACTACTTTTTTTTCGTAGCATATACTATATAGTATAGCCAATTAACTTTTTAATTATACATATAAGGTTACAAAATAAGAGAGGGGCATGGTCCATATTATCATATACTAAAAACGTGTTTGGAGTGTCTGAGCTGAATGTTGAATGTTAAGTTGGGTTTTGTGAGGTCCTTAAATTTTAAATTTTCTTATCAAAAGTGGTTCACTTCATTTATGCTAATTTCAATAGGTTTTAATGTGACTTCATGATTAATAAAAAATGAACCGAGAAAGTTAAACTTACTTTGTAACCAAATAAGTTTAAAGGGTTCTTCTCTTCGATTTATTTACTTATCTTATCTATTTTTAATATTCTAATCAATGCGTTTACACCCTACATGCAACACATTGCATCAATATAAGATCTTATGATAAGCTCAAAAGAAGGGGCCCTAAGACACTTTGAACATGTGAGCTCCACCACTGGTTTTAAGGGTTTGGCATGGGAAGAGAATGATTTGACTACAAATCGGATGTCTGATGCTTGAAAAAAGTTATTACAGTATGTTAAACCAAATGACACAATATTTGAAATCAAATGCTACACAAAATCGGACATTATTACAATATGTTGCACCAAATGTTATAATACTTGAATTAGAGCACTAAAACATTTGAATTAGAACACTAAAACATTGAAAATTAGCACTAAAATATTGGGAAGTAGCTGTTGCAAAGTTTAAAGTAGAACATTGTAACATTCAAATAAGAAAACTGGAACATTAAAAAGTAGTTACCGTAACATTAAATTAGAACACTAAAATATCTGAATGAAAGCACTCAAACATTGAAAAAAAGCACTTCAACGTTGAAAAATAGATGCTGCAATATTCGAATTAGAACACCAAAACATTGAAAAGCAACAATTGCAACATTTGAATTAAATCATTGTAGCATTCGATTGAAAACAATGAAATATTAATAGTAGTTGTTGCAAAATTCAAGGTCAGCTATAGATGAGCCGTTTCACAAAGCCAAACAAGATGTTTCGTAGGAACAAAAAGGACTCCTTGCTCAAGATATGGATGACACAAGAGGAAATTATGTGTCTCTTATGTGTAGTTCTAACCAGAAATAATGTTGCCCTAAACCAAAATGACATGGTCTTAAGAAGTCATGTTGCCATAAACCTTGAATCCACCTCTAAAAACTTAAGAGGATCTGTTGACGCGGAAAAGTGGTTTCCCGGCACCAACTACAGCCGAACTCAGGGGATCGGGCTTTGCGAGGACGTGCCAGCCGATTTGACCTTTTGCAATTGGCAAGGTTTCCGATAGATAAGCGGTCGGCGAAGCAATGAAGATTTACCGATAGCCTGGAGATAAACCGATGATCGGCTTAACGATGAGACGTCGAGCCAATAGAACGGGATGGAACCTAACACCTCCGGCGGACGGCGATGCACAGCAATGCCGCTGAGAGATAGTATTTCGGGCGAAACCTAACTCCTCCTGGCAGACGGCGATGCGCAGCAATGCTGCCAAGCGGCGTGCAGTGGAGGCGACGGCGCACGGGGTGGAGGCGGCTGCGGACAGGGCGGCGGCGCGCGGGGGCGGAGGCAACGAATAGAGAGTACCAGTGTTGGCCTGTGCGCTAGGTCTAAGGACGTAGCGCACAGGCCAACTCTTTTTTCTAAAAAATACCAGTGTCGGCGGCCAGGACAGACCGCCGACATTACTGGGGCAGGCCCACAAGACAGTTGGACAGATATTTGTCGATGGTAAATTCAGGCCGCCGACACAGCTCTATAAACCCAGGATCACAAGATCATGGCCCACAAGACAGTTGCACAGGCTAATGTGGGCGGGATTTTTTGGCCGCCGACACTGCTGGATAAGCCCAGGGTCACAACAGCATGGCCCACAAGTCAGTGGCACAAAGTTTTGTGGGCGGGTATTGTGTTACCGCCGAGATAGATTATCTATGTCGGCGGCCTGGCCTCTGCCACCCACATAGACCCCATAACCGCCGCGCACCCGCCACTTTGCCGCCCGCCCTCGGCTTGATCCGAAGCATTGCTTTGCGCAAACTTAGGGTTTAGAGTATACCCAACACAAAACAAGTCAATGCACGAGGTTTTTTGCCCTACTGTACACTTTTGGTATAATTTCGTTACAAAAACCCAAGCATGCCTGTTACGAAACTGATACAGACTCAGCGTTAAAAAGGACACTGTATCGAAAAGTGTAACGCAGGGTGTGACAACCATACGGAATGACTTGTTATGGATTGTGCATACCCAAAAACCTTAGGTTGCACATAACAATGCCTCAGATCGAGAGAAGGGACGGTCGGGATGGCGTTGGGGCCCTAAGACAAATGGATCTATGTGGTCGGCATATCCTTAGACTGCCGACATAGACTTAGTAACCGCCACATTCAGTACAGTGCCCCACATGTCAGTCGCAGAAATTTGTGTCGGCGGTTGTAAGGAGGCTGCCTAAATAGAGTATCTGTGTCGGCGGTATTTTTGTTAGCTGACCACATAGCCCCTGCCAGCCCTGCCGGCAAATTCTCCTTTGTTGGCCCCACATGGCAGAGACACCTACATTTTGGTAAACTTAATGGCAACAGTTCGGGACGTTAGCGTAGCGTCAATGTGTGATACAATGTGGTCAGTATTCGTATGGCCGACGACATAAATTTATTTGGTGGGAGCAGAAATTCAAATTTGCGGTGGCGGGGTTTGTTGATTGGGACTAATGTCGGCGGTCTTACTTGGGCCGACGACATAGACGGCCGTTATGCTCTTTTGTGGGCGGTTTTATATTTTACCGCCGACATTATTTTGTCGTCGGTATTTTGGCCGCCGACACTGATTTCCCGGCCGTCCACACAAATTTCGTTTCCTGCAGTGATAAGTTTTTTTCCTTTGTTTCGTTTTATGCAGTGGCAGAGCTTCGGGAGGGGGGCATATCTTCAACGAGAACTGAATTGAAACATTTAGGACTAGAGATGACAAAACTATTTTTATTTTTTGTGTAGTATATACTATATAGTATAGCCAATTAACTTTTTAATTATACATATAAGGTTACAAAATAAGAGAGGGGCATGGTCCATATTATACTAAAAGCGTGTTTGGAGTGTCTGAGCTGAATGAATAAACTAGTTGTTGAAATGAGTTGAATGTTAAGTTGGGTTTTGTGAGGTTCTTAAATTTTAAATTTTCTTATAAAAAATGGTTCACTCCGTTTATGTTAATTTCAATAGGTTTTAATGTGACTTCATGATTAATAAAAAATGAACTGAGAAAGTTAAACTTACTTTGTAACCAAATAAGTTTAAAGGGTTCTTCTCTTTGATTTATTTACTTATCTTATCTATTTTTAATCTTCTAATCAATGCGTTTACACCTACATGCAACACATGCATCAATATAAGATCTTATGATAAGCTCAAAAGAAGGGGCCCTAAGCCACTATGAACATGTGAGCTCCACCACTGGTTTTAAGGGTTTGGCATGGGAAGAGAATGATTTGACTACAAATCGGACGTCTGATGCTTGAAAAAAGTTATTACAATAAGTTAAACCAAATGACAAAATATTTTAAATCAAATGCTACACAAAATCGGACATTATTACAATATGTTGCACCAAATGTTATAATACTTGAATTAGAGCACTAAAACATTTGAATTATAACACTAAAACATTGAAAATTAGCACTGAAATATTGGGAAGTAGTTGTTGCAAAGTTTAAAATAGAACATTGTAACATTCAAATAAGAAGACTGAAACATTAAAAAGTAGTTACCGTAACATTAAATTAGAATACTAAAATATCTGAATGAAAGCACTCAAACATTGAAAAATAAGCACTTCAACATTGAAAAATAGATGCTGCAATATTCAAATTAGAACACCAAAACATTGAAAAGCAACTATTGCAACATTTGAATTAAATCATTGTAGCATTCGATTGAAAACAATGAAATATTAAAAGTAGTTGTTGCAACATTCAAGGTCTGCTATAGACGAGCTGTTTCACAAAGCCAACCAAGATGTTTCGTAAGAACAAAAAGGACTCCTCGCTCAAGACATGGATGAAACAAGAGGAAATTATGTGTCTCTTATGTGTGGTTCTAACCAGAAATAATGTTGCCCTAATCTAAAATGACCTGGTCTTAAGAAGTCAAACCTCGAATCCACCTCTAATCGTTTTTTGCACTAGCCAATCGCGTGTACTTTGATACAAATAAATATCATAATATTTTCCATTTCATTAAATTTTATTTGTCGGTCTCAGGACCTTAACTTCACTTTTAGATTTCCACACTCAACTGTTAAGATTCCGCTCAACGTGGTTCCACCTTTTATTCGTCGTGATGGTCAAAAGTTTTTAAAAATCCAATTTGCTAAAATAGGAAAGCAAGATACATACAATGATTTGATATATACATTGAATTGATCGAGAACTTTCTAAAATACAATGCACCTAAATAAGAAAGCAATCAGATAGTTAGAAAGTATGATTTGGCATATATCTTGAATTGGTCGAGAGCTTCCTAAATATACAATGCACCTAAAAAAAAGGTAACTAACTAGATGGAAAATATGATTTGATATATCTTGAATTGATCGAGAACTTCTTAAATAGTACAATGCATTTAAATAAAAAACAATATACTCATTGGTTTTGTTGGTGTGTTTACGCGTACACATTGGCGACCGATAATTTTCTTACCACGACATTGATATTGCCGTCTCCCCAAACCCCTTCCTTCCCCTCGTGCACGATCCCGTATAAAAAAGGAGCCAACCAACCTGGCAACCTCTCCATTCCACGCTCGATTTTTTCTCCCTGCAAAATTCAAAAATTTAACTCCGCGACCACACGCCCCTCTCTTTCTCTCTCTCCAATCCCCAATCCGCGGCGCACGCCTCGATCCACCCGCGCGGCGATTCCTCCTGCATTCTCCAATTCGTCCCCCTCCTCCCCCCGGGATTGTCAGATCTCGGGCGAGCTCCTGTCCAATCAGCCGGGGAATTTTTGGACATTTTTTTTTTCGAGTGCTGTTGTTCCGCTCCGAATCGGAGAACCCCAGTGTGATTTTGGTGCTCGCCCGCCGCGAATTGGAGCCGCCTCGTGGATTTCCGACAGCGCCGCGGTTTCGATTCGAGCGCTGTCGTCGCGGCATTGGATCGGGCGCCATTGGGAGGGAGAGGTTGGTGGGCGCCTGTGATCTGCGCTTGCGCGGCGCCAATCGAGCTTGGCGGGCGATGAGAGCTGGCGCCGTGGCCTCGAAGGCGGCGGCGGCATGAGCAGCGGGGCGTCGCTGGGGCTCAGGTCGTCGGGGAGCTATGGATCCTTGCAGCAGTCCAACGGCCAGTTGCCGGCGCCGTCCCCACCGCTCACCGTCCGGAAGCCCGGGAAGATGTCCCTTGGCGGCGCCGGCGCCGGCGGCCGCGGAGGCGAGCGCCTCATATTCGCCCGGATCTGCAAGCTCGCTGGCCGCCGCCGCCGGTTGCTTCTTCTTCTCCTTGTCGCCGTTGCTGTGGTCTGCTGCTTCCTCTTCTCATCACTTGTCAGTAAAGGTGGTGGTTATCTTGCCTCATGTTTTATTCCTAATCCATGTGACTGTTGTCGTGGCTACAGACATCTTTTGACCAGCTATTGTTATTTTCTTTGTTATGCATTCCTTTGGTCAATGAGTTAAGAGGAATGATGCAATGCAACTTGCAAGTAATGATATTCTATGTTTCATATAGGTGTTCGGTGTTCCCTGTTTCTAGGATTACAAAAAACTGGTTCAGTGTACCTTTCACATATTTTGGGTTTTTAAAAAAATCTTTACAGAATGTTTGCGATTGTTATTTAATAGCGCAAAAAAAAAAAGAACAGTGGACTCCGCAACCACAAAACTTTAGTAAAGTGAAAATGCTTTGAAGACCTCTACAAATGGAAAACAAAAGGGTTATATGGAGGGATGTACTACTCAGTATTCTGACACATTCTTAAATTGCAGCACCTTTGACTTTAGCTTATGGATACGATGCAAAGGGACCATATGCTATTCTTTAGCAGTTCTGATCACACGGAGCAGTTCAACTTTTTTTTAGTAGTTGAGAACAATTTGCATTGACTGATTAAGTAGTAGTATTGAGATGTGATATCAAGTTTTGAGTGCTTTGGTTACGAGAGACATAAGTCAGTTCTCTTGAACTGAGATTTAGACTGTTGTGTTGTATGATGTTTAAAATAGTTAATGTGAATCATGTATTCTTAAAAGTTCAGACCTTACAATGAGCTTGAAGGATGAATAGCGCTAGTGCTGATAACACTGTCAAAAACTGTACCTTAGTGGAACCAGGCTACCAGATATGCTGGACTATTTTTTATTGGAATTGCTATATTTTTAAAATCATTTCGCCAACTGCATGCTTGTGTTTGCACATGTTACTTTGCTTTTTTCAATATTTATCTTGTTTGACTTTGTCAGATTAATCTATTGACACTTAACAGTTAATAAATTCGCTAAAATCAGTTGGCCCATTATATAACAGCCAATTTTCACATTTTTCATGGTTGCAGTAACAATATGTTCATCTAACAAAATAGGGGTCCGAGGCTGGTTAGTCAATCTATTGTCTTGCTTAGGACCTGATAAGCTTGAAGGGTTTGATCCCCCTTCTCATGCTAATGCATCATGGGTTGCCAGATTCTTAACATGGCCCTCCTAATGGCCGAGATGATCTATATTTGCCAAATTGTCTATTTAATGTTTGATAACTTCCATGGCAGGTGGTGATGGTGGTTGCCCTTTTAAACATGTGCAATAGTGATTCTATTGAATGTCTGTTGTCTGATAGTTTTAGCATGATATGTTTTTTTTTATGTTGCTTACCAGTATTGTTTGCTAACATTATTTCTGAAATCTGTCATATTGGAGTGATACATTATGTTTTAACAGTTGGCGCATGTTTTGTGTTACTTCTGTGTTTTCATCTTGATAGTTATCTTCCAATACTGAACTTAAAAAATCTTTTGGCCTATGTTAGATGAAGATGCACCACCTGGTATTGAGACCATGCTTGGATTTTCTGATCATGTCCGGAGCTTTGTGAATCCTGTATGGACGTCTTCGGGTAGATCTATTACCCAGAGAGATTCTTTGAGTGGGCATGGTTTCAATACTGCATTACAGACAGACAAACAGTTTGACACTGGTCACGAGAACGTTTGGGGTCACCTGTGGAGTTTCCCACCAGCTGCTGTTCTGGAGCATCATCCTTGTGAAAACTTCTCATTTTCTCCTCCACCCAGCGATAGGAAACGTACTGGGCCACGCCGTAAGTGTTGCATGATTCAATTCAGAGACTCAAGTTACAAAAGTTTGAATCTGACTGTAGTATTTTGAACTTTTGTAGCATGCCCTGTTTGTTATGTGCCTGTTGAGCAGGCCCTGGCATTGATGCCAGCTGCCCCATCAGCATCACCTGTCCTTCGAAGCCTAAATTATATGTTTGAAGAGAATTTGGTCCTCACAAAGTCAAATAGTGGTTCTCTGTTTGGAGGTTATCCGTCATTAGAGGAACGAGATAAGTCTTATGACATAAAAGACACAATGACAATACATTGTGGGTATGTCCATATGGGTCATCTGCTTTAACTTTTTTACATCTTTATGATGACTGTTTATGGTGTAGCACTAACCTTTTCTTTATCTTCAGATTTGTGATAGGGAAGATACCTGGTCTCAATACTGGGTTCAATATAGATGAAACTGATCTTTCTCAGATGCGGCAGTGCCAGGGGATTGTTGTTGCTTCTGCTATTTTTGGTAACTACATCCTCTTTCTATGTTACTTCTAATTACAAATCCTTTATAAACTTGTATTTTTGCTTTGTCAGGAAATTATGATATAATGCAACAACCAGAAAACATCAGTCAATTTTCAAAGGATACTGTTTGTTTCTTCATGTTTCTGGATGAAGAAACAGAAGCTGCAATAAGGAACTCCACTACTATTGATAACACTAAAAGAATTGGGCTGTGGCAGGTGGTTGTTGTCCGCAAGCTTCCATATTCAGATGCAAGGCGCAATGGAAAGGTACCTGTGCATTTTGTTATTATTTTGTTTTCCTTAGTCCAATCTGTGGTGTGTCAGACACTTCTGGCATGGAGACACATAAGTGCACTACTCAATTTCCGTAACCTAACTAGCTAAAACAATATGGTCTTGATCTAGCTAGGTTTATTGCTAAAGTTGCCTCTTGGGTAGATTAGTGTAAAAGGGATATAATTCATTCCTTCATGAAGTTAATATGCAAAAAATGTATATTTCCATTTTTTTTCTTTTGCTCAAAAAATGTTTTTTTTTTCTTGAAAGCTATTTTTCAAAAAGGTGAGAGGATGCCATGCTCATTGTAGAGCAGCACTGGTAATTTTTTTTCTTGTGCCTTTTTCCTCGAACAGGTTCCAAAACTGTTACTTCATCGGCTTTTCCCTAATGTGCGGTATTCGCTTTGGATCGATGGGAAACTTAAACTAGTGAAGGATCCTTACCAGCTATTAGAGAGGTATAAAACACATTCTCTCACTGAGCTCCATCTGCTACTTTCTTTAACTGCACTCTGCGTATTAACTCGTGGGAGTGGAATATTTAGGCATGTTTTCAAAAAGTATGTTTATTTTTCCAGTGCCATAGAAGCTCCATCTAATTAATAAAGATATAAATTTCATCATGTCCTTATTCTATTTCGTTTGATTTGTCGAAGTTTGCTTTCCTCAGAACATTGACACCTGCCTTTCTTTTTTCTAAACACAATATTATTTTACAGATTCTTGTGGAGCAAAAATGTTAGCTTTGCTATCTCCAGGCATTACAGACGCTTTGATGTCTTTGAAGAAGCTGAGGCTAACAAGGCTGGTGGAAAGTATGATAATGCTTCAATTGATAACCAAATAGAGTTCTATAAGAGAGAGGGTTTAACCCATTATTCGTCAGCTAAACTTCCTATTACAAGTGGTAATTGCTTTCTGCCACTAATTTCCGATCTTAATAATATTATCGACATGCCTTATTTTTGAGAGGCAACGTTGCTTAAATTGCGTGCATGGCTAAATCATTGCACCACCGTGTTTGATTCATTTATACCGATGACACTATATTATGATTTAACAGATGTCCCTGAAGGCTGTGTAATAATAAGGGAGCACATCCCTATCACGAACCTCTTCACATGCCTTTGGTTTAATGAAGTCGATCGCTTCACCGCCAGAGATCAGCTAAGCTTTAGCACGGTGAGGGATAAAATAAGATCAAGAGTTAATTGGACTGCAGACATGTTCCTGGACTGTGAAAGGCGCGATTTTGTTGTTCAGGTACTTGTGCTGTGCATTTCCTGCACACCCTGTTGTTGGTGATTGCATATAGTAATGGCCACGTAGATTGTGCCAAAAATCAAAATGGGAAAAAGCATGATTGATACAAGTAAAAATTGGTTCTGTGGTTATTCATCTGTTATTTTTCATGTATGCCATTTTTACTTTGCAGGCATATCACAGAGAGCTGTTGGAGCAAAGGCTGGCCGCTTTACGAAGTCAGCCTCCACCACCACCTCCTATGATGCCCCAGCAACCAAGAAAGATGCTCCCAGACAATGTAGGAAAGGAACTCGGGAAAACTTCTGCAACCAAGAAGTTAACCGGGAAGCGTACGCGGGATAGGAAATCAAGCTCAAAACGGCCCCATCGAACTAAAGTCACTGGTGGGAAGGAATTCATTCAATTGTAAATCTCCTGCAATTTTGCTCGCATACGAACGCGGATCCAACAGTAACGACATTCCAACATGGTTTTTATTATTTAAGTTCTATTCATGTTCACCTCTCAAAGGCTAAAAAATTTTGTCAGGAATTGTTGATAGTGTTTTTTTTGTAAATAAACATTTTGAAATAAAGGTGGATTCAAGGGATTCAATCAGTGGCTGGTCCGATTCAATATATTTTCGCTTTGCTGATTTTGTAAACGAGCTTGGAATCGATGGTTCTGTACGAGTTAGTGTATTCCTGGTTGGTATAAAACTTTCTTTTGAGTTCGTAAGTTAGAAGGCCAGTAGCTATTAAAGGCTTGTTTCAGTGTCAATATTGTTCTGTGGAGGAGTTGGGCGAAACCTCTTTTGTGAGTTGAAGGCCTTTCGTGAAAAAACATGGTCCCGACGTTCGTATGTTCAGTCTTCTAGAAGTACGGTATATATAATAAAGAAAAAAAATCTATAATGCATCTTAAACTATAGTCTACATTGGTTCGTTTACTTAAACTATAGTCTACAGTGGTTCGTTTACTTAACCACTGAACTATAAAATCACGTGTTCTAACCTATAAAACCAAAGAAAAGATGCAAATAACCATAGGGGTGATTGTAAGGGTGGTTTCGCATACGTTCCATCCACATAGATATATACTTCACTGAATCATACTACCTTCATTTTTTTTTATTTGACGCCTTTGACTTTTCAATACGCCTTTGACCACTCGTCTTATTCAAATTATTTTTGTAAATATCGTTTATTTTGTTGTGGTTTGTTTTATCAATAGATATACTTTGAATATGTCTAATTTTTTTGCATCTTTACACTAAAATTTTAAATAAGACGAATGGTCAAAGATGTGACAAAAAGTCAAAGGCGTCAAACAAAAAAAACGGAGGGAGTACGCGTCATCGTACAAACCCCACATGGTATATGCTTCACATTTTTGTCACCCTTTCCCTCCCTCTCTCCCCCTTAGCAGATTTCTCCCGAGTCCTCCCAACTGCCGCCACCTCCTCCCCCAGTGCCTGCGTTACCTCCTCCCACAGCCACCACCACCTCCTCTTCAACGTCGATGCCGGCCCCACTTCCTCCCCAGCGCCCGCCGCTGCCTCCTCCCACAGTCGCCACCGCCTCTGCCACCTCCTCCCCAGCGTCGGCGCCGGCTCCATCTCCTACCTAGCATCGCCGCTGCCTCCTTCCATAGCCGCCACCGCCACCTCCTCTCCAGCGCTGGCGCCGGCTCCACCTCCTCCCCAGTGCCGCCGCTGCCTCCTCTCACAGTCGCCGCAGCCTCCGCCACCTCCTCCCTAGCGTCGGCATCAGCTCCATCTCCTACCTAGCATCGCCGCTGCCTCCTTCCATAGCCGCCGCCGCCACCTCTTCCCCAGCGCTGGCGCCGGCTCCACCTCCTCCCCAGCACTGAGGCGGGCAGAGCTGTGGCTGAGATGGAACCGACATCGTCCATGGTGGCCGGAAGCGGCGCTTTGCAGTTTACACGACGCGTCCTGCATGATTTGTCTATCCCAACCACTGCACTCTACTAGCATTAGCATATGTGCCATACGTTATTCTTCAATTTAATCTCACGATTTTCATTTCTATCGTGTATACGTGATCTCTGCTTAACACAAAATAAAATTCATAATCCATCTAAAATCGATATCTACCTTCCCATAGTTTTATATTTTATTCATTTATTTATTTTAACTAGCTTTTGTTTTTAAAAGTACTCTAATACTACGCAGCATCTCTTTTTTCCAATTTTTGTTTTCATTTTTAATCCATTTACATGAGTGTTATTTCTAGGTGAGAACGCGGGACAAGCTTTTGAAAATTTATAATTTTATGATTTTTGTGTTGTATTTTTGTTCAATTTTTATACTAAAAATGATATTTGACATCCCAGTACTTGATGATAAACTGGATACTCCCGAAACTTGTCGATATCATGATGCTCCATCCTTGACTCGATATCTCGAGGCTCAATGATATCCCTGATGCTAGGTATCGGTACTCGATGATATCCCCTCACCCGGTGCCTTGATATTTGACCTGATGCCTATACAACCACATATATATACCTCTAATACCCAGTTGATATGTCAATGAAACTTGATGATTTATTTGTTGATGCTTCAATGAAACGATACACCTTGCTGATGTTTCAATGAAACTTGATGGCCCTATAGTTCAACGAAACTTGGCAATGCCCTAGTGATACTTCGATGAAACTTGACGATGCCTTGTTGTTACCTCATTGAAACTTCTATGATACATGCTGATGATGCCCAATATTAATTATACCTAAGCTTGATATTTTGTTGATACTTCAATGGTACCTGAAGATACTTACAGATACTCCATGCTACTCAAAGATACTTTATATATCATTACCACCACGTTACTCGATGATCCTCGTATTGTTGCTCGCTGGCTTCGAGGCTTATGATTGTTGGCCCAAATGCAACTTCCTCTCTATCTCTTTATATAATAGTCAACACGGTACACCGTACACACATGACGGTCCATGATACTATATATATAATACTAATGATATCTGATAGATGTCTGATACTATATGATACCAGTAGACATAGCTGTGGCCGTTGGATCGCGAGCCGGAAGATAGATCCAGCCGTTCATACATAATTTATATATAAATGGTTAGGCCACATCTGCGTCCTCTGGTGCCTCCACGTACTGCTTTCACGAGCCGCCACATCATCCAAATAGCTGTGGCCGTTGGATTGCGAGCCGGAAGATAGATCCATCCGTTCATACATAATTTATATATAAAACGATTTCTTTCGATAGATTCTCGGCAAGCCGGGGCACTTGCTCGGTTGGTCTTCCGCGCTGTGCTACGGCTAGGTGGGCACGGTTCGATTCGCAGCTCCACCTTGTCAGTGCCAATTATCGTTGTTTTTTCCCTTTCCGTCTTCTGCCTTCCCTTTTCTAGAGTTTTCGTCAACACATGGCAACATGAGCATGTAGGGCGTGTTTGGATGGTGGCCGGTGCTCACCGTGCCAACCGTCGACGCGCACTCATTTTTTGGCGCGCGTTTGGATGGCGGCCGGTGGAAGGCGTGGGCGCGGGGGCGAGGGCGCGCCGACGCACAGTCAACATGGTTGCAGGAGTTGGCGCGGGCGGCCGATTCATTCGCCAATCCTCGCCAACGCGAGCGACGGTGAGCCGTGGGTTTGGATCTGCACGGCGAGCAAATAACAACTCTTTGCTAGAAAATAAACCCATTAATATGCAGCTTCCAAAGGTGGGCTAGGTCTAAGATTTTGCATAATATGGAAGCTCAAACACTAGAATCCAAATCTGAAAGATAGGATTTCGGTGGTTACCTGTAATTGTAAGTACTATAAGGGTAATATGCAACGAGAACCACTCGTGCAAATATTATGTCCTTCAGGGACTGAAACACAGTTTCCAGGCATCATCTCAGGATGGATCACCGAGTCCATCCAAAATAGTGCTGACGAGGGCAGCGCCGCCTACAGAGCGGCAGAGCCGAACCCGGCAGTGGCGTGATCGCGTCTACGGGACGACGGCACCAAGGCAGGTATCACGACACGGGGTAACAGCGGAGCCGTGCGGCACGGGGCCGGCAGTGGCGCAGCCGCGCGACGGGCGCGACTATCATGGCGACGCAGGGCGCAGAGGACGACGGCAATCGAGCCTTCAGGGCGCGACCGTGGTCCGGGCCACAATGACAGCGGGAGCGATGCACGTCACGACAACAGTGCAAAACAAGGCATCATCGCGCGGGGGGCATGGCCGCCGACAGGGCGGCTGCCCGCGGCACGGCGGCGTAGCGGACAGCCTTCAAGGCTGCGGCCCACAACATGGCTGCACGGCGAGGTGGCCGGCGCGACGTGGCGCAGGACCGACACAGGCGCGCGACGCGTGCAACGGGGCCGGGGCGTGGGGCCAACGTGGTGCCTTCGGGGCACGGCCGCGTACGCGCGTGGAATGTGGCCGGCGCACAGCGGCGCAGGTAAAATTTCACCAATTTGCAATAATAAGACTACAGGTCTAAACAGGATAAATTGCATAAGGCGAATTAATAATTCACGATTAAAATGCAAAACTAAAAGGCTACAGGCTTTTAAACAAGGCTTGGCAAAATAAAGTGAATTAATACTTAATTAATAGGGAAATTAATTAATTAAATATTAAATCAACAGGATTTAATTTATAGGAAAATAAAAACGAAATCTGCGGGATTTCAGAGAAATTGGCCCATAGAGGGCCCGGTTTGGCCCTTTTTATTTCTGTTATATTATTTTCCAGCCCCTCGAAAATTTTGGTCCATATAGATCCGGCCCAACCGGCCTGCTAGGCACAAGGTGATATGTGGTGGCTAGGGTTTCCCCGTAGCCACCAAATCAGGTGGTGGCGGCGGTGGGCACAGCGGCGGCGCCGGCCGGCGACTGGCGGCGCGGTGCGGCGCGTCAGGCGCGGGGCGCAGGCGGCGCGAGCGCACGCGGCCTTCAGGGCGGCGGCGGCAGACACGGCGCGGTGCGGGGACGAGCGGCGTGCTCGGTCGGCGCGGCCTTCAGGGCGGCGGCGGCGCAGCGCATGGCCAAGGGACGGTCCAGCCGAGGCCAGATCGGGGAGGCGCGAGGCCGAGACCGACGACGCGAACGGCGCAAAGCCGAGGCCGGCGGCATGGCTGAGACGAGCGGCGCGAACGACACAAGGCCGAGGCCGACGGCGTGGCGGTGACCAGCGGCCGAGGCGCGAGCGGCACGTGGCCGAGGCCGGCGGCGCGGCGACGGACGCACGGCGCGGCCTTCGGGGCTCGCGGGCGCGGAGGAACGCACGGCTGAGCACAGCCGACGGCGCGGGAGCGCGGCAGGAGGCGCGCGGCACAGCGAGCGTGCGGGCGCGGCCGGCGTTCGGGGCGCGACGCGTGCGGCGGGCACGGTGCACGCGGCGCAGCCAAGGCGGCGGGCACGAGGCGACGCGAGGTGCAGCAAGCGGGCGGCGCAGCCGGCGCGACACACGCGGCGCGCTTCGGGCGCGAGAGCGTGGCGGAGCCGGCGACCACGGCGGCGGTGCCGAGATCGACGAGGCACGGGCGGCTCGGTGCCAAGGCCACGACGCCTGCTGGGCGTGGCGGCCGGGCACGGTCATGCACAAACTAGCTGCTGGCTACGAAACAATCTAATAGCAACCAAAGACTAATAGATTGAAAACAAGAACAGCGATCTACTAGATCGACAAAGCAAAAAACAGTAGATCGAAATAATAGATCTGATGCGGGTAGCGACATACCGATGATTACAAACCTGAGAGCAATTCGTGCTAATAACGTGTTGTAAATCAGTCATCGCATACACACAAAAGCAATCACAATAGATCACAATAGACATGAGGCACAGATCTAGAGAGACAAAAGCCAGGCACAATACTCTTTATTGATTCATCTCTCTTGTATACAATGGGGTTCATATATATAGCCTAGCCTATATTTGGTTTTGCCCATAATACCCCTAGGGTTTGGGATGGGCTTCCGGCCCATAAATCACCTAGGGTTATAACAACTTTGAAGAGCTGAGAAAACCCTTGGCTAAACCACTGTACTGAATTGTACATGGCATAAGAACATAGCCCGTAATTTGATGTTACTCCAGGAACCAGGATTAATCAGATATGTCACAACTAGTGAAATCATAAATACGTCATGTCATTTTTCAATGATGCGTAGGTTTAGATCTCAACATTCCATTAACGCGGATTGGATATATAAATATAAAATTGCAAAATTACGCCGGCAACCATTAGGTTTGCACACTGTACATTGTATTTAGTCTTCCAGCACAATGGGTAGTTCGTATCAAAAACAGCATAGAGAAGACAAGACACCACCGACACGATTTCCTGTATCTATATTAAAAAACGACTTCCTGTACAGGACATGGAAATGGATCTGTTAAATCCAAAATGGTATTACGTGTAAATAACTTCCGGTCAACCATGTGATCGTTACGTGTAACTTCCGGTCAAAACATTGAAAGTTACAGCAGAAGCTATAATAGGCAAATCAAATAAAACACGCTCAAGATAAAACCACGTAGATTGTGAAGGAAACCGGTACATGAAGCATATGAAGGCAAACTCCTATAATGAAACCCAAGGTCCATTTCAATTGCACGAGTGCTCAATAACGGATAATATCGCCCAAGATGCTAAAGAAATGATTGATATCTATTTTCTCCTCTCCACTATAAATGGCTTCCGCGCTTCCTCCTGATGGGCCCTGTGCAGCCATCTCAACAAGTGTGTATAACTTCTTGATTGGCATCTGCACCATTTGAAGGATTGTTAAGAATGTGGTCACACAGGGTTTTGTTTGAATGACTAACAAGAAAATCAGGGGGAAAAAATTACATCATCCAACGCTTCTGCTGCTGCGTCAATGTCTCCTTCATGGAAAACATTAAGATGCCGCAACACCTGCAAATAAGCCAAATAAGGTTGATAGAAGTAACAATTGTTAATTGTAGCCATTATGAACAGAGTTCCCTGCCACATTAACACAATTGTAATTTGACTATAGTTGACCACTGCACTATAGTAATTCTCTCACCTTTGTAGCATCCTCTTTTTTCAGTTTCGGGACATGGTAGGTCACGGAGAACACATCACAAATACCAACGGATTCTAGAAATCCTACCTCACTTGTGGTTCCAATAACAAGCAAGTTCTTGCCCTACAAAAGATGAGAGAGATTTGTAAACTAAAGGGAAAAATGAAAGAAAGCAAGCCAAAGCTGGGTTGCATTTTTTAAAGAAAGAATAAAGTTAAATAATTGTGTGGCATCCATGGGTAAGTTAACCATCCAAGTAGCGAACAGTAACCAGTAGCGAACAGTAACCAAGTATTGTGCTCAATGCTCAAGGATAGTACTGACAAAAGATTGTGCAAACCTTGGGAGGAACCCTCTTAAGGAGGACCATAAGAGTTTGTGAGATCAAGTTTGAAAAGCGTGGTCCAATGGCAATATACTCCAGTAACCGCAGCGCCTGAACTGGATTTGTGGTACAAAAGCGTACCTTTTCTCTCCTCCTTTCATTCCTTTTATTCCAGCGTACAGCAAGAGCCGTAGCTCACCTAACAGCAATGACTAAAAGAATGGAAATCTGAACTACCCAGCTACAGACTTGGAAAGAGATAAACTACAAGTGTAAAAGATAAGCTCTGGACTAACTAACTCAACCGCAGCTAACTGACCGGCTAAGTTTCCCCTTGACCCGAACCAGGTTCAAGTCCTGGCCCAGCCTTGCGACGACGCCTGAAGTAGGCTCGGTCAGCAGGTCTAACAGTACTCCCCCCCTACGCCTCAAGCTTGTCCTCAAGCTTGAAATCAGGATAGGATCGACGAAGAGTGATAGCATCCACCCAAGTTGCATCCGAAACAGCCTCCCCTGTCCATTGAACAAGAAATTGGCGGTGGCCCTGGACAAAGCGCTGCTTCAAGAGTTTGTGCGGAATGGACTGAAGGTGGCTGGGAGCAGCCTCCAAGTCAGCCGGCAGTAATGGTGGCGTTGTCGGGGGAGTGCCATGGAACGGCTTGAACAGGGAGACGTGGAACACGTCGTGCAGCCGGGCGGCGGCCGGCAAGTCCAAGCGGTAGGCCACCGGCCCAATCCGCGCAGACACTCGGTAGGGCCCGTAGAAGCGTGGTGACAGCTTATGTTGTTGGCCCGGACGCAGTGTAGCTTGGCGATGCTGTTGGAGCCGTAGCCAGACCCAGGCCCCAACCTCAAAGGAGACCTCTCGACGACGGTTGTCATGCTGTTGCTCCATGCGGTTCTGAGCTGTGAGGAGGTGACGCCGAGCTTGATCCAGCAGGGCATCGCGGTCGACCAAGTGGCAGTCAACGGCCTCAATGGCCGTGGCCCCCTAGGAGTAGGGCACCAAGCTTAGGGGAGGACGGCCGTAGACCAGCTCGAACGGAGACATCCAGAGGGCGGAGTGGTATGAGGAGTTGTAGCAGAATTCCGCCCAAGGAAGCCAGCGAACCCACGTGGACGGATTATCGGATGCCAAGCAGCGGAGGTACATCTCCACCGTACGATTAGTGACTTCCGTCTGGCCGTCTGTCTGCGGGTGGTACGCCGAGGACGTGAAGAGGTGTGTCCCGCACCGTTTGAATAGGCTCTGCCAGAAGATGCTGGTGAAGACGGGGTTGCGGTCGGAGACGATGGAGTCGGGGATGCCATGGAGGCGCACCACCTGGTCGAAGAAGAGGTCGGCAACCACCGGCGCCGAGGTTGGCCTCTTGAGTGGTATGAAGTGGCTGTATTTGGAGAGGCGGTCGACCACCACCAAGAGGGCCGTCATGCCGTGTGACTTGGGCAAGGCCACTACGAAATCCATGGAGACGTCGGACCACACATGGTGGGGAATCGGCAAGGGCTACAGAAGACCCGCCGGCGAGCGGGTGAGGCCCTTGTGCTCCTGACACACACGGCAATGCCAAATGTAATCGTCCACCGAGTCGCGAAGGTTCGTCCAAAATAACCCCACATCACTATTTTGCCATTTTAGGCACACAAGCGAATTAATATTAATAAGAATGCTATGATATATGCCATACCTGACCAAGAAATCTCTTTCGGAGTTGTTGGGAAAGTACAACAGCATCCAGCTATGAAACCAAGTTCATGCATATGAGACCACGCTGATCAAGCATAAATTAAATTCCCAGCATAAGAGGTCCTATAAATTTACCTCGTCGTTGAGGTTGGCTCTTGCCTTGGTATACTCTAGCTCTAACGTGAGCAATGCTAAATTGAAACCATCGGGAGGGACAAAACTACAGAAAATATTATCATGGCAAACAGTAAGGAAGCATAGATTCATAAATAATATTGATCTCAGTGAACAGAAGAATTTCCTACCTGCTGACAGTAATTGAATCCCCAGATGAAACTTTTGTCTGTCGACGCTGGATAGCATTCAAGGCAATGCATTCAATGGAAACAGCATCATGGGCAGTGGACATTCATTAAGGATCACAGATGGGAAGAAAAAGGAGTAACTCAATGTTAGGTTTAGCACACAAGACCATCAAAATTGCATATGGCTCTCCATCAAAGTTTCTTAAAGCTTAGAAAACATTATGTGATTAAGCCATTAAGGTAGATATCAGGTAGCAATATCCAAAAGTCTCATTATGAACGAACCTAATCCAAAACACTTGCCCTAAAATAATGTCTATCAGATCAACTATATCCAAAAGTCCCATTGGCGAACCCAGTGCAAAACACTAACCATAAAAATAATGTAAAAATAACATGTATTTGCGCTAAGACTGGTTATAATTAAAAATCAAAAGTTCTGTGTGCAGGTCAATTTGTCATTCATCAAGACTTCTGCAGCCCACCCCAATGGCATTTTACAGATCAATAGTTGCAGTGATTGTTACCAACGCTGAATTTACAAGTGTCACTATTATGCATGTCATCCACCCAACTTGTTTTACCTAAACAGATATCTCGCAGATCAATGGGGCACAATTTTACAATGCTAATAGACTAATGGAGTTAACTATCAGCTACACCGGGCCAAAAAGCATCATTCCTAACAGAGGTAAACTCCACAAAGCCAAAAGTTTCAACATACTCAAATTGGTAGCCCATCCCCCGCGAGATCACCACCAAAAAAAAATGCAGAATCGAAGTGTTGCCGAAACCAAAACAAGAGGCACGGGATTCTACACTCCAGAATTCCAACGGAGACGACCACCAACCCATCGGACCAGATCAAGGCGCCAAGCAGGCCCACGTAGGAGATCTTAGGGCAGGGGCGGAGCAAACAAGCACCAACAAACGGCCGCGAGATCATCTCGCGGAAAGGATATCGCAAGGTGAAGACCAGGGCGTCGCCGACGAGGCCGAGGTCGTTGGGGAAACGGCGGAGGTCGGCGGAGGCGACGTAGGCGCAGTTGGTGAGGGCCAGGTCCTGGCTCGGCGTGTTCACCACCTTCATGGAAGGGCCGCCGCTGGAGCCCCCGCCGGCGCCGCGCCCCTGGTAGTGCCTCCCCGCCATGGCCGCGCCGCAGCCGGAGAGAGGCGGAGATCTTGCAGGAGCTCGTGCGGAGCGGTCGCAACTCGGGGAAGAGAGAGAGAACTTCCGGCGCCGGCGTAGCCTTCAGCCACGGAGGGGGTGAGGTAGGGAGCCTGTGGGCTGTGGCTGTTAGGGTCTTAGGGATTGCAATATGAGGATTGGGGATGGGGGATTGCAGGAATTGGGGATCGTAGATTAAGGTCTTACCTGAGAATAAAAATGGAGCACGCTCAGACCTCGCCGAGGTCAGCACCAACAAAGTGAGGGCGGCGTGGCCGGACTCCCGAGAGGTCGACGGTGATGCGCTTAGGGAGGTCGAGGGGTGAGCTAGGATTCGTGGCAGCGTTCGTATCGAGCTTTGGGGCGAGCACGATCGCGTGAGCGCTGAGGGGCTAAGCTGTGGCGAGCCGCGAGCCGATAGCCACGGCCGCCCGGTAGGTTGGATCGAAGGGTGGGCAGGACAGACCCGGACGCGGCCAGCAGCAGGACGATGGGAAGGCAGGAGAGGAGTAGCTCGTGGGCCGTTGGAGTTTGGGTTTTGAGGTGATTCTGGGCCGGGGCCCATGTAAGCGTGTGTTTGGCTATTTAGCCGATGACTGTGGCTGTAAGGAGATTGTCGGAAAAGTAACGGGAAACTCCTCCTTCTTCCTCCTCTGTCTCTGTCCCTTCCCCCCCTTGCTTCTACACGCCGCCATGGCGATCTGACCTAGAGAACCAAGCGTTACATTTGGTATTAGAGCTGGATCGAGTCGGGGATTGCTTCCGCATACTCGAGGCCTTGACCAGTAAAATCCCACGGAACGGGTTGGCGGCTGCTCTAGTGTGGCTACCGTAAGATCCTGAACCAGGTTAGGTCGGCTCAGAGGTGGAGCAACCACGGCACCGGTTAAGCCAAGCGCGCAGGTGAGGCAAGTGCTATCTGCTATGGGGGAATCAGAGGCTAGGGTGTTGGAGTTTTTGAAGCACGAATTTGAAGTGATGGGTAGCGGATTGGAGGCGAAATTGGTGGCGGTAGACGAGAAGGTGGGGGTGAGATTGGAGGCAACGGAGCACAAGCTGGAGGAGCAGCAAGCAAAATTGGATCAAGTGTAGGTCAAGATGGATCTGACCATGAACTCCATTGGAAAATTGCAAGCAGATCAGTCTACATCAGGCAAGTCGATACGGGGACCTCCACCTTCCTCCATCACTATTCCAGCAAGGGAGATTCAAGGGTTTTCTCTGGAAAGACCACAGGCCGCTCCTCCAATGGTAACGGGCTTGCATGGGGTCAGAGGAATCGGCCAGCCACAGGTGACATTTCCTTTCCCAACTCCGGTCACTGTGGATTTGGTAGAGAACGGCAATCGGAAGGAGTGGATGCCAAAAATGGATTTTCCAAAATTCAATGGAACAGATGTAAGGATTTGGGTGGACAAGTGTGAGACATTTTTTGAAATGTATCAAATCGATGCAGGGTTTAAAGTGGTAGCTGCGACAATTTACTTAGTGGAGGGTGCAGCGCATTGGTATCAGTCATTCAAAGTGAGTAATCCTACACATGATTGGATCTAGTTTAGGGAGGCAATAGTATTGGAGTTTGAAGGTAATGAGTATAGAAACAAGTTAAGGGAGTTGTTACAGCTTAGACAAGTGGGTACAGTAGAGGAGTATAAGAGGAGTTTTGAAATGTTGGTGTACCAGATTCGGTTATATGATAATAGTGTCGGGGGATTGATGTTGGTCACGAAATTTATCATGGGACTTAAAGAAGAATTAAGGGCTGCAGTGGAGATGCAGTTACTTGACAGCATATGGAAGGCTGCCACATTAGCCATAGTGCAGGAGCAAATTATTGCTGGATCAAAGAAGCAAACCTACAGGAGTACTTACAACAAGACTCCCAATCAAGTCGTTCCCATGGTGGAGAATGCTGTCAGGAATATTGGGGGCTGAGACAGGAAAAGGGAGAAGTATGGAAGGCAAGACAGCTGAAGGAGTATAGGAGGGCAAATGGATTATGTTTCAAATGTGGGGAGACTTATACTCCCCAGCATTAGTGTAAAATCACAACAAATGGACAATTGCAAGCACTTCAAGTGAATGAAATTATTGAAGATGAGGTGCTGGATTCTTTAGGACAAGCAGAAGAACAAGATGAGATGGAAGAGGCACAATTGTCCATACATGCTCTGTCTGGAGCTGACAATCACAATACAATTCGACTTAGGGCTCTCATTGGTGACAAAGTGATGCTAATCCTTGTTGACTCTGGAAGCACTCATAGCTTCATAGATGAAAAATTGGTTAAGCAGTTACAGCTCAAGCCTATGACAGCACCAAATATGGCTGCGAGAGTAGCAAATGGGGAAAGTATGATGTGTTCTCAGATGATTCCAGATTTAACTTGGTGGGTTCAAAATCATACGTTTCAGCATCATATGAGGGTGTTGCCTTTGGGTGGGTATGATGCTATATTGGGGACTGACTGGCTGAGTAGGTGGGGCACCATGCTATGTAATTGGGAGGAGAAGTGGATTGAATTGTGTGTGAAAGACAAAAAGGTTAAGTTGCAAGGATTAGTGGAAAATCAGGGAGGACAACTGCTGGAATTGTCAGCCGAACAATTTCAAAAGTGGTAGGCTGGTAATGACATTTGGGCCACTGCCTTATTGAAGATGTCCGATGGTGAATCAGAGAAAGGAGCAGATCCTCAAGTTGAGATATCTCAACTTTTGCAACAGTGTGCTGATGTCTTTCAAGAGCCCAAGACACTACCCCCCCACAGACAATATGACCACAGAATTTCATTATTGGCTCAAGCTGCCCCTGTCAATGTGCGGCCCTATAGGTACTCTCCCTTGCAGGAGGATGAAATAGAAAGGCAAGTGAGTGAAATGCTGGATGCTGGACTGATTGTGCCGAGCATGAGTCTCTTTGCATCACCCGTTTTGTTGGTAAAGAAAAAGGATGGCAGTTGGAGATTTTGTGTGGATTATCGAAAACTCAATGCTCTGACCATCAAAAGTAAATTCCCTTTGCCAATTGTGGATGAGCTGTTGGATGAGTTGGCTGGAGCAAGGTTTTTTTCCAAGTTGGATTTAGGATCTGGATATCATCAGATTAGGATGAGAGAAACAGATGAGGTTAAAATAACCTTTAAAACTCATCATGGGTTGTTTCAATTTAAGGTGATGCCTTTTGGGCTTATCAATGCTCCAACCACATTTCAGTGTGTGATGAATTCGATATTTGCAGCATACAGTAGAAGGTTTCTTTTGGTTTTCATGGATGAATTTCTCATTTATAGCAAGTCTCGGGAAGAGCATGTTCAACACCTTACTATGGTGCTAGAAATTTTGAGGCAGCACAAGTTATATGCCAAACTTACTAAATGTGAGTTTGCAACTTCTAAGTTGAGTTACCTTGGGCATATCATTTCAGCGCAGGGGGTGGCAACCGATCCTGAGAAAACTAGAGTAATGGAGCTGTGGCCTGTACCCTCAACTGTCACAGAATTAAGGGGATTTTTGGGTTTAACAGGATATTACAGAAAATTCATTAAGAACTATGGACTATTAGCAAAACCTTTGACTGTTTTACTGCAAAAGAAAGGGTTTGCATGATCAGAAGAAGCTAACAAAGCATTCAATGAATTGAAACAAGCCATGCTCCAAGCACCTGTGTTAGCTTTGCCTGATTTTTCCAAGCAATTCATCATAGAGACAGATGCTTGTGAATCTGGGATAGGGGTTGTTCTTCTACAGGAAGGTCACCCAATTGCATTTTATAGCAAAGCTTTGGGGGTCACTAACCAAAAGCTTTCTATCTATGAGAAAGAATTCTTAGCTATTATGATGGCTATGGAAAGATGGCGCTAGTATGTACTCAAGGGTCCTTTTGTTATCAGGACAGACCATAAAAGCTTGTGTCAGTTGGAGGAGCAACACCTCTCATTTGAATTACAAAACAAAGCCATGACAAAGTTAGTGGGGTTACAATTTCATTTTTAATACAAGAAAGGAGTTGAGAACAGAGTGGCTGATGCTTTGTCTCGAGTAGGGCAATTCTTTTCTGTTCAAGCCATATCGGGAGGACAACCCATTTGGTTACAGGAAGTGCTAAACTCATATATAGTTGACATCAAAGCAGCTGAACTATTGAAGAAATTGGCATTAGGAGGGTCGTTGGATGATGGTTACTCCCTAAAAGAGGGAATCATTTACAAACAAGGGAGAATTTGGTTGGGGGCCAATGTGGGGTTACAAAACCGAGTGATCCAAGCATTTCATGCTACTCCTATTGGTGGTCATTCAGGCATTCAGGGAACTTATCAGAGGATTAAAAAGTTGTTTACCTGGGATGGATTGAAGACAACAGTCCAGAACTTTGTTCATCAGTGTCAAATCTGTCAACAAGCTAAGCATGAACATTGCAAACTTTCTGGGTTGCTCCAACCTCTTCCCATACCTCAGGGAGCTTGGCAAGATCTATCAATGGATTTTATTGAAGGTTTGCCTCTTTCTAATGGATTCTCGGTCATTTTGGTAGTAGTTGACCGTTTTACTAAATACAATCATTTCTTTGCTCTTAAGCATCCCTATAATGCATCTCAAGCGGGAAGAATATTTTTCTAAAACATTGTGAAGTTGCATGGAATGCCGAGGTCCATTGTGTCTGACAGAGACAAGGTGTTCACTAGTTTGTTCTGGAAAGAGTTATTCAAACTCTTTGACATTCGGCTTAATATGAGTATTGCATACCATCCACGGTCTGATGGTCAAACAGAGCGAGTTAATCAGTGCTTAGAGATGTACCTTCGGTGTGCTTATTCTCATTCACCGAAGCATTGGTCTAGATGGCTACCTATGGCTGAGTTTTGGTATAACTCAAACTATCATTCCTCTTTACAAGAAACACCTTTCAAAGCACTGTATGGAACATATCCTCATTATGGCATCATGCCTGATTTAGATTCCAGTAACCAACTGGATGTGGTGGAAATGCTTAAGGAAAGACAACGGTTCACTGAATTGCTGAAATACACTTGGCACGGGCTCAACAGAAATTTAAGCTGTATGCTGATCAGCAGCGCTCTGACCGGGTTTTTCAAGTGGGGGAGCAAGTTCTGGTGAAGCTTCAGCCATATACTCAAACATCTGTGGGGGTTAGACCCTGTCCTAAGTTGGCTTTAAAATACTTTGGGCCTTTTACAGTGATGCAACAGATTGGTCCAGTAGCATATAAGTTGCAGTTGCCAGCTACAAGTTTGATCCACCCAGTTTTTCATGTTTCTCAACTGAAACCTTTTACCCCAAACCTCACACCAGTTTGTTCAGAACTGCCCGAGTAAATTCCTATGGACGTTATGGATGTGGAACCGGAGGTGCTGGATAGAAGATTGGTTAAGAAAGGAAATGCTGCTTATCTGTAGGTGCTGATCAAGTGGACTTCTTTGCCGGCCAGTTCAGCTACCTGGGAAGATTATGAAGTGCTTCGTCGCAGATTTTCGAACGCAGCCGCTTGGGGGCAAAGCGGCTTCTCAAGGGGGCGGCAATGTCATCGACCAGCAGCAGAACGATGGGAAGGCAGGAGAGGAGTAGCTCGTGGGCCTTGGAGTTTTGATTATTGATCCAAATTAGGGTTTGAAACTTAGGTAATTCACTTTTTCTGCTTAACCCAAGAAGAAATTGGATCGATTTTTGAGAAATAGAATCAGATTAAGATGGGTTTTGGGGTGATTCTGGGCCGGGGCCCATGTAAGCTTGTGTTTGGATATTTAGCCGATGATTGTGGCTGTAAGGAGATTATTGGAAAAGTAACAGGAAACTCCTCCTTCCTCCTCCTCTGTCTCTGTTCTACACGCCGCCATGGCGATCTGACCTAGAGAATCGAGCCTTACACCCCAAGGCCCGAGCCTTCGATACGAAGGCTTTCTTCTTCGATGAAGGTGCTTCTGTCTTCTGGCCCCTCTGCCTTCTGGATGCGCTCCATTGCGTCAATGGGCCTATTGGCTATTTAAGTCGGATCTCACTCTCTTCGTTTCATTTAACTTATTTTTAGCTTTACCCTTGCAAAATTTAAATTTTATTTTTAGCTTTGCACCTATAAAATCAAAGGTAAATTAGATAATTTAACATTTATGTTAGATGAAACGTCCGTATATCTCAGTCCTCGTAGATTAAGTTCAACAAAAAATAAGACGTCGAGAAGCCATGTCCACGAACTCATGCTCTTTTTAGTTTGGAAAGATCGCTTATAACAAAATAGGATCACAAAATTTTACTCAGGGATACACGTCATCAATTATCCCGCACCATACCGGTGGACACAAACTACTAAGTACTAACTCATCCTTTCCACAAAAATGACAAGTTCTTGGCGGACAAAATCCTCGCCTCGACTTTTGCCTGATAATCAACCGTATTTGCTCATCCATAGGTACCACGGGGAGTCGTCATACATAGCAACTGCCCGTAACCTCGGCAGAGTTGACACATGAATCTCAGAAGCTGAGCATGAACTCCGCGATCATGTTCGTTCAGTAGCATCTGTTGCAAGGAGAGATCCGTGTCAGCTTCATTTATTTCAGAACTTGAAAATAAATTCATATCATCCTTTGTGAAAAATGCAATCAGAAATATCAACAAGGAGAGGACCCACGAATGTCAGCATTTGCCTACAACTTAATTCGTTGTCCCAGCAGAGCATAAATATCTCAACAAGTACTCGTTGGAAGAACAAGTGTCCGCCAAATCCTGATGCAGTCTTGTTATAGACTTCTGCAAGGACTTCAGAGCAGGAAGCAAGGTTTTGGAATTCTGCTGAATATAGTTTCCATGAACCTTACATAGCTCCTGGCGAAATAAAAAGTTAGAACCAGATAAATTTGGTATTTTTTCATCAAATTAGCAGCTCAATAAGGAAAAAATAATGTAATACCTGACACCAGAGAAGGATAAATTCCAGATGGGGGCAACTTTCCAAAAGGTCAGCAAAAACATCAATCAATCTCTGAAGGTACTGAAAGGATATTGATGAACAAATTGCTCGCACATTGGATGGATCCACAGCAAATATGCATTTCTTAATCAAGGAGTCTTCGTTTAATCGTAGGCTGAGTAGCAGGGCTCTCTGTTCTTGGTTTTCTGCAAGAGCTTCCTCCACTTTCTATAGAAACAGAGTATTTTTTTTGGCAAATTAATCAGTATATTTTTTAGACAATAATACTCAAATACAAAAGAACATGAAGTTCATACCTCAGGAGTAACATCAATGTCGAGATCCGTGGGATCGAAAATGAAAGAATCGTCAACTGAGTACAATAGAACACCATCAGTAGTTGCTGCAGCAAAAGATCTTCCTGTTGGAGCGAATTTCACGCATTTTGTCCGAGCTATGGGTCTTCCACGATTGGCCACTGATCCAGGTAAATCAAGCCCCAGGTTACCTCTTGTTTGTTTATCAATTCCTTCATCAACATCACTATCTTCATCATCAATTAGATCCAGCGCACCAGCAACTGTCATTTTTTTAGAGTTCAGAAAATCAAGAACTCCATCCAATGAGAGATTGCGAGTGATCTGGAATCTACGCAACAGCACCTGCATGAGTGAGAAAAAGGATAACTTCAACCATCGTTTTCAGTAGCATGCATGTTCACAAGAAGGTACATGGTTAATGATATGTCAATGAGGAAATGTAGTAAGATGTTTTGAACTAAACATATTCATTTTACTTGATACATAGCAAATGGACAAACATTCAAGCATCACCTTTGGTTTAACTATCGAGGCCTTAAGTTTGTAACATTACAAGGCAAATATTTCTGGCACAAAGTCACAAGACACAAAACAACGAGTAGCAATTAGTGACTGACAGACAGCACAAGAAAAAAACAAAATTGTAGTGGGTATAACAAAAAATGGAGGGGCCTAGCTGTGTATGCAACATAATTATTACTCTCACAAGAAAGATGTCCTGACCTGTTCTCCAATATCATACATGCATATATATTTGCTGTTTCCTCCAGCTAAAATATAACTCCCATCAGCAGAATAGCACAACGTCGTGAAATACTTCCCTGCACTTGTATTAGCTGCAGATCTTCTATCAGTCATGAGGCGCCCCCCGACAATATCCCTGCGGCCTTCAATTGTATACATCAGCAAGCCATCAAAGGGATCCCAGAAATTGATTAGGCCATCTAATGTGCTGCATGCTATCTGTCTCCCATCGGGACGATAAGCCAAAGTAAGAACATCATGTGAATGTTGAAAAGTTTCCACGGCACCCTTGCTCTCAAATACATCCCATAGGCGTACAGTTTTGTCCCATGAGGATGAAGCCAAAATAGCCTATAAAAAAATGTACTTATTGTTTCTGTTGATTTACAGAACATAGAGAACAAGCACTACAAAATATTGAACAAAACAGTGTTTCTTCACACTAAAAAAGTTCTTCTACTGTGGTTCTTTCAACCAGACAATAAGACAATAATACAGATTACAGAAAAGCATGCTTCCTTACATTGACCGGTGAAAACATTAGACCATGCACAGGTCCTTGGTGGCCACTGAGTACATCCAACAAACGGCCAGTCTTCATTGACCAAACATATATCTGCATGGATATGTTTTAGTAGTCAAGACTCAAGGAAGTAGAAGTGAAGCATAGGCAACAGAAAAATAGCCAGAAAAAAAAGTTTGGCTGGATGCACACACCTCAAATGAATCAAGTGTTCCAGCACATATTACTTCTCCAGTCTGGTCTGCTGTTAACGAGACAAACTGTCTAGGTGAAGGAGTAGTAAATGTTTTGAAATTCCGATAGCGGAACAAATCCCATGCTCGGATAGTTCCATCAAGGGAGGCACTGAGAAGAGAATGGTTATTGGCCATAAAATGAACTGCAGTAACAGCGTTTGTATGCTCAGAAAATGTTATGAAACAGAACCCAGAAGAAACTGTCCAGACCTGCAATAAATCAGTAAAATGTATCAAACTCGCAGTGCAGATAATCGACACAATAGGGTACTAAATATAAATAAATATTTTTATATTTTTAATATACAGGCAGTTTGTAGGTTTTCTTCAGTTAAAAAGGTAAGCTTGGTGTGAGTAGTAGCTCAAAGAGGAAGACTAACAATTTTTTCTACTTTTTACACAAAGTTGGTGGATCTTTTTCTTTGTCCAGACAGAAATTCATGAGTTTCTTGAAAAACTTTATGAAGCATCTGACTTGCAGTACCAGTTAAAAGACTCTCAACCCCAAAGCAAATGATATGTCTTTTTCATGGATTGATCAGGGCGTCAAGCAAAGAGACAAATAACACAGTTTGCAATATTCATTGCAACACACCTTGACTTTGTTATCATCAGCTCCGGTGGCCAGTAACTGAGAATCTGGTGAATATGCAATGCAATTCACATCAAAGTAGTGCCCCTGCTGCTTCAAAATGTAGCTCTCAGACCGCCACTCCCACACGAGCAGCTGCCCAAGTTTGGCACAGCCAAAAACAAGCCAATTCCCTAAACTGTTGAATATAGCAGTAGTGATCTTCTCCCTTGATATGGACAGCAGGTGCAGGCACACAAAGTCTGGCATCTGGTACAGCCCAAATACTCCATTAGAGAATCCAACCACCACCATGTCAAGATCCTGGTGGCAATCACAAGCTGTTAGCTTAGCTGGTGACTGCATGAAGAAGTTTTTTTTCTGCAGTTCCCACCTTGCCAAATGCAGTGGAATGGTATCTGGTTCTTCCAGCTCTCCCAAACCCTTCCTTTTTTTGCTCCCACGATCAAGCTCTGGCTCGCCATTCTGTTCCGATTCCTGCTCTGGCGTCCCCGGTGAAGTTGGAGGTGAAGCATCATTTCCTTCAACTAAATTCCATGTAAATATAGCACCATCCTTAGAAACTGTATAAACACCGTTAACTCTCCCGGTCTTCTTATCCGTGGCAAAGAAAGCACCAACAACAGCTGCACGGTGGCCGAGGAAGAGGAATGGCTTTCCTCCCAGGCCCTTCTTTACTGGCAAGAGACGAGCGGTAAGATCCTTGCAGGAGGCAAGGAGGAACGCAGAGTCAGGGGACCAATCGAAGGCTGTGACGCCGGCGGAGAAGCCAGGGAAGATGCGGAGAAGGTGAAAGGGGAAGAACTCCCTTCGGAAGGAGGGGGAGCGCCAGATCTGGACGAGCTTGCCGACGGCGACGGCGATTAGCTCGCCGTCGGGGCTGAAGCGGATGGCGGAGGGGGCGCCCTTAAAGGATACGCGGTGGAGGACGGCGCGGCGGCGGAGGTTCGCGTAGAGCGCGCGTCCGGCGTCGTCCGCGGCGAGGAGGAAGTCGCCCGAGGGGGAGACGGCGAGGCGGGCGATGTTGGACGAAGACTCGAAGGGGAGCGTGAGGGAGGAGGACGCAACGAGGTCGGTGGACGCGACGCGGTTGCCGACCGCGGATAGGAGGACGGAGGAGTCGCCGGCGAAGACGGCGTCGCCGCCGCGATACGGCGCGCCCAGGAGGTTCTGGAATCGGTAGTTCATGGCGGGAGACGGGCACGGCAGGCTTCGCTGGGAAGCTAGGGTTTTTGGGGAGGCGAAGACGGCAGACGGCTGCAAGGTTTTAGTGGTATTCACTCTGGTAGTCTGGTGTTTGCAAGTCGTAACGGGCCGAATGGTTTTGTTGGACGACTTCCACAACCTGGCCCGGCCCAAGCACGCGACGCATGTTGAAAGAAATCCGGCCTTCTTCCTGGCAATGGTCAGTGTCCCCGAGCAGACCGAGTGAACTTGCAAATAGTTTCTAGATTATTTATTCTTTTTGTATGAATGACAAGCCTATGGGACGACATGACGAGGCTCAGGGTATAGTTTGTTTGTTTCTGTTAAAAGTTGTCAAAAAATTTAATTCGAAAATTTTTTAACCTCTCGAATTTACGTTTTAAAGAGTTAAAGAATTATTTTTAAAATATTCTACGAAGTCTAGAGAAAACTATATAAAACTCTAAAAAATAAAAACAAAGTATTACATCATTTGGTTTATAAAAATAACAAATTTTCATTTCTTTTCATTTGACTCCAGGGTAATACTATAAAGAGGGGTGCCCTACAAATATCCAAGGGCTGAGGGGAGTGTAGTGAACGCTAGGATGCAGTGTCAGATCAGGCTTACGCCCATCGGATGACCCCGCTTCTCCAAATCCTTGTTCTCTGGTTCATCTGTAATACTCCGAACAAAAAAAGTAGATTAATTTATAGGGTTTGTTTAATCTAATGACCTCCCTTTTTTATTAATAGAGTTGCTTTAGAGATTTTCTCTAAAGAGTTGTTTGGTTGTTGTTTGATACTAACCTTGGCCGTACAAACTTGGCCAGGCAGATGAGAACCAGGCAAAACCTATCCAAAGCATATGTTTGGTTGTGCTGCATTACCAAGGCTTAGACCGTAGAAAAGAGTGTGTTGGTGATTGATAAGCGGCCCATCTTGAGATGGGCCTTGGGCCGATTCCGTACCGGCCCACCGTGTAAACAGAAGGTCCAAAAGACCACCCCTGGCCATACTAAAGGAGACGCCTACTAAGTCACCAGCCTCTGGCCCATCTACACGCCGTAGGGGCTCTGTTTATATAGTGTTGAGCAACCGACCTACCGAGGGATAATCGGGCCGGGCTAACTAACGAGACCGTAACGAACTCGTACATGCCAAATACGTCCCGAGGTAGATAAGGTAGACTCCAATTCTTAGGGATCACGACTCCTAATCCAATCCGGGAAACCACGTCCGGGTCTTCACGTAGCCGTGCAGAACTCTTGTTCGAGTAGGACTCAAACAGGAATCTTAAGCCGTTACGCACTGTGCCAGCCAGGAAGCTGTTCGGCAGGATGCATATGGGCCAGATAGAACCTTCTAGGGAGCTGGGCCCTAGTAGGCTGTTCGAATGGGTCGTCAAGGAGTGGGCCATGGCAATAGGCCGTAATTCTTATCCCCGACAGTTATATATATTGTATTCAATATAGAGATATAGACTTAATATATATTTCGGGTTCGGGTATGGGTATGGGTTTATACCCATGAAAAATTTCATGTTTAGGTTCAGGTATAGGTTTCGGGTTCTGGTATGAGAAGGGTGTACTCGGAGGTACCCGACCCGATTGCCATCCCTCAACGCCGTCGCCCCTCACCCAAAGCATCGCCGCCGCACACTGTCGAGAAGATGCCACCATGGTCAATCGCCGTCCTATTTTAGACTTGGTTGAAACAGTAAAATTGCATCATCTCTTAAGACTTGCAACCAAATGGCCTAAAAGTTCGCAAAAATTATTAGTGCTAATACACACATTAGAGTCGATGGTTTTGTAGTGCAAGGTGAAAAAAACTGCTGAAAAGGCTCCGAACATTCACTTGTCAAAGTTCATCCCTTTACAAATGCAGTTCACAAAGCTTTTTAACCTTTCCAACACACAAATTTCTCCAGCAACACAAACCTTCCCACAAAATCAAAGAAACATCTTTTGTTTCAGAGCATCAGGAACTTCACCGACACATCTACACGCTTATTCGGCCATGGACACTCTCCTCGACCTCGGAACCTACTACTACTCTTCGTCCATGCCGTCGTCCTCGTCGTTCTCCATGATCTTCATCTTCTTCACGGCCTGCGCGGCGACGCCGCCGTTGGGGACCTGGATCAGGATGTCCGACTTCTGCCCCGTCTCCGCGTTCACCAGGCCCCCGCTCCGGTCCACCCTGTAGGAGAGCTCGTCCTTCTGCGGCGCCGCGTCGATGTACACCGTGCTGTTCTCATCGATCTCCTCCTGGATCAGCATCCTGGACAGCTGCGTCACCACCCTCTTCTCGATCCACCTCCTGATCGGCCTCGCGCCGTACACCTGCAAGGGAACAGCGCGCCTGAGTTAGCATCAAGGTTTGAATTCTCAAAAGTGCTCAAGAGATTCAGAGAATTTTCTGGATTCCGACGTACCGGATCATAGGACAGAGACAGGATGACGTCCAGCGCGGCGTCGGTCACCGCCAGAGCGACGCCGCGCTCGGCGAGGCGGACGGCGACGTCCTTCATCTGGAGGCGGGCGACCTTCCGGAGCTGCTCGTGCGACAGGGGGTCGAAGATGACGATCTCGTCCAGACGGTTCAGCAGCTCGGGCCGGAAGTGCCTCCTCACCTGCGCACAAATGACAAATCCACTCCAAACTTGAGCATCCCATCAACAAGCAAAGAAATCAAAGGACAATCGCTACAAAGGGGTGGAATTTGGGGGAGAATCCCTTACCTCCTGCATGACAAGATCGCGGGCGACCTTCATGGAGTTCTTGCCCACCATCCCCGCGAGGAGGTGCTCGGCGCCGAGGTTGGACGTCATGATGATCACCGTGTTCCTGAAGTCCACCGTCCTGCCCTGGCCGTCGGTCAGCCTCCCGTCGTCGAGCACCTGGAGCAGAGTGTTGAACACGGCGACGTGCGCCTTCTCCACCTCGTCGAAGAGGATCACGCTGTACGGCCGCCGCCTCACTTGCTCCGTCAGCTGCCCACCCTCCTCGTGGCCGACATACCTTCAGATCAAGGCAAGCAAATTCCAATTCAGCACCCCAATTCAGTGAGAACATCGTGAAACGCATCACTGGCAACATGTAGTAGCCATCATGGATTGTTTCGAAATTTGAACTGCTTACCCAGGTGGTGCGCCGATGAGGCGGGCAACGGAGTGCTGCTCCATGTATTCTGACATGTCGATGCGCACGAGCAGGTTCTCGTCGTCAAACAGCTGCTCGGCGAGGGCCTTGGCGAGCTCAGTCTTGCCGACGCCGGTCGGGCCGAGGAAGAGGAAGGAGCCAGTCGGCTGCTGCGGCCGGCCAAGGCCCGCCCTCGACCGGAGCACCGCCTCAGCGACGGCGTTCACGGCCTCCGTCTGCCCGACCACCCTCCGGTGCAGCCGCTCGGCCAGCCCGACCAGCCGCTCCTTCTCGTTCTGCCCCAGCCGCGTCACCGGAATGCCGGTCCACCGGCTCACCACCTCGGCGATCTGCTCGGGGCCCACGGTCTCGGTGAGCATCAGGTTCTCGCCCGTCTCGCTCTCCAGCTTGGCAATGGCGGCGTCGATCTCCTGGAGGGCGCCGTACTTGAGGTCGGCCACCCGGGCCAGGTCCATCCGCCGCTCCGCCTCCTGCAGGCTGAACATCAGCTCCTCGCGCCGCTGCTTCAGCTTCCTGATCTCGTCGATCCTCTCCTTCTCCTTCCTGTACTTCATCGACAACGGCTGCAGCTTGTCCCTCAGATCATCCAGCTCTTTCCTCACCTGAACAAGAACAATGCCCACATTGAGACAGCATCAGTACCAAATCAAGAGCATTAGAATGTCTTCTTTTCAGTACGTGACAAGAAGATTTGGAATTTCAGTATCCCCAGTGATGCATACTTCGACAAGCCGAGCTTTGCTGGCCTTGTCCTTCTCCTTCTCGAGCGCGTGGAGCTCAACCTCCAACTGGATCCTCTTCCTCTCGAGGTTGTCGATCTCCTCCGGCTGGCTGTCGAGCTGCACCCTCACGTTTGCGCAGGCCTCGTCTACCAGGTCGATGGCTTTGTCAGGCAAGTGGCGACCTTCAGAGAGCAAAGAGCAACGTGTGTGAGCTCAAATCTGACGATCTCGATCGTGTTCATGTCTGGCTCTGAACTCATGGTGCAGTTTTCCAATTTGGCAATGGCAAGAGGAGGATTAGAGGAGCAAGAACAGTTGGCACTTACCCATGATGTATCTGGCGGAGAGCTGCGCGGCGACGACGAGCGCGCGGTCCTGGATGCGCACGCCGTGGTGGCCCTCGTACTTCTCCTTGAGGCCCCGGAGGATGCTGATGGTGTCCGGCACGCTGGGCTCGGCGACGAACACCTGCTGGAAACGCCTCTCGAACGCAGCGTCCTTCTCGACGTACTTGCGGTACTCCTCCAGGGTGGTGGCGCCGATGCACCGGAGCTGGCCCCGGGCCAGCATTGGCTTGAACAGGTTGGCGGCGTCCATGGAGCCCTCAGTCCTGCCGGCGCCGAGAACGAGGTGTATCTCGTCGATGAAGAGGATGACCTTCCCCTCGGCCTCCTCCACCTCCTTGAGCACGGCCTTGAGGCGCTCCTCGAACTCGCCGCGGTACTTGGCGCCGGCGACAAGCGCGCCCATGTCGAGCGCAATGAGGCGGACGTCGAGGAGGTTGCTGGGGACGTCGCCGCGGACGATGCGCTGCGCGAGGCCCTCCACCACGGCCGTCTTGCCGACGCCGGGTTCGCCGATGAGGACGGGGTTGTTCTTGGTGCGGCGGGAGAGGATGCGTACCACGCGGCGGATCTCCTCGTCGCGGCCAATGACGGGGTCCAGCTTGCCGGCCTGCTCGACGAGGTCCCGGCCGTAGGTCTTGAGCGCCTCGAAGGTGGTGTCGCCGGTGGCGGACGCCACGCGGCGGCGGCTGTCCGCGCCGCGGAGCTTCTCCAGCTCGGCGCGCACCCGCGCCGCTGACACGCCGGCCTCCTTGAGGCAGTCGGAGATCTGCGAGTCCTCGAGGAGGCCGAGCAGCAGCTGGTCCACGGCGAGGTGCGAGTCCCCGCGCTTCTTCTGCGCCGATTGCGCGCGGCGGATCACCTTGATCATCGCCGTCGACGCCGGCACCGTCTCCGGCGGCGGCGACTGCGAAGGCAGCTTCTTCAGCGCGCCGCCCAGCACGCGCTCGAACGACTCCGCCGCCGCGCCGTCGCCGCCGGACGCCTGCGCGATGGCCTGCCTCAAGATCCCCGCCTTGTCCGCCGCCAGCGCAGCCGCCAGGTGAAGCGGCGTCAGCTGCGCGTGGCCGGCCTCCGACGCCATCTCGTGCGCCGCCACCAGCGCCTCATTGGTCTTGTGCGTGAAGTTGTCCGGATTCATGGCTGCCCCTACCACTCCTCCTCACAAATCTGCACCAAGAGAACAATCCAATCCAATCTACTCTTAACAATCGCCAAGATCGCAATTTTTTTTTGGAAAATCGCTTCGCTTCTGTGAACGTTGAGATACGATGGATCGGAGCTGGAGAGCGCGGGCATAAGAAGGAGGGGAGGAGAGTTCGGCGGGAATCTAGAAGGCAGTGGAAGCAACGGGAAGGAAGGGAAGCAGCGAGATGGCGCGAGAGGGTTCTATGACATGCGGGGCCGTGCGATCTTCCCGCCGTTGGATCGCCAACGGGAGTGGCTTGGATGGGAGACACTTGGCAGCGGTTGGTTCGATGTCGGTTTCTCTTGGGCCGTAGTCTCTGACGTGTGGGGCAGGATGGAAGACTCCATCAACGGAGGGGGTCCCGCGAATTATTCTTGCCTATCCAGATTTTTCTTCTCGAAAAGAAACTGGGTAGATTTGGCAACGATGACGTGGCAGAACCGCAGACTAGCAGCGCACGGGCGACGATCCAACGGTCAGGAGAGGAGTGGGTGCAGAGCTAGATTAAATCATAGCCGTCCGTGTCCAATCCCGTGCCCCTACCAGAATACCAGATCCGAGTCTCGCTATCCGGCCCTCCTCCCACTCGGGAAAATCAAAGCCGCGCGCGTGGCCGCCGCCGGAAGCGGCAATTCGTCGAACACCAGCAGCGCGCGCCGCTCTGCTGCGCCTGCGGCCGCCATGGCGTTCGCCGCGCGGGCTTTGGGCGCGCTACTCCACAGGGCCTCCTCGCTTCCATCCTCCGGCTCCGCTCTCAGAAGTGCCTCCCTTCTCCACGGTAGCCCGCCCACCCGCGCTAGCGCTACCCTGCAGCGGTCGATCCAGTTCCCGTAGCTCTTGCAAAAGATTTGGCCTTTTGATTGTCCTTTGGCTGTAATTTAGGGAATGTATCTATTGGCGGCGCCGGTTTGTCCCAGAGGCACGCGGCGAGGCGGAGGATTTGGACGTTCCAGCCGCTCTGCATGGGACGGCGCTCCTGCAAGATCGCCGGAAGGAAGGTGACTTGTTCTTGGTTTGTTCTATTACATCGTGCCCAGCAGTTCAGATTTAGTGGCAACTCACCGCACAATTTTTGGTTGGCTCTAGCTTCTGCGGAAGCGGATGTGGCAAGGAATATGTGCATTGTGTAATTTGCTAAAAATAATGAACATGAATCAACATTTACTACTTACTGAGTGTGGCTATCGTTAATATTAGTTGTTTCTTTGGTTCAGGATGCTCAGAATTTGAAAAAGATGAAGCGCAACAGCAAAATTGGAAAAGAAATCGTTGCTGCGTAGGTGTTGTTGGATCCTGTGAGCTTGTATTGCCTACAAATATCTTTGCCATATCTTGATATAAATATCTTTGCCATATCTTTGTTCTTTTGTTGATTTAGCAATCCACGTTCTCTGGAAAAATAGGATCAGTCTAACACTAACACACTATTTTATCTTCTTAAAGTGGGCTTTCTTCTATTCTTTTGATCCTGGAATCTTGAAAGAAAAATTGAAATGGAATGGCAAGGTCAAACCAGAGTTTATGCCACTAATAATCTTTAACCAATCTGCCCGCTTATATAGTTATATGGATATCATGCAGCATCAAGAAAGGTGGCCCAAGTCCTTCATCCAACACAACTTTAGCAGCAATACTGGAGAAAGCAAAGGAACTTGATATTCCCAAGGAAATTGTGGAGCGTAACATAAAAAGGGCGTCTGATAAGGGCCAAGATACTTACACAGAAAAGGTTTATGAGGTATGATTTTCCTTACTAATTTAACTTGATACCTCGTCAATAGAGATATGCTCATTTGGGAGGTCTAGTATATGATGATGCATATGAAAGGGCAATTCTGTATGTTCATATACAGAATTAGATTGTGGATTCAGATCTTAGGTAAAATCGTATGCAAAGAATCATTCAGGCTCAGATCATTTTTTTCAAAAATATTTTGAGTGCATAAAGCATTTTCTGCAGGTCTATGGTTTTGGTGGAGTAGGTATGGTTGTTGAAGTCCTTACTGACAAAATTACAAGATCTGTTGCGGATATTAGAAATGTGGTCAAGGACTGTGGAGCAAAGTTGGCTGATCCTGGATCTGTTACATTTAGATTCAGACAAGCTCGAGTGGTGAACATAAAAGTTACTGATGCTGATAAGGATCAACTGCTCTCCGTTGCTTTGGATGCCAGTGCTGATGATGTCATTGAGCCAAACTTAGATGATGATAATGATGATTACTCTGAAGAGGATGCTCTAGAAAGGTTCCTAGCTTATGTCGAATTGCATGCACTTCTATTTGATGCAAGTGTTAACTGGAAAATCATGTGCATTTGAAGTTCTATTCCATTAAATTTATCCCTATTTTACATGTGGTAAAATAACACTAGTTGGGAGCTGTTGTAACTTAACAAGAGACATTGCTTATAGAGAAAAAAAACTTTGGTAAAGGCCATAGATAGAATCATAAGCAAGTGAAATCACTATGTGCTTAGCATGACCAAAATCTCAAGAGAATAATTCAGGTAATTCTACAGATAATGGCTAAATCGCATTAGAAATTCATGGTTATTTACTTTCTAGTTTACTGGATTATCACAAATTTTTCTTGAGAGATTCTTGGACTAATCTTAGTGTTTTTGTTTTTAAAATTGTCCCTCCCCCCTCTCTCTCTCCAGGTTTTATAAGATAGTCACTACGTCGGAAAAATATCCTCTTGTCATATCAAAGCTACAAGAAGAAGGACTAAAATTTGAAACTGATAATGGCTATGAACTACTGCCTCTGAACCCGATTGAGGTACATGTTTTCCTTTTATCATGGGCGCATATTTATGACTTGAACATTAACAAATAAATACTATATAAGTTTCCCTAAAAAATCAAATATCAAGGTTGCAGCCATACTTTCAGCAAATTATGGAATAAAAGCCTAGCTTTACCAATTATTGTTGCTTGATAGATTATTTTCATATTTTTGTAATCACGGTATATGGAAGCCAACTTCCAAATGGAGCAATTTGCCCATTGATATTACATGAATCATGCTCAGTTAAGGCCATACAACTTGCACATCAAAACCAGTGTTATATATATTCTTATTTTGACTCACTACATCTTCATGACGACCTATAAATATGGCTGGATTTAAACTTTGAGGTTCCGGCTGAGATGGTGTTGAATATCCATCTGATGGACGGAATATCTAGGAATCTGGGATACACACCAGTTATTGAAATAAATGGAGCTATTCGATAATATTATGACCGGTCACTTCAAATTTGACTCATCTTCCAGTCAAGATTCAGTAGGTCAAACCCTGTGTGTGATATGATCAACTTATGAGTTTAGCTTTCCTGATTGAATAGGGTCGAAAGCTACTCGTTGATCATGTTTCCCATATAGATCCTTTAGAGCATCATATATATCTGTAGAACATTTGACGCTATCCATTTCCACATCGTTTCAGGTAGATGACGAGGCCATGGAACTAAACAAGGATCTTGTGTCTAAGTTGCTTGAACTGGATGATGTTGATGCAGTCTATACAGACCAAAAATGACTGCATTATGAGCCAACTGGCTCGCAGTTTCTCAAGACGGATTACTATAGGATTTTACTGAACTTGTGGGTAGAGCGTGTTTGCAGCATTGCATTCATCCAGGCCAGGATTCCAGATAAGCACTGATGGCGATTGGGCTGCTTACAAAACCTTGCTCCTTGAGCATAATCACCTATGAGTTTCCAAAACTGAAGTTGACGATATGGCATTTCTAAAGAACTTTTTTTTTGGGCATAATGGCCGTCCTCTGTTTCCTTACGTTTTGAGCCCCTTCCAGTTCTAGGTATATAGTTGCGAAACAGTACAGTAAAACTGACCTATCAATGGGTCTTGACGAGCATCTTAAATTCGTGATGAAGAGATCTTTGCATTTCGACATGTCAGACGGTGAGCTCTTCTCCGTTCCTGATTTAGAAGGGAGAAAGTGGTAACATGTTCGGGTTCATCTTGCTCCTACCCCCAGCTCATTTGAGAGAGTGCTGCAAAGTTTCCTTCACGGCAGTACCCGACCCACTAGTTCCTACCAAGCTCACAGGAAATCGAAGTGGATAGCATACAGCGTTTGCATTTGCCTAGTGCTTGCCGGCGTCGTCGGCGCCATCGCATGCACGAACGAGGAAAAGATACTACTTTTATCGCAACATGGCCATATTGAGTTGGATTTAAACCAGTTCACCACCCATAAAAATAGCTTAAAGATGAACATATAAACTACTTTCATTGCAACAAGCATGGCCATATTGAGGTGGTTTCAAACCACAGTTCTCTACCCATAAAAAATAAAATAACTTGAAATGGAAAAAAAGAACTACTTTCATCGCAACAAACATATGCCCATATTGCGGTGGTTTTAAATTACAGTTCAGTTCTCAGTATCAATGGCAGTCTAAACATTTTCGGTGCAATACAAGCACGGAAAAGAGTATCTCAGAAAAAGGGGGGAAAAAACTTACTCCAGTTTATAAATGAAATTGCCATCAGCACTCTAGCTGGCTCGGAAAACATATTAGAGTGTCAATAACAAGCACAACAATGCAGATTTCTCTAACCTAGTTCTGTGGTTTTTCTAGTTCGTTTGAGCTTAGTGCAGTAGAGCTAGCAAACAAAACTTCTATTATCTTCATTGCCATGGGTTCTTTGTTCGACCTGCTGCACGGGTTGAACTACTTTTGGAATTCTGCTGGCAAAAAAAGCATGCGTCACATTCAGGGTGCTATCAGAAAGTACAGATGAAAAATTATTAAGTTCCCAGACTTACAGATTTCAACTTCTTCAGCTTGCCTCGTACCCTGTTCTTTTGAGGCTTCAATTTATAAATACGGACCATCCAATGGTGGGTTGTGAAAACCTTTATTTAGCACAAAACGGGTATATACAGAACAAAGGATTGAATCAGAAAATAGTCAAGAATAAAATTTTGCCAATAGATAGGGAGAGAAAAATCATACTACCTCTTCAAAATGTGTTAACTTGAAATGCTTTTTTCCTATCTCATATCCTCTTACTCTATCAAAACCTTTGCCATCAGTCTCAACAAACCTAGGGGGAACAAAGGAAAACAAATGTCAAGAATACAAGCATGGTACTGCCAAGTAAATTAGCTTATCACATTTAGTGTACCGAACCTGTAATAGCAAAGCTTGTACATGAGGCAATTCAACATAGTTGGAGTGGCTTGAGCATCAACACGATATTGACCATCCCTCTAGCAATAATATAACACCATAAATCAGAATATAAAAGAATTTTTGCAAGGGCATAGATATATAAGTGTACCAAACCTGTAATAGCAAAGCTTGTACATGAGGCAATTCAACATAGTTGGAGTGGCTTGAGCATCAACACGATATTGACCATCCCTCTAGCAATAATATAACACCATAAATTAGAATATAGAAGAAATTTTTGCAAGGGCATATATATATATTTTTTCTTATGGCACCAAAATGGTGTATCTAGAGCACCATTGAAGAAAGGAGTAAGGAGCACACAACTCACAAGATAATCTGGTTCCTTGATGTGAGGGAAAACACCACCTCCTATGCGGACCATCCAAAGGAACTTGTTAATATCATCACTTGGGTAGCCAACAAGCCCTGTAAAATGGAACTCCCAATGTCAGGGATCTGAGACCAATAATTTCTGCTATATTTTAACTTTCTGAAGAAGATAAAATGTCGACCTCCAAAGACAACAAGCACATATTTGACATCCAAAGAATTGAAGATCTCCCATGCTGCCTTTTCGGGGGATGACATAGCTGTCCCAACAGTTGCTATGTGAGTATTGTTCCAAGTATTATTGTCTACAATCACAGTCCTGTTGGCCATTGCAGTTGTCTGATAACCGTAGTCCCACCAGGAGGCAACCTGCAGTAGAATGCCTCCAAGTAAGGATAAAAGGCAGCCCATCGGTGTTATGGCATAATAAGGATAAAAGGCAGCCCATCGGTGTTATGGCATAAGTGAGCAATTGAGCATACCTTGTCATCGACATCTGTGTTATGGCTCAACCATGCATAAGCTTCACGAAAATCATCAAAAACATGCAAACCGTCGCGTGAACGAGATGTCAATACAATTGAAGGTGCAGAGTATGCTTCAGCTGCTGCCCACACACAGTGGACCTGCAAAAGTAGCACCAGTAAGGTTCCTGTCCTTCTATAAAGAGGCATTATTTCTTGTAAGACTAAGAACAGCGGACTTACCACATAGAAACCACCTAACACAATTAGCAACAAAATACTCATAACAGATAATTCCAAAGGCAGTACCAAAAGCTTCTTTTCCTTTTTTGGCTTTACGGGAACACTTTCTGCCATTTCTTTTTCTTTCTTCCGATTCTTCTTTGATTGTTTTTCCTTTGGAGCTGTTTCGGATTTTTCAGTTCTATGGTCACCCTTTGCTGAATTTGCGGTGACAGTACTGGCAGAACCACTGGAACTCTCTGTGTTGCTATCCCCTGACTTTAGTTTCAAAAGAAATAAGTAGTTAATAAGTTGAAAGATAGACCAAGTACTTTAATTCTGACAGAGGAAAGAAAAGACTAATTAAAAGAAGCAACCATACAGCAGCAGGGCTATCATCAAATAATTTTGACAGCTGAAATTTAACAGATCCTGTGAGGACACTGAAAACTTCAGAGAGAGCAATCCCAGATAAGATGCAAGCAGCAGGAGCAAGGACAAGCATAAGCCGTACCTAACAGAGCATCAACATTAACCAAGAGTTAATAGATTAATATTACATGAACATATGGGCACACATGCTTTTTATACACATATTCTTACCATTACTCCAGGAAAATACACTGCAGTGACCAAGTACAGGACCACGAAGGAGCTTGCATCAGATAAAGGCAAGAAGAATGACTGTGGATAGTGTCAATATCGACTTATTAGAACTAGACTGATGCTAATTCACTTTAAATTCAATAGCTATATTGCTTACAATGATCCCAGCAGGAATCAAGAAGGCCAACACATTGATATCCATAAAATAAGAGGGCCAAGTAGGAGGTTGATGTTCACTGACACTGGCAATGATCGGGATGTACTTGCTTGCATAGGTTCTGTCAGGGAAAAAAAGAGAGTATGGGAATAGCTGTTAATGCAGAAAGAGAAGCAGCACAAGTACACTGTAACAGGAGTTACAGGATAATATGCACGGAAGAAAGCAAGCATCAGATGGATGATATATAATAAAATGGCAATATAATGTAGATGATATACAATAAAATGGCAATATAAAAGTTTTCCTTTATCAGTAAGCATCAAAGGCAGACATCATGTTGTTAGCGACTCGGAAACCTATAATAGCTCGTTGAAATTATGTATTATTCATGTTTACCAGTTTCAGCGCAGTTCCTTAACACCGTAGGCAAAAAAATGTTTTAGATTTGATAAGAACTTACGGGTCAAGTAGACTCAAACTGCGCCCACTCCAACCTTTTGTCGGGCTTGATGCCACCAACGCAACTAGTATAGCTACTACCGCAAAACATATGGCCCTGCAAAACGGATATTGGTATTAGCATATGGTGATTCAGAAGCTACCACTTCAAATTGAATGTTTACATGTTGAGGGATGTTGGGCCCAAGGCCCAAACAACTACCTCAATGTGTAATGGTTTATCATGCATTACAGGTGACAGGTAAGGCCAGAAACTTACAATCCAACAGTTATGACAAGAGTCATAGCCACTTTGAACAACCTGGGAGTCAAAAGCCCTTTGATATAATACACAAGAGCAACTACATGTAATATTATGAATACCTGCAATTCAAGTATACAGTCACCAATGAAATCAAGAATGCAGTTATTACATTTTTCTTCATCTCTAGCCATGCTTGGGAGAGAGTTGAGAGGTTACAGCATTTCTTTTAATAGAATAACATGATGAAGCATTTTACTCTATTCATATATCTATAATTAGTCTGTGTGTGCAATGCAGCTGGACAAATATTGTGAAGCAGAGGGAATATTTACTGTATAATGTATATGCTAATAGATGAACAGAAAAAGGAATGTTGATGCATGTTTACATTTGATTACTTAATTCAACATCCAGGAACCAAAAAAATTTTCACTCTATGTTAATGTTGTTCCAACAGTAATTTAAAATTTGATAGCAAGGGAACCTCCAAATTTGAAAGAGCATCCTCAAGAAGCAAGACAATAGCAATAATTCATGGTGATTGTTTTGCTCAATTTTTTTTTTCAGAAGATAATAAATGTATGGGCACATAAGTGTAGGTACCAGAAATGATGCAAAGTGCTCGGATGTCAGCACTGCATTAAAACCAACCACAGGTACTAAGGCTGCCAGAAGTGTTCCCAGAATAACCTGCAAAATTCTTAATTGGGTAAGGTAATTTTCCAGACAAATAGTACTACCCATCGCCTATGTTTAACTTGTTGTTCGAATTCAAGAAAGAAAGATGTAAGTTTATGCACTTACAAGGGGAGCATATGCAATGTAAAGCCGTGATGAATAACGACCAGTTACAATGCACAAGAGCACATGCATTGGAATAAGGTTTATGATGAATGTGTAGCCTCCCCAAGAACAGACCTGGAAAAGGCTAATCCATAATTATAAAAATTCATTTGAAAAACAATAATCAAAACTAAAAAATTTACCATGTAGAAATATGAGAGAGCATTCAATGTTGCATAGAAGAGTGATCCTGTGTTCAGTGTCTGTATATCATTTGCAAACAAGTAAGTGCATAACGACATGTTAAAAAGAGGCAAGATGAAAAAGACATCTTATGCACCATGTCACCATTACCTTTACATATAGGTAAAATGTGAATATCAAGGCAAATATTGCTACAGCCTCATTATCATAACTGCCTGCAACGGATCTTGAAATATATGAGGGCACCTGTAATGATGTCAAGAGGCTGATTAATGGTGCAATATAATTAGAGTAGGCAAGACAAAATAAGATCCTATAGCAGATTTATTAACTGTAAATGAATTACTGAGGAACTCAGCCAAGGCTCTTCTGAACACTCAACAGAAACAATATCCAATGAGTGACAGGAAAAAAGGGTTGCTAGTGCAATTTACCATTGCCAAGATGGCTGCTGCCATCAATCCAGCTCCAGTGCCCTTTGCTTCCTATAGAAAAAAGTTAAAATGCTGAGCACATAATTTCCAGATGCTAACAACTAGTCGACAACTCATGATTCTGCGAAAATAACCTTTGTTAAGAGGTAAGTGGCCCAGGAAGCATTTGCGGAGAAAATTGGAGCAGTAAACACACAAACAGTTTCCACAGACAATGGAATGTTAAGAGAGTTCAGCAACCTAGTAAGAAATCAAATACTTCAGGCACATTGACAGCAATTAAGAGGAACGTGGGTGTGTTTATTTGATAACGTACCACCAAATGGTTCCGGCTGTCAATGTCAAGCCAGGATACACAGTGCCACCAATCACACGGCCAAGGGGATACCTAAAAGAGAAGCAGCAGCAACACAAATCAGCCGATTGTTCAAACCGCGTACTCCAAATTACGTAGAACTTACACGGTACTAAACAATTTAACTGTTTTAGATGCTCTTACCATGTCCTGTCATCGAACCAGTTCCAGAACTCATAAATTCCATTCTTCGACAGAAACTGTAAGAGATGGGTAAATTTAGATCAGATGCAATGCATAGCAGCATTTCATGCTTCTGCGTAACCATCGCCTGCTATCTACTTCCTTCAATCTACCAGAGAGCAGTTAATTTCCAAAACCCAAAACCCTCCAAAACAACACTTCCGAGTCAATGAAACATTGCAGTTTCAAGCTGAGATCGATTTCACGTACTTCTGAAACCAGGAAAACAATTTAAAGGAATCACGCAAATTCAACCTGAGTGACGCGGAAGTTGAAGTAGGGGTCGAACTCGTGGATCACGCTCTCGTACTTTATTACCTGCGGCACCAAAACAGCGTGGCGCGTGAGCATACGCAATTCCGGAAACGCTCGTCGGATCTGGAGCATGGGAGTGGATCAGATCTTACGGAGAAGAGGCGGATCGAGAACGCGAGCACGCCGATGAGGAGGAGGGTGAAGGCGCACAGCACGCCGCCGAAGGCGTTGCGGAGGCGCCCGCCGACGGGCGCCGCCGTCGAGGCCTCGGTCTCCGCCATTGCGGCGGGGTCGCGGCTGCGGGTGGAGAGTGGAGGGAGCGGAGAAATCCAGCCACTGTTCCAAGGCGGAGACGGAGACCTTCACCTCGATCGCGAGCTCCTTTCCCAGTGTCTGAGATTTACTGCAATTTTGTGGATAGGACCCTGGTAATAATGTGTATACGTTTTAACGGTTTTGTGCAATATACTATGAACCAGCTCAATAAAACAGATTCAAAATGACCTCTTAAAGTCTGTAAAGTTTAACATTTAGGTCTTGTTCTTTTCAGCTTAACGGCTTAACGACTTATCTACGTTTTGAAAAGTCACATGATTTGAGTTTTTTTAGTCCGTTTTTTCGCTATTATGAAGGTAGGTTCTAACGCTTTAAAAGAAAGTTAAACGAAATGGATCCGAATCTCGAGACTATCTCGAGAAGCTCTCGAAATTGAGTCATTTCAGCTGTTTAGCTGTTCCGCCATTCAGATCAGCTTAAAAGAACAGTGCCTTAGTTCGTTTTAGCTCAGTAGCATTCGCTGAACATTTTCTTAACTCCGATCCATAGCCCATTTAGATTTCTTCTTAGATTTATAGAGCGTATATGGGAGCACAAGGAACAGTCCTTCAGAATATTTTGCCGTAAAGAGGTTTGTCCTCTTTGTTTTCTCGCTAGGGCAGCTAGGATTTTTTAAAAACAAACTGCAAATACGTAATGGTGAAAATGCAAGGACTAATATGTAAATTTGATGGCCCTTTATTTTTCGTGCTTAAAGATAGAACGTAATAATCAAGACCGTTGGTTTCTTTCATCCACGGCCAATAGCATGTTCTTTCTTATGGAGTCTTGAGCCAGGTGGCGCCTTCTGATTGGCCCGATGACACAAGTCCAAGGGAATTGACCAATCAGGAGGGTGTAACTCACGACCACAATAAAAAACAAGCTGTGCATTCCCGAAATAAAACATTTGAGTGAAAATTCTCGACCTGTGCATCTACTTATTCCAAAAGAAACATTTCAAATACAACTTGAACAGTTGGTTTTGCCCTCGCTTGTTTGAAATAATTCAATTTGACAGAAGATGGTACAATTTCTGCAAAGTACACCTTGGCCAAACAGAACAGGTTTTAAACTTCATAGGGTAACGAACTGTAATAACCATCTGGGTAGTTTGATACTTACAGAAGCGTAACACAATTTAATAGACAACAGTTACACATACAGTTTAAATAACAATTGAGATCTCCGCTTCAGGTAAAGTGGAGACCATGACAACATCCACCAGCATACAAGTACAGCAGTCGCTCTCATCTTAGAAGAACATTAGACAACATGAAAAATTGCCAAAGAAAATAAGTTTACTCTCCAAATCCTCTAAATCTTGCTCCCGAGCCTTTGGCGTGCTGACATTCTCGTTCAGTAGTATATCCACCATTCCAACGTGGACTAATCAAACTGAGGAAACACGAAATGCTGAAGGTATATCATAGGTTCTCAGATTGGCAAGTTAAATGCCAAATATCAAATCCATCACATTGGTTACAATTGATTTTGCCGGAGCAGCAACGCTGGCTGTTGCACGGCGGCCTGCATCTCTCATAGCGTTTGGGTTTGCCTTTGGATCATAAGGACGTGGCAAGGCTCCTAACTGGTTCGACACATCTACAGTCTTCAGGGCAAGTGACTTTGATGGCAAGGAAACCATGAAGCCTTGATTGCTCCCAGTAAACTTCTCGTCCAGCTGCTGCCGGTGCATTGGATCAATAGGCTTCACCCCAACTATGAGACCACTACTCAGTTGAATAACATTCTTTTGAAGGGCCTTCCGAGCATCGTAAGAGTGCTTAAAGACCAAGTACATAATGATAAAGATAATTATTAGTTTTAAGACCCAAGCCAAGTGAATGAATTTTAACATCAACAATGTAGATAAAAAATTAACAATCATACAATGCACGTACACATTACAGCATGGCTGAGATGTAGTAAGTTTGTTAAATAAAGAGTTCAGCATTTAGGGTTGCTCAAGAAAATACATAAATCTGAAGCTCAAGAAAAACTGTAAATAAAATCTATCTAAAGGGTGGATGCAGTAACTAGAAGATCTTGACCTGACATTAGGACCATAAAGCAAAACAAAAGCCTTTTACATTGCCAAAAACAACAGAACTACTTAACAACAAAGGAAGCTCCGAATAGTTGCTCTTTAAATAAGGCTGGTAACTTTTCTCTGTCAGAGGTAGTTAGTAATTACTCAACAGGCCTCATTGATTATACTATCAGCATTTCATTTTCAAATTTCTAATCTCATGTAAGTATGTAACATATGGCCTAATGCCATGAGATGGATAGAATTCTACTTATGTAGAAGCTTAAATGAATTTATATAGTTTCACAAGTCACTAGAAGGAGTGCTAGCAAGCAATAACACGACCAAAGGTAACATGTTGTTTTGGAAAACACAAATGCAATGGAACCAGAACGTAAAACAGGAAAAGGTAGCATGTCAGTAGTTAAAGATATCACTACCTGATATAATATGTGGATCCAATTACCATCTCTTGGACCAGGGTGATGTCTCAATATTACACCACATTTCTCGAACTCTCGAAGAACAAGGTTGGTATCTCTAAGGGAGAACCTGTAAAAAAAACAGCAAACCCAAAGAAACCAATTTTTGTATCAGGGAGCCGAAATTTAGGGTTACCAAATAAGTGTCCAGGAAAAGTGACCGATGACTGCTGCCTTCTATGGGAAGAGTCTACAAATATAACAAGCGGAAAGAATTCTACTAAATCTAGGCCATCCAGGTGGGAGGCTAAACACTAATGAGCAATACCACTAAGTGAACAGCCCTGTTAGCTCATCACCACACACAAGAGCGAGTACGCAACAATTCTCTCAGCCGCATAGGTTCATGACCAAACAATCATGGTGCCAAGTTAGTGCTGCTACTACTTTCAGAACTGAATCTACCATGTACATACGCAGTGAATCTACCATGTACAAAAGCTTCTACCTACACATTGGCACATTGCTCAACCACTGCAGGCTACTAAGAAACGAACTAAGCATTGTTTTCTCACCCGAATACAGTAACCCACTCCTCCCCATCTACCTTCCCTCCGCTCGCCGCAGGCCCCATGCTAGCCGTCACCGGCGACTGCGCCTCCGCGGCCGGAGGGCGAGGAGGAGTAGCAGGACTCGACGGCAAGGGCAGCGCGAGCACCTCCTTCCTGGGCTGCTCCACGACCCCATCCATGGGGGACCCCGGGGCCGAGGCCCTGCCGCGGGAGCGGTCCCAGGACGGCGAGCGGCTGGCGGCGGCGCGGGGGGAGGGGGAGGAGGCGACGGGGAGGAGGTCGGAGGCGGTGGGGTCGGGGGAGAAGTCTGCGGCGGCGAAGCGGTCGTCGAGGGTGAAGAGCGGCGGGGGCGGCGTGGCGGAAGGGCCCGCGTGGGGCGCGCCCGAGCCGAAGCGCGAGGCGGCGCGGTGGGACGGGATGGGGGAGGCGAGGTCGCGGAAGAAGGGGGACTGCCGCGCGGCCGAGCTGCCGCCGCCGCCGCGGCGCGAGGCGGCAGGGGAGCGGGAGGAGGAGGAGGAGGCCATGGGGAGGCGCGGGGGCGAGGCGGGGGACCGGGGAGGCGGCCGAGAGCTGGTTGGTGTTCGCTGGCTCGCTGCAACTTGCCGAGGGCGGAATTGCGGATGCCACCGTTGGCTTTGCTTTATTGGGCCTCTTCCTGTCCATGAATTGCGAAGCTGGTGGACTCGTAAAGAAAGTCCGGTCCAAATTCACGGTCACCTGCACGGCCATCTCCAACTAGTATTTTATATCATTTCTTTCTTCATTCGTTTTTCTACATTCATTTTCTTTATCCCCGATCATCTTCAAAACATCCCTTAAAGAATTTTTCTAAGAGAACAAAGAGAAAATTTATTTCTAAAGATGATGCATGAAAAAAATTCTTCTAAAAAACCTACGAAGAAAATCAATTGGTACATCTAAAGAGATCAAACTCTTTCGCGAAAAAAATAACCTCCAAACAGATATCATCGGAGATGGTCTACCGTTGTTCCGAATGGAACACTTTTCCTTAGAACTCCAACCCCTGAGTTCTGAAGAACGAAATTTCACGTGAATTTCGTCAGAATTTCGAGAGGAACATAGTTTTGCTAGGTAAATTCCAAACTTTTTCAGCACATTGTAGCAATCTTCCGAATTGTTCGAAACATGCGTGGGAGCACTGTTCTAAGTTCATAAATGGAACATGAGTACGTGATAGTGTGATACGTCACTGCTGACCTGCATATGCCGTTTGCTGCATCTTGCACGGTTAGGCAAAGCATCTGAGAGAATACTTCACGACGACGGGATAGTGAGAATACAATAGAGTTCAAGGATCCTGCATGTTGAACCATTTTACACGAAGCAAACCGGACAATAACAATGAGCAGCAGGTTGAGATACTATGCATATTTGACAAGCTATGATCCTTAAGTAGCCGTAAGGAATGCATATTCGATGCTTCCTCTTGAAATACTCTCAAGTCTCAAGTAATCCGTTTTCCTTTGAGAGAAAAAAAGATGAGCTTCTTTTAAATTGCAAATACTTGTCCATTATCACTTAAAGAAATGCACCAACTTCACCATGACGAGAAAAAGATTACAGATGAGAACATATCTTGTGCACATGGGATTGTTGTGCACATATGCATATTTTAAATCTGAGCCATCCATCTTGCATCCAAAAGTCAACCAAAATAAATAGAATCAGTTTGGAAAGATGTGAGAAGGTGTGGGAGGGGTATCCATGAGATGCAAGATGGATGGCTCAGATTTAAAATGTGCACATGTGCACAACAATCCCATGTGCACAAGATATGTTCTCTTTAATTGAATACTCCACACTAGGGTTGAGCAATAAAAAATACCTCCAGGTTGACAAAATGAAGACAGCCGCACAACATCTCAAGGACTCTAAACTCAGCACAAACATATGATACTTCTGTGATTTGAACCCAGAAAAGGGTAATATTGGCAGGGATATACGCAATTAGTCCTACTTAGCAGAAAGGATGCACATAATATGATTGACAGACAGCAATACAAAGATGCAAATTGCATCAACGCCACTGTGGTTACAATCTAGTTTTCAGAAGTTCTAAAAATTAGTCGACATTCCAGAGCCCTTCAGACTCATACGACCAAGGGTTGGGAAGAAAAACCATCAGACTGAGAACTGAGAATGACCATGTCTAACATGCAGCTTACAGTAAACGCAATTTTCCAGTAATTGAATCTATGTCTGCTTTCCTCCCTGCACCACAAGATAATGCTATATTATGATCTGTCGTAGTGCTCATAATTCTAAAATTATTATTAGGCTTCATACGCATGTCAAGTTGTCAACTATCAATATCATATATTGGTTAAAGAACCTGAGGGCCATCCTCTTACAACAAAATTAGCATAAAGTAATTGCAAAGCAATTTCCAAGTGACAGCATGTACGTTTTGCATTGGCAAACAAATAAGAAATATGAAAGGACTCCTAAATTCACATAAACAGTTCAAACATGCAAATCTAAGAAAATGTGCAACTCACAGGTTAAAGCATGTATTTCTGGATGAGAAGCTAACCTGGTCCAATCGCAAGGACTGTCTTAGACCCAGCCAGCACCTGCAAAGATAATTAGAATGGTCAGGGTAAATGGGATGACAATCATTTGACGACATAGCTGCCACTATCCATTTGATATGCATGGAAAGATAAATACTACAGCAGAAGTATAAAAAACAAATGTACGAATTAAGATCATCGCATAGCCAGATAGCACCAAAATAAACATTCTAAAGGATAACTCTAGCTCAAAACTAATCAGCGGAGCACATCATTTTAGTAAAAAGCGCAATTGCTCAAGACTCAAGTTTCGAATTCAGACATTCAATTTGATATGTTGAATTATCGGAAGGATTATTCATGACCGTTTTAATGCTGTTGTGCCACTCATGATACCCTGAACAAGTCTACTTTTAAATCTAATAAAGGCTAGTGGACAACCCCAGTACTAACCAAAAAATTGTTCCATGTCAACATAGGTAGAATTGTAATAGCATCAAACAAACCTGTGTGCGCCCAGCATCAGCAACAACAAATGTTGGGACACCTCGATGTTCTGCAGTGTCCTTTAGCCTGTTCCTGATACAATGGAAAAAGGAATACTAGATCATCATCCAGCAAATATTGTTCAAATGGATGTCTGTGCTAGGAGAGCATCGACTTACATTTCCTGTTGATTCTTGCATGTCAAAACAATCTTAGCTTGTCCAAATTGCTCCCATTGTCTCAAAATACCCCGGTTGCTGTAAAGGGATATACTAGATGAATGATGATGCAAAAACCTTCGACTTTGCAAAGCACTGAAGCAAGTTGAAATAGCAAATAGCTTTTACACTAAAAAACACTAGTTTTATGATACTGTTTAGGAATCTAGTCATCTCAAACATTGTATAGCTTTATTCTTTTTCATAATGAAACATACAAGAGGGGAAATTAAATACTCCCTATGGTCACAAATAATTGACATTTGAGATCCTGACAGTCAAAGTTTTGAAACTTGAGCACCAATATCTTTTCAAATAATAGGATTATGTATGTAAAAATTATATGCGTCGATTTGTCTCATAATTTTATTGGGTTTTAAAAATAAATTATAAAAGTAACTAGTGGTCAAAGTCACAAATTGAAGACCATATAGAGTCAAAAACATCAGATATTTGTCTGCCTGCTTTAGTTCCCCTGCTTTAGTTTATCAACTAGTCAAAACACTTTAAAAGGCAGGTTCCTCCACTTTAAAAATGTTAACTATTAAGTGCTTCCCCCTACAGCATCAGTAGATTTTAAAAAAAGGACCACCCTTTCCCATTAGTATGTTCACTAAAAAAATAACCAACAGCAAAAGTAAGACATTACATCTTATGACCCTTTACTCATCTGATGGATTATGGAATAACTAGCCAACAGCCTGTCTGATGCTACTTGCTATGAATTTTTTAACATGTTAGATGTCTAAAATTGAGCCTCGGCAACTTTGCGTAGAGCCAAAAAAAAAATTTGAGCACCACTTCTACAGCTCCTCTTGAACAAAACCTCACTCCGCTCTAAACGCTAAGGTCAACTTACTGGTCATCTCACCCCAATTGCTAGCCACCTATATGCATCGCATCGGATGGCAATATAAAGCTTTCCAAAATACAAGCGGACAAAGTAAGGAAGTAGATCAATCCAAATCCATATCAAGCTTTCCAAAATAACAAAACACTAGCTTAACGAATCAGACATATTTGCCATGGTTTTATTTTACTTTCTAAAAATATAGATGGGGACACCACTAGGCTCTTTTTAGGTAGTAAAGATTATGGCTATCATAATAGCTCAAATGAAATTCAACAGCTACTTTCGATCAAAAAAAAATTTTCAACAGCTACTCAGACAACATAGTTTGGATTGTAAGCCTTCGATACGAAAAGCAAAAGAGAGAAAAAAGTAGCACCAACTTCCACACGGACATGCTCTCAACAAACTGATGTGGTTATTAATACAAGATTAACTAAATGAACAGTTCTCAACTTAAATCAACATGTACCAGCATTCGTACCAATGTTAGTCCAGCCCTACAAATCTGTAAGAAAGTCATAGGTTTATGAAGAAAATAGTCTACATCCTTCAATTAGAACTACCTAATGAAATGAAGCAAAATTGCAAACTGCATTAGCACCTTGCCAATAGTTCTGCATACAAGCCTGTTGCCGCATCTGCCAAGAAAATAAAAATGCAAATGATTAATAGTACAGAATGTAACTCGGCTAAAACATTTTAGTATCAATACACCAAATAAAATCACAGAAATCCATACAATTCCCTGCTCCCATTAGTAGACAGACGTCCTAAACTGGACCAGCTCTGACTAAAATTTAGTTGTTGTGGAATACTGGAATAAGTGCACAGGTAGTTCTAATTGAGCAAAGTACAATAATTTCCAGGATTTGTTAAGCACAACGTGATGTGTGATGCGTCAAAGCAGAATGATTACACTAGGTGTCCACGAGATGGCTTACGAGCACATTGAGAAGCTATTTTTCCAGCCCCCATCTTGAGGTCCTGACGTACGACTAAAACCTGCAAATCGAGCACCGAAAATCAGACCTAGGATTGTGGAATTCTAACAACAAACCAACAGCAATCATAGACACGATTCAAACGATTCAGCATCATATACTCAACAACAAGGCCATGCGGAAAACGCTGAGCACATCGCAGATGGTAAGTTCACATCATTATAAGAAGCGTAGGACGCACACGGGTCGTTTTGAATCAGAGAATGACAGAAGTTCCGCACTTCCGCGTAATACTGAGAAATTCAGGTTACCATCTTAAGCTCATCGCCGCCGGTGCCCCCGCCTGAGGCGGAAGACCCGCCCGTCCGCTTGGAGCCCCGTGCCGCCGCCGCCGCCGCAGGACCCAGAGCAGGCGCGAGGCTGGACTTGGGTCTCCAGGGCATGTCGAAGAGGAGGCCGAGGAGGAACCCGATGGCGAGTCCCGGGAGCAGGTTCCCCGGGCGAAGACTCGCCGCGAGCCACGGCTCCTCTCCCTGCGAGAGTGCGAGTGCGAGGGGAAGCTCATCAGAGGCGGAGGTTAAAGGAGGTGGTGCTGGTGGTGCGGAGCCCGGGGAGCGGTCAGGCGGTGCTCACCTTCCTGTTGCTGCCGTGGTTGGGACCATGCGATGGGTTTCGCCGCGGCGGAGGAGCCATGGGGAGCACCGGAGCAGAGCAGCCGGTAGGCGGTATCGACGGACGGAAGGAGGAAGAAAGCGAGGAAGGTGAGTGTATTGTTGCTGTGTCGAACTGTCGATAACGGCTCGCTGCATGGGCCGTGTGTTTTTGTGGCCCTAACGTATTGGTTCATTGGGCTGTCACCTGCGCAATGATCTCTTGGGCTGCAGGGAATTCGGTCCATTTGGCTGGACATCTTCATCTTCATACATCCTAAGTTTCGTACTAATTTACATCCGAACAATAAGCACGTTTTTAAAGGGTTTACGGTGGTTTCCACTAATTTCCTTTCATAAAAAGTAATAAGAGTATATTAGAACATCAGTAAGAACATATAATCCATCCTTTTTTTTATTAAGAATGTGTATATATACACATAAATTATTTCAATGATATGAAAGGGTGTATACACACATGTTACTTTAAGGATCCTTTAGTAGTGTTGTCTAAGTATATAGATTGTATATGCTTATTGATCTTATAGTATTTACTTTTTTATGAATATAAATTAGGGGAAACCACCCCTTTTTAAAAGAAATATCGACAAATAAAACATTACCAACATGTATGTCGGAGATTGAGTTTTGCCTTCCTGAACAATGAAACATCCCTTGGTGTTCCCTAGATATCCCTTTGCCCGTTACCCATAGGCATGTAGCTACTCGGGATGATAGGCGACACACCGGGCTAGCATTGCCCAATGGCGTGTTGGTGACACCGTCCTTTTATTGACCACGACTTGGTCATCATCTTCCAACTTGCCTCAATCATTACAGACTCATAGATATGCGTAAGTTAGAGCGAGGGTAATGGAATATTATCATATATGTGGTTGTTTGTATGACATGGCATCTTAAGGAATGACATGTAGAAACGATCTACAGGAAGTGCCAATGCGCTTGGTCCACCTGATTTCACCGCACATAAGTAAAATTCATGGTTTGGATCCATATTTAACGATGGCTAGTATGCATATCATCGAGGCCCGGACGTGCAGTCGTGCACTTGTTGCTAATGGGAGACCTAGCTAGTAGGATGGACGTTCGTGTCGTCGCGTGCATCTTAGTAACTTACTGTTGCACAAACTCACGTGATCTCTGAATAAATATCCAACATAGTGATTTCAAAAATGGCAGTAATGGCATATTATGCAATCCTAATATGGTATGGTGTATATGGATAGGTGCATGTTCCTGTTCTATGGCTGGGTCTCTTGATTTGGGCAGGCATTTTAATTGGCCTCCCGAAAAATACGTTTGCTAGGATGCCATGGGTTATTATGTGCTGCTTTTCTGGATGTGCAATAGCTCGTCGATGCGAAAGAGAAGCGTGGCTTTTCTACGTTACTTAGCTCACTCGCACGCCCAGCCATATGATGCACTATGTGGGGCAGCTCGTCAACCAGAATTGGCCACAAACCAAGCCAATTATCAATTATGGTAGCTTCTTTTGCTATCGCCATCCGTGGTGTCTCAATTCCCAAGGAAGAAACTAGTAGTGAAATAGTGATTTCAGCACTAGAAAGGACATGATATATCAATATATCATGCATCATCCACTCTGAAGACTGAACAAAGTAGAGCCAGAAATGAACACGATGGCATGACCTATATATCACCTTTGCTTACCAAAACCGTTACCTTGTTTTGGTTATTGGTTTGGTTTATGGCTTAGACCATCTCAAACCATGTTTACTCACTTTTCGTAAAAAGATTTTGATTTCTTTCAGATGGTTGGAGATGATCTAATGGCTCTTTTCTATTTCTTTCAGCTAAACGATGTACCATTTTTAAAACTTGTTTCTCGAGGGAAAGCCAAGGCCACATGTACATGCAGCACCACATATACGCGACCATTTGTTCCACATCAAGTGGTTCTATACTCCAATTTTGCCATAAGGATATATGGGTTTAATACTTACTCTATGAAAACTGGTCAAGAAAAGATAGAAACAGAATGAAACCCATGATTCCTTCTAGCTTGTGTTAGATCTAAGTACTCATGCGGAAGCGTTAAGAATCAAAATTAGCCTAATACCGAACCACTAGACTGAGTTCATTAAGGGTCTTACTTGAGCTTGATGATGCCATTGAAGCAGTAGAAGAGTTTAGGCCGTAGGGGCCTGCTTGGTGACGAGTCGGTGCAGGGAGACGTAGTGGACGCAGAGAGACGAACTTGGCGACGGCCTTCCCTACACCACAGCGCCCTTCACAGATCGGGAGTATCGGGAGCAGAGGGAAAAACCCTGTAGCGTTGGCTACTGTAGGTCGCCGGTGAACTCTTTTTATATGGCGCTAGGTGAGGGGGGCGCAACCAGAGAGAAGGTGTGCGCCCCCGATAAGGGCGCGTGATTAGGGTGAACAGTAATGGCCGTAATTAGGGCTAATGAATACCCTTTAATGCTCGGTCTAGCAACGGACAGCCAGACGCGATTAGCGCTGTTAATTGCCATTAAAGTCTTGGTCTGGTTGTAATTAGCCAAACGGTCAAAAGATCCAACAGCTTGATCTTAAAGTTTTCTATACTTTGAAATTTCTAAGAAATGATTGCAAATTTTGCAGCGATATTCATTGCTTCACTCTTTCTTGTCCCGCAAAATAGAGAGTGCACCAAAACTTTTATTTATAGGCTCGCCTACTCTTTAGCATAGTAATTTCTTACTAGAAGTTCTTTCTTGATAGACTATAACATAGAGAATTTGTTCAGAATACATGTCCTCCGTTAGTGCGAAAAAGAAAGAATCCCTTGAGCCCCCCCTGACACCTGGCCTAATCCAGATCACATCCTGAGGCAATAATAGAGGCTCCACGAGCAACGAAAGCACGCTCAGCCAATCCTCACTCGACAGCCCCGTCCTTTCTTAGGGAAAAAATCGAATCACTCGTAGATGGATCTTTTTTTACGAAAAACCTATGTGAGGCGACTATGCTAAATTTATATTATATGTGAAGAATTACAAAGTTCTCATACAATGAACTTGTGGGATTTATAATTTTAGATATGTCAGGTTACCAGTAAGTACGACAATGTCAACGTCAACATAGAAGTGTGGTTTTCTCATTTTAGCATCAACGTTAATGGACTTGAAGGCAAATTTGGTTGACCCCAGTTATCGTCCCACTCTACTATGCTTGTTGGTTCTTTACTTTTTATTTCATCGTCTACTGCTGAAATGTTTTTCCTTCGGATCTTCCTGTTTCTTCACCAGTACGACCATACGATGCGTGGAGCTGGGTTGGGTGGCTGGACGCGCGGCGGCAGATGCAATAGGATGGCTCCACGTGGCATTGACCGGCACCGGCGGTGCCCCGTCCGTGCGGCCCACCTCACATGACTCCCGACACGGCCTCCGCCCTCCAGCTCGCAGTCACGTGGCTGGTGGGGTCCACGATCCATCACCTTGCTTTATAACTGGGCCGTGCGAAACGTGGTGCAGAGCGTAGAAGAATATTTCGGCCCGTGGAGGTGGAGCTAGCTAGTTTGCAGCTCAAACAAACAGGGCCTAAAGCTAACAGAAAAATCCCAATTCTTTTCGCCCAGTACGACCATACGATGCGTGGAGCTGGGTTGGGTGGCTGGACGCGCGGCGGCAGATGCAATAGGATGGCTCCACGTGGCATTGACCGGCACCGGCGGTGCCCCGTCCGTGCGGCCCACCTCACATGACTCCCGACACGGCCTCCGCCCTCCAGCTCGCAGTCACGTGGCTGGTGGGGTCCACGATCCATCACCTTGCTTTATAACTGGGCCGTGCGAAACGTGGTGCAGAGCGTAGAAGAATATTTCGGCCCGTGGAGGTGGAGCTAGCTGGTTTACGACACTGTTGGAGAAAGTTTAAGGCTAACAGAAAAATCCCAATTCTTTTCGCTTGTGGAACATCCGATTGAATTTCAAGATTACAGTTCGTTGAGGATTTGGGACTAAGATTTATGCAAGAATTTTATCAAAAAAAAAGTTGAAAGGGCCAAATATTCACTTTCGGTTACTCTGAAACATGTTGACACAGCGGTATTGGAATCAATAAACTTTATTAAGGGGCTCTTTGATAGCTTGTTTTAGTTTAGTTTTTGTTGGGATTGTAACTTTTGTTATTTTTATATACACCATTCACTTTATTTTTTGAAAATAATTTTTTTATAACTTGTAGGGTTTTTCTCAAAGATCTAAAAAATATTTTTTAATAATTTATTTAACCTTTTCATACCACTTTCAAAGGTAGTCAAATTTTCTCAACTAAAACTAAACTAAAACTAAACAAGCTATCAAAGCGGGCCTAAGAAGACATATTTAACTTTACGCATTAGTCATTGCTTTGTTTATTAAACTTAGGGCCGATTGTTCATGCAAACTTAAAGTTGGCAATTCTAAAATCGGAAACGCTGGTGAACGATTGTCCCTTCCGCTTGTAGGCCCCGTTAGCTTTCGACGTATTTTCGCTGGCATTCGCATCGGATAGAAATTTCCCCATGACTTGAACCGCCGGTAAAGGGTGGCAGAAATACCCATGGGCCTGTATACCCATGATACCTGACCCGATGTGTCGGGGTCTGGGAAACGCGCTCCTACAGAGCCGCGAGACCACGGACCGGCAGACGAATTTGTAGTTGGTGTGAGGCCCAACGACCACCCTTCTCAGCAACCCGGGGCGGCGGCCAAACCTACGAGGGGCTAAGGCCGCGCTGTCTTCCCGGACTAAGCCTGGTGCGACTTGATGATCCGGGTACAGATTCTTCGTACAGTGAAGGTGATACAAACTGTGAAGACACAAGTGATTTACCCTGTTTCGAGCCCCCACTGCCGGGTAATAGCTATACTCCAGTCTTGTTGCTTATACGATGGAAAAACAATACAAGGGTGTCGAGACCGGGCTTAGAGGCACCGATCCCGAGCTTACAATGACGGTGGCTAAAGACTAAGACTACTGGCGAGGAAGCTTCGGACGGATGTGGCTTGTGCGCTTGGAGCTATGTGTGTGAATGTCGGGGGATCCCCAATCGGGTCCTGGGGCCCTTCCTTTTATAGGCGCGGCGGGTCGCCCAAGGCTGATACGGTGGGCCCCGCGCCGGTCTTTGCTTTAGGGACGAGGCTCTTGTCTCGTTCTAGGGTTCTGTCTGGTCTCGAGCCTGCAGGGAGAAACTGGTCGGGTTAGTACTGGACACGTGTTTGTCTTAACATGCCGATATAGGGGAGAAAACTTCTTTAGGAAGAAAGCACTTTTCTTTATCCCTAATATAGCATTGACTGGACCGAGCCAGCCTCGCGCCGTCCGTTGGGCGTCGCGTAGCGTAACAACCGTTCGCTGCCTGCCAAGGAAGACAAACGACAAACCTGACTGCTCGCGTGCCCTTCCCCGGGCTGCGGATTCTCAGGGAGACACCGTTCGTTCAAGTCAAGGCCGGATAAAGTACGGTGGGGCACGATAGCTGTAAAGGCATGTCCACGAACAGGCTGGCCGTTCGAGGAGCCTTCCCCCGGGCTAAGGGAAGCCCGGGAGGTGCGCCAAACCCCTGGCAGAGACCAGGACAACGTGGTTGACCCGGTCAAGCTCGGGGTGGACCCTGACGGGCTAGGCGCTTGGCCAAGGGTGGCTCTTTGGACCTCCTGCACGCGTGGCGAGCCGATACGGAATCAGCCCAGGGCCATCTCGAGGTGGGCCGCTTATCAATCACCAACACGATGTGTCTGAGTCTGAATCCAAAAATGACATATGGGTTTAAAAATTTGGGTTTGGATTCGGGCCTAGGTCTGGATCTAAGTTTAGACCCATGGGTACCCAGACCCGAACTATAGCACTGACATGTCGGGCATCATTGTCATTCACACATATTACATACTACATCTTCTGATTTCCAAATCCATCATTGATTCCCTAATCTCCAAAGACGCTCTACCGACCTCGAAACCCTCACAACTCTCGTGACCTCATCCCTTCCTCCCTTCCAAACCCTAAGGGCCGCCAACACCGCCCACCACCAGTTCACCAGGAACCCACCACCACCCTGCCTCGCTAGGGTACCTGGATGGCTGGATGAATTTTGTGCTTAGTTATATGCTCTTGGAACACTACTAAATTGCTATATATGTGATATAGTTGTAATGTACATTTGTTGTTCATTTTGAAATGGTATTTGGTGTTATTCTGGATTTTTCGGTTTGGGTAGACCCGATGGGTCTAGGTCTAGGTATTTGTCAAGGTCTGACTTTGGACTGATGAAAATTTTTGGGTCTATGTTTGGGTCCAATCCTGGGATCTTGGTTCTGGGTCCACGAAGGATGAACACAAAGAACCCAGACCCATTGTCATCCCTAAACTAGGAGCAAGTGGGTCATGCTGTCTTGTATCCCTTTTTCCCTCAGGAACACTCATGCTATCTCTATCCAAAATATCTCGTTGTTGTTAGTACCACATGTTTTGCTGGTGTGCTAGCAATTGGTGCTGATACCCTACGGTCAGCCACAGCACCGCCGCTCGCCTGCTAGCCATTTTGGCCACCGCCGGTCGCGAGCCTGCGCCACTCTCTTTTATTCGTCCTCTGTCTCTTATTATGTCACCTTATCTCTGTCTCTCTTTCTCCATCACTATCTAGGCAAATTCAGCAAGTTTCGGGGCGATCTTGAGAAAAAGAAGGCTAGGAGAATGTGACTTCCTATTTTTCACATGGAGCCTCTACAATGTGCGTGCAAAATTTAATTTTTTTCCTTGCCTACAGAACTTTATCTTTATTCTCGTGGAACATTTTTGTTTGCATCGGGAGGTTTCATCCTCCATTTTTTGCTTGGTTACTTGAGAATGTACATGTGAATCTTGTTTTTTTTACTTGTTGAAACTTTTGTTTTGTTAGAGGGAACTTCTTATTTGCAGGGGATTCTTGAATGATGCTGGAACATGAGGTTTTGTTAGTGCATTATCAAAGTTTCAATTATCATTTTCAAGTTTCATCAGTTGGTAGGCAAGTTCCATTGTTTTTCATCAAGTTTCATCAATACATTGTGCAAGTATTACTAGTATTTTCTTTGGGTTCCATTAGTAATTGACCTCGTCATTGAGTGCTTGAGCATGTCAGAGGCTATATGAGAAAGGATAAGAGGTGAGACCCAAGCACGATGAATTCACGGTTATCATGCCGGGGGGCAGAGAGAGAGAGAGAGAGAGAGAGAGAGAGAGAGAGAGAGAGAGAGAGCACTACAAGGAATTCAACCTATTGCAACGACAATTTTTGTTGTATTAAACCTAAAATTGTGTCAATATGTGCATATTGCAACAAAACTAAAATCGTTGCAATAATCTCCGTGGTAATAAGAAGTTGCAACGATATCAAAATCATAGCAATAAGTTTCTTTATTACAACAATATGGTTGTTGCAATAGTATATCGCCACGTTTGTGAAATCGTTGCTATAACTTATTGCAACAGATATTATTTCATAGCTATATCATAATGCAACAAAATGGAATTCGTGGTAAAAACATATTGCAACAACCAATAAGTCACATAGAAAAACAAATATGTAGATTCTAGGATTCGAATCCACAACCTCTTGACTTAAAGTAATCTCACCTAACCAGCTTACCTCGTATGACTACTTGTATAAAATATATCATGTTTTCATTTTGACCTTTTTTCATGAACATATTGCAACGAAATAAATATTGCAATATGTCCAATATTGTTGCAATATGTATATATTGCAACGAAATCAAAATCGTTGCTACCCATAGCAATAATCAACCACCTGTAATCGTTACAATAGGTGAAATTTTTTTGCAACAATATTATTTTGTTGTGATAGAAGTTAGTTATTGCAACAATTTATTTTTTGTTGCAATAGTAGCTAGTTAATGCAACAATTTTATTTTCGTTGCAATACATTTAATTTATTGCAACAAAAATAATAAATAATGCAGCAATTCATGATTGTTGCGATATAGGAAGCTTATTACCATAAAAAATATTATGTGGCAATAGCATTGGCTATAGCAGCGAAATTTATTTTGTTGCAATCGCTGTGTGGTAATAGGTAGAATCCCTTGTAGTGGAGAGAGAGAGAGAGAGAGAGAGAGAGAGGAGCTAGGTATGGAGAGGAGAGATAGGCATAGGATGATGGGAGTCACCGGCACCGCCACAAAGGGGTCGAAGTGTAGAGAGAAAAGAGAATAAAAAAGAAAGGAGGATAGAGCAACCAAAAGAGCTGAGTAAAGTTAGACGAGCAGGATTGTGAAAAATGAAGTATTCAAAAATTTGCAACCTTACTGTGTTGTGAAGTTGATTTCACACTTTGTATAGCATATTTCAAACTAACCACACTTCTGCAATGGCATGAATATTTCTAACCATAAATTTCTAATCAATTTGACACTATGAAATATTTTCATCTTTCAAACCTACTTGATATCATGTAAACTTCACAGTTAGTACAAGCTCAGACCGTCGCATGACAAATACTCCCTCCAGTCTTATATTTCCTGTCGATGGAGAGACTTGCATTGTGTTTGGAAATTCCTGTCGCTGTAGCTTCTTGGGCAGTGTTCCATTGGAAAGTACGTTCCTTTTCCCAGCCTATTGATGGCGCTAGAAGGTCTCAGGTGCATGCAGCTGCATGCAAGGCGCAAATCAAAAAAATCCTGCTGCAATGGGACTCGAACCCGGGTTTCCAGGGCTTTGGAATGTGGGATGAACCAACTGAGCTAAAAGCCTTTTGTGAAATGGGTAGCGTTCCGAGGTATTTGTTATGGCACAATAAGAAAGTTCATTCTAATTAATCACTCCTTGGTATGTGAGATTATGTCTAAAACGACAGGAATTATCAAACCGGAGGGAGTAACCGGTTATCACAACGAGAGGCGCACCACGGAAAGAAAAACCTGCGGTAGGCTAACCACGGAGACTCACACCACCTCCGTGAAGTGATCCTGATCTGTATAAAAGCTACAGTGCAAGTAGCGGTATATTTTGCTCACAGCTTTGCTTCGACAGCATTTTTTTTTTCTCACAGTTTTTTAAGCTAATGATTCAGCCATTAGGTGAGGTTCGTGGAGTAACATGCCGGTGTCTCACCATTCCCGAGGACCAAATTATAAAATCCACCAAAAAGGAAAAACAAAACCGACCTCAGCAGCCACGCCTTCCGAGGCCAATCCACCTCGGGATCGGAGAGCCTGCAGGGCCCGGGCCCCCTTATCTTACCACGGCCCAGTAGACCGCCCAGATTCCATCCACGTGCTGGGCCGTACGCATCCAACGACGGCGGAGCGCCTAGCGGCGGGGGGCGGCCCACGTGGTGCGTACGTGGTAGCACGAGACAGGGCCGTGACGTGCGCGCCTCCCGCGTGGAGCGATCCCGGGCGTCGGTCTCCGCCTGCCTGTGATCGTGGTGCTAATGACGTGGGCCCGGCGGAACTTCTCAACGGTTTGAAAAAAAAACCTTCCTTAAAACAAAATAATATTCCTTTTGATTCGTCGTTGTTGTTTTAGTTTACTTATGTTGTGATCTAAAATTTTGTTATTTTTCATAGACTGTGCGATATAACATTTTAAAATATTTTTTATAGTTTGTAGGTTTTTAAAAAAAATAAAAAATATTCTTTATTAATTTATTTAGCTCTTTCATACCTCTATAAAGGCCATCAACTTTCTCAACTACGATCAAAACTAAACTAAAATAACGAATCAAAGAGTAAAACTAAACTAAAATCAGTACTTGCCTCAAGTGATGCGTGCATGTATCATTGCGTCCATGATTCACTATGGTAGGCGTTGGTTTTGGACTTAGCTTTAGGCCCTGTTCTTTTGAGCTGATCTTAACTGCTGAACAGCTGAACAGCTGAAATGACTGAATTTCAAGCGCTTCTCAAGGTAGTCTCGAGATTCGGATCCATTTCGTTTGACTTACTTTTTAAAGCGTTAGGACCCACCTTCAAAACAGCGAAAAACGGACTGAAAAAACTCAAATCATATTTTTTTAAAAAAACGTAGATAAGTCGTTAAGCTATTAAGCCGTTAAGCTGAAAAGAACTGGGTCTTAGAGTAATATGTGTCAGTTTGGTTTCTAAACTTTTGCATTTGAACCAAAAAGATCTTTAATGTGCAAAACTGCTCTTGATTGTCTTTCAAGTTTTCAAACCATGCTGTTTTGGTCCTTTGACAGGTTAAACCCAAGCTTGAGGATGGCTTTGGCCGATGTGGCTGGTTTTTTACACGTATGCCATTATCTTAAATGTGACAGAAGCGTCAACGTGGCTTACAATTGTGTGTCCATGTCATCTAATATAGCCACAAGGACGTCATGTCAGCCGTAATCGTTGTCAAACCAAAGGTTTGATCGATCAAATGATCAAGCCCACACGGCAATTAGGAGCTATTTTGCACACCAAAAGATCAATTTGGCTCAAACGGAAAAAAAATCAGAAATCAAATTGATACTTTTGCCAATAACTTAAAGACCACTCGCTAGTCAAATGTAGCAGAGCGCAGCATGTTATGTTTGGTTAGCTTTGATAGGTGCACTATGTATAGGCAAAGTCCATTGCAGTACAGTACGAGATGTTGGCCAAACATGCGATGCTGTTTCCTCCATGATGATTGAGATGATAATATAGCGAGGAATGAGTAATGCGCGCCAACGTTTGTTCGGTTTTTTTTTTCAAAAAGCAAACCTCCCAAATTAATCCATTTATTTGCATGCGATTATATTTATATATATTCACCGTGCAGGATAAGGATCCCAGGCACTTCGTTGAGTTCGTTCTTGCCATACACGAGCATGTGCAGGTCTACCCCAGTTGTCGTCTTCCCGCAATGGCCTGGTCACGCCCATAAACTGGGGGATTCGAATAATATCTTGCTCGCGGGCAGCCAGCGCAGCCTCATCCTGCTGCCAAGCAGAGTTAGTCTGCCGATCTTGCTAGCCACCGCATCCCGTGCAGGATCATTAGAGGTTCCTGCGTCGGCCATGTTGATGCTGCGAGGGCCATGCGAGGGTATGCTAGACGGCGTCATCACTGTGTCGCCACAGGTGGAATCTACCGACATAGCCTTGGAATCCGATAGATCTAAACTATCGTAAAGATCATCGGTTCCGTAGTCATCGTCAATGACGGGAGTACGCTCTGAAACCATCTCCGAAGTATAGCCGGAGACTGCAGTCCCAGATATGGAGAGCGATCGAGACCGAACAGTTCGATCCGATCTGACAGGGGATGAGACATCCTGTCCTTCTGAGTCATAGTCCTCAGGAAGAATCTCTGTATCGCTGATGGAGTTCGACATGCTCGATCTGCGAATCCCCACGGACGGCGCCAACTGTCGACGGTTGGGATATTGACCCAAGTCAACTAAGGTTCTTTAAGAGGGAGATAGGAGACACGCCGAACAAGAAGAACAACAACTAATAGGGAGACAGGGGTTTTTATCCTGGTTCAGGCCTCTCGGGAGAGATAATAGCCCTACGTCCAGCCTTTCTTTATATCGAAGAGTATTGCAGGGTGGAACTCGGCGAGACGAACATGTCTCAGCGAGTAGTATGCGATAATGCGATATTGGATGCCCCTAAACGCCGCAGGGGCTCGGTTTAAATAGTGCGGAGCAAACCGACCTACCGAGGGAATATCGGGCCGGGCTAACTACGAAATCGTAACGAACTCGACATGCCAAATATATCCCGAGGCGGATAAGGCAAACTCCTAGTTTTGGGGATCACGACTTCTATTCCAATCCAGGAAACCACGTCCGGGTCTTCACGTAGCCGTGCAGAACTCCTGTTCGAGACGGACTCAAACACGATCCCTTGGCCGCTACGCATCATACCAGCCAGGAGGCTGTTCGGCAGGACGCATACGGGCCAAATAGAACCTTTCAGGGAACTGGGCCCTGGCAGGCTATTCGATTGGGCCGTCAGGGAGTGGGCCATGGCAATGGGCCGTAATTTTATCCCCGACAGTCTGGGTCTGGTCTAATTTTAGACACATGAGTACCAAGATCCGAACTATAGCACTGACATGCCGGGCACCATTGTAGTTCACACATATCACATACTACATCTTCTTCTAATTCCCAAATCCCTCATTGATTCCCTTATCTCCAAAGCCGCTCTGCCAACCTCTCGACTCCTTCTCAGCTCTCGTGACCTTTTCCCTTCCTCCCTTCCAAACCCTAGTGACCGCCAACGCCGGCCACCACCAATACCGCCGGGAACCCACCACCGCGCTGCCTTGCTAGGGTACCTAGATGGTTGGCTGGATTTTGTGCTTAGTATGCTCCTGAAACGCTACTAAATTGCTATATATGTGATATAGTAGTTGTAATGTATATTTGTTGTTGATTCTGGGATGGTATTTGGTGTTCTTCTGAATTTTCCAGTTTGAGTAGACCCGATGGGTCTGGGTCTAGGTCTAGGAATTAATTGGTCTCGGTCTGACTTTGGACCTATTAAAATTTTTTGAGTCTATGTTTGGGTCCAATCCTAGGGTCTTGGTTCTGGGTCCACAAAAGATGAACCCAAATGATCGAGACTCATTGCCATCCCTAAACTGGGAGCACGGGGGTCGCGCTGTCATGTGTCCCTTTTTTCCTCAGGAACACTCATGCTATTTCTGTTCAAAATCTATCGTCGCTGTTTGTACCGCATGTTTTGCTAATGGGCTAGCAGCTAGTGCTGATGCGCTCTGGTCAGCCACAGCGTCACCGCTCGCCTAATAGCCATTTTGGCCGTCACCGGCCGCAAACCTGCGCCACTCTCTTTTATTTGTCCTCTTTCTCTTATTATGTCACCATATCTTCGTCTCTTTTTCTCCATCTCTATCTAGGCAAAATCAGCGAGTTCGCTATGATCTAGAGAAAAAGAAGGCTATGAGAATGTGAGTTCCCATTTTTCGCATGGAGCCTGTACAATGTGCGTGCAAAAAAAAAAAATCTTGTCTGCGGAACTTTGTCTTTATTCTCGTGGAACCTTTTTGTTTGCATTGGAAGGTCCATGCTCCATTTTTTGCATAAAACCTCGAGAATGTACATGTGAACCTTGGTTTTTTACCTACTGAAACTTTGTTTTGTTCTGGGGAATTTCTTGTTTGCAAGGGATTTTCGAATGACACAGGAACATGAGATTTTGTTAGTACATTATCAAGTTTCAGTTATCATTTTCAAGTTTCATCGATTGGTAGGCAAGTTTCATTGTTTTTGCATCAAGTTTCATCAACACATTGTGCAAGTTTCACTGGTGTTTTTTCGGGTTTCATTAGTAATTGACCACGTCATGTCCTCGTCGTTGAGTGTTTGAGCATGTCGGAGGCTATATAAGAAAGGAGAAGAGGTGAGGCCCAAGCACGATGAATTCACGGTTATCATGGGGGGAGAGAGAGAGAGAGAGAGAGAGAGAGAGAGAGAGAGAGAGAGATAGGTGTGGAGAGGACAGAGAGGGAGAGGATGATGGGAGTCACTGGCACCGCCATAAAGGGGTCAAAATGTAGAGAGAATAGAGAATAAAAAAGAAAGGAGGATAGGGCAACCAAAAGAGCCGAGTAAAGTTAGACGACTAACCACTTTTGCAATGGCACGAATATAACTAACCATAAATTTCTAATCAGTCTGACACTATGCAATATTTTCATCTTTCAAACCTGTTTGATATCATGTAATCTTCACAGTTAGTACAATATCAAACTGTCGCATGACAAATAACCGGTTCTCACCACGAAAAACACACCACGGGAAGGGAAGCCTGCACCAGGCTTACCACATATAGACCCAATTCTTTTTAGCTTAACGGCTTAACGACTTATCTACGTTTTGAAAACACATGTGCTTTGAGTTTTTTGAGTCCGTTTTTTCGCTGTTTTAGAGGTGGATTCTAATGCTTTAAAAAAAGTCAAACGAAATGTATCTGAATCTCGAGACTACCTCAAGAAGCTCTCGAAGTTCAGTCATTTCAGCCGTTCAGATCAGCTCAAATGAACAAGGCCATAGACTCACGTTACCTCCATCAAATGATCCTGATTGATCTCTATAAAAGCTACGGTGCAAGTAGCGGTATATTTTGCTCACAGCTTTGCATCGACAGCATTTTTTTCCTCACAGTTTTTTAAGCTAATGATTCAGCCATTAGGTGAGGTTCGTGGAGTAACATGCCGGTGTCTCTCCATTCCCGAGGACCAAATTATAAAATCCACCAAAAAGTAAAAAACAAAACCGAGCTCAGCAGCTGCCACGCCTTCCGAGTCCAATCCACCTCGGGATCGGAGAGCCTGCAGGGCCCGGGCCCTCTTATCTAACACGGCCCAGTAGACCGCCCAGATTCCATCCACGCATCCAACGACGGCGGAGAGCCTAGCGTTGGGGGCGGCCCACGTGGTGCGTACGTGGCCGCACGAGGCAGGCCGTGACGTGCGCGCCTCCCGCGTGGAGCGATCCCGGGCGTCGGTCTCCGCCTGCCGTGATCGTGGGGCTAATGACGTGGGCCCGGCGGAACTTCTCAACGGTACGAAATAATGTGTGCGGGTGGGTTTGAAAAAAAACTTTCTTTAAAACAAAATAATGTTCCTTTTGATTCGTCGTTGTTGTTTTAGTTTAGTTATGTTGTGATCTAAAATTTTGTTACTTTTAACTGACTGTGCAATATAATATTTTAAAATAGTTTTTATACTTTGTAGGTTTTTTAAAAAATAAAAAATATTCTTTATTAAGTTATTTAACTCTTTCATACCTCTTTTTAAAAGCCATCAACTTTCTCAACTACGATCAAAACTAAACTAAAATAACGAATCAAAGAGTAAAACTAAACTAAAATCAGTACTTGCCTCAAGTGATGCATGCATGTATATTGCGTCGATGATTCACTATGGTAGGCATTGTTTTTGGACTTAGATTTAGAGTAATATGTGTTAGTTTGGTTTCTAAACTTTTGCATTTGAACCAAAATGATTCGTAATGTGCAAAACTGCTCTTGATTGTCTTTCAAGTTTTGAAACCATGCTATTTTGGTCCTTTGACAGGTTAAACCTAAGCTTGAGGATGGCTTTGACCGATGTAGCTGGGTTTGCACACGTATGCCATTATCTTATATGCGACACAACTACACAAGCGTCAACGTGGCATACAGTTGTGTGTTCATCTAATATAGCCACAAGGACGTCATGTTAGCCGTAATCGTTATCAAACCCAAGGTTTAATCGATCAAAGGATCAAGCCCACGCGGTAATTAGGAGCTATTTTGCACACCAAAGATCAATTTGGCTCAAATGAAAAAAAAATCAGAAATCAAATTGATACTTTCGCCTATAACTTAAAGATCCCTTGCTAGTCAAATGTAGCAGAGCGCAGCATGTTATGTTTGGTTAGCTTTGATAGGTGCACTATGTATAGGCAAAGTCCATTGCAGTACGTACAGTACGAGATGTTGGCCAAACATGCGATGCTGTTTCCTCCATGCTGATTGAGATGATATAGCGAGGAATGAGTAATGCCAACGTTTGTTCCTTTTTTTTTTCAAAAAGTAAACCTCCCAAATTAATCCATTTATTTGCATGCGATTATATGTATTCACCGTGCAGGATAAGGATCCCAGGCACTTCGTTGAGTTCGTTCTTGCCATACACGAGCATGTGCAGGTCTACCCCAGTTGTCGTCTTCCCGCAATGGCCTGGTCACGCCCATAAACTGGGGGATTTCTTACTGCTATAAATGAGATATTTCCGTTTTAACCGGCGTTAAGAGTCGTCTATGTTTTCACCCAGCCCAGGGGGAGGAGTGGCTGTGGCTTTATTTACTCCTTAAGAATCGTTCGCTCGGCTGACCTCTCCTCCTCTCTCTCTCCTCGTCGTCCTCCACTCCGCGCTCCAACGCGAACGCTTCCCAATTAAACCCTACTCTCTCTCCGCCCTCCAGCTATTTCCGCTTCCCTCTCCACGCGCACGGAGGGAGGAGCCAGAGAAAGATAGTGGGCAACAAGGGGAAGGGGGAGGAGAGAGAGGCGGATAGGAAGGGGAGGAGAGAGAGGGATTCTGCTGCGGATTAATGGAGGTGGCGGCGGCGGAGTGCGCGGGCGGCGTCTGTGTGAAGAAGGAGGCCGGGGACATGTTCCTCGTCGACGACCTCCTCGACCTGCCGTGCGACGAGGAGGAGGAGGAGGTGGTGGGGGCGGGGTTGGGCGGCGGCGGCGGCGCGGCCGACGGGGGTGGCGGGGAGGCCGGGCACGCGTCGGCCGACTCGTCGACGGTGACGGCCGTCGACAGCTGCAGCAACTCCTTCTCCGGCCTCGGCGCCGACGGCGACTTCTCCGGCGGGCTGTGCGAGCCAGTGAGGCCCTATCGCTTTCGCCTGATTCTCTGTCGCGTAGCGATCGATTCGCGAGACGCGTCGCGTCTTTTTTGAACGAATTCCGGCGAATTGAGTTTTGAATTTCGCCGTGTTTTGTTTCGGACGGCGGTTACGGGAAACTCATTCCTCGCCGCGCATTAAAAGCTCACCGTGAATGCGGTGAATAGTAACTGCGCGAAAGCAGTGGCCAAAAATAGCTGCGTCCTCCTGGAAGCTTCGGTTTTGCACGAAGAATAATTCGTCGCAAAATACTATTTTTTTTCGAGAATTCGGTGAGTGAAGCGGCGCCCATTACTGAATTGGTTCTTGTTGCTGTGAATTTCCACCGCAGTACGACCAATTGGCGGAGCTGGAATGGCTGTCTAACTACATCGGCGAGGACACCTTCCCCACCGAGGATCTCAGGAAGCTGCAGCTCATCTCCGGCATGCCACCGCCGGCGGCAGTGGCCGCCCGGCCGGCGCCGCCGTTGACCTTGGCGCCGCCCGTGCTGCCCACGGAGGGGCCCGTGCCCGGCAAGGCCCGCAGCAAGCGCTCCCGCGTCGCGCCGTGCAGTTGGTCCTCCCGGCTCCTAGAGCTCCCGCCACCGCCGGCCTCGCCGCCCTCGCCGGCGTCGACGGTCATCTCGCCTTCCGAGTCAGGCACCACCGTGCCGGCCTTCCACGGCGCCAGGAAGCACGGGAAGCCCGCCAAGAAGAAGGACGCGACGGCGGCACCGCCCGCGCCGAGCGCCGCGGCGGCGGAGGGGAGGAGGTGCCTGCACTGCGAGACGGACAAGACGCCGCAGTGGAGGACGGGGCCCATGGGCCCCAAGACGCTGTGCAACGCATGCGGCGTGCGGTACAAGTCCGGGAGGCTGGTGCCGGAGTACCGGCCGGCGGCGAGCCCGACGTTCGTGGTGTCGAAGCACTCCAACTCCCACCGCAAGGTGGTCGAGCTGCGGCGCCAGAAGGAGATGCAGCAACACCTGAACCAGCACCAGCACCAGCAGCCGCCGCCGCCGCACGTGGTGGGCGCCACCGCCGCCGGAGGGCTAGTCCTCGTGCCGAACCCGGGGCTGTTCGACGGGCCGTCGCCGCCGCTCATCGCCGGCACCGACGAATACCTCATCCACAACCGCATAGGCCCCGACTTTCGGCATCTCATCTAGGCACGCATGGCGCACCCCGCACGCGGTACAGCGGTAGCATCGGTCCGTTAGCCCAGTAATAATTCAGCAAGAAAAACAGCTATTCTTTTGTTTCTTTTTTATCTAGGAGTCGTTTCTCCGGATTTAGTTTTCCATCAAATCTTTTTTCGAGACCTGTGTTTTTGCCAGCTCTGAAGTTTCTAACCCCTTAGAAATTAAATTTATGGAGTTTCTTTCCTTTTCTCCACCCTTTTTAATTTGCAAGGTTAATTTCTTCCGTAGCAGTTTTCTTTTTGACTTCTTGTAGATGCAGGGTTACTAGAAGAAGAAGAGCAGACCGTCAGTGTTGAGCTCAGAGCTAGCTAGTGTACTGCATGCACTAGTTACCACTCCTTGTTTGCAATGTGGTTCCCAATCTTGTCTGTGTTTGGGTGAGCAAGATGATTGTCCTTGTGGTGGTGAATGAATCGATCGGGGCCAAATGCTATGATAAGGGAGGCATGCATGCTGGTGCACACAAAGTGACACGAACGTGGTGCGTGCAACCGAACTACTACTAGCATGGGGGGAGAAAAAAAAAAGGTGCACGTGATCATGAGAATCTTGCAGAAACATAAGTGTCCAGCTCCTACTAAACAGCCCACTTAATCTTTTGCTCAGCACAGATGCTCTGCTAACGGGCTCTTCTACAGCAATATCATCATCGAACCGTTCTTTTCGGATTAAAGCTCGTGGCCGTTTGCCGCAGCGGAACATTCGGCTCTTCATGCCGTTTTCGTATCACTAAACTGCTTCTTTAAAATCTCTCGAAGGATAATTGTTGACCACCTAGGCACCAAGCTGTTTATACCAATTCGAAGAGCTCCATTCCCTTCTCGCGTTCTCTGAGCACTCCCAACGGATTACCTTCACCAATTCCTTCAGAAACGTGATTCCCATTTCCATTCCCTCGAAAAAGGATTCTCTATCAATTCCTAATGTCTTTTTATAAGACAATTCGAAACATTTCATTCCCCAAGCTGGATAAAGTACATTATCACTTCTACACCCCATCCTAAATGCACACACCGCAGAATTGGTCTAAACCCAACATCGTGGTAACGACATCCTTGTGGCACATCCATAAACAGCATGACATAACAAACAATGAAAGCAATAACACACTAATCATGTGACTGAACACTAATCACTAACCACCAAACAAAGAAAAATTCGTAGCTTGGTGAGATAGTCTCGACAACACCCACATCAACGCCGATGTTTCGAACCTTGGCACTTTCAGCAACACCACCCATGGCACCATAAGAGCCTGATTCGAGTCAGTCCCATCCTTCTGTCACACAACGCCGGAGAAAAAATTTACGTCCTTCAATTCGTCACCACCACCCTTGATCCTGATAGCTCTAGCGGAGGCCGCTTCACCTCACTTCTGACTCCCCGAGCAGGCCACATAGCAGACCAACCAAAGACGTACAATAGGCTAATAGCCAAATTTGATGCATTTCGGAAGGAGGTACGCCTCCGCTCGCACCACCACCACCGAGTCACTGATCAACCAACCACTTAGGAAGCACCTAAAGTAGAAGGTCCTAACCTTCACCTCCGTCGGTTGATGCAGCCACGACCACTGCCAATGTTGTCAGTCGCACCCGCCGCCGCTACAACCTCACCATCGACAGCCACCGTCCTCTCCACTGCCAAATCTGCTCGAATTTAAGCCAAGGTTGCGATGACAGAAGAAGAAAAACGAAGGAAAAAAACAAGGCGTACACATGCACCTTGCTCTCCACCTCCGAGGTGCCTTGTCCGCCCATCAATGGCAAGGCGGGCTGACTACGCCGCCGTCGTCTCCGGGGGCGAGGAAAATCATAAGAGAAACTATGGTTGAGGTTGAGAAAAGTGGAGAGTGAAAATTCCATTCTATATCATCCCTTAATTTGACGCTGTTAGAAATGAGGTGAAAAAATGCTATATGGCGAAGGAAATGAATGGAATATGCTTGGAGACGGTTTTGGCCGTCTCACTTTATGTCATCGGCAAACCGGCGTCGCCTCTGGTGGGACCCACACGTCAGCCGGTTCAGAAGGAAACATCATGTTCCCGTAGCATCGCCCTGGCCTGGTCTGCGCGTGTGGGGCTGGGTGGGTAAGGAGGAGGGGGTGATGGCAGTGCGCAAGAGCCCGGACTCGGGATAAGCCGGATCCAACCACTCCTGCTGTAAAAATTTTGGTCGGGCTCTGTTGGATGGATTCCGCGGTGGGGTTACTGTCAACAGCACCACTGCGCCACCTCGTTCGGGCCCTTTTTTGGACGGTCGCTGCGTGCAGCGTGCGTTGAGGTACCGGGGTCCGGGGGGACGTGCGTACGCGGTCGCAGGCAAGCGTACCTGAAGCCCCTGACCAGTGACCACCGAAAGCTTCGTGCCACCTATATTACTGTAATCTTATGGCATTGGCCGCATCGCATCGCATGGCATGGCATCGCCTGCATTTTACCAAGGCTGACGCCTGTGCAGAGCAGGGGCTCTACCGGCCGGGTGAACGTCACATGCGAGTTCGACCGGTGTACTGCCGCGCGCGCGGACGCCTGAATGGCCGAACGCCTGATGGATTTCGTCTCAAGCAAAGCCCCTCTTTTCTGAAGAAAAATCCATTGCATGTATGTAGCAGCAGCAGAGTAGTAGTGCCGGTAGGCACTGTTATGTATGCGGCTGGTCATATCTATTTCTCAGGGCATGCCGTGCGATCGATGCGAGAAGGTGGTGGCTGTTGAGTGTTGAGCCCCTGATCAAGCATATTGTCCGGGTTCCAAAGATCGGTTGAAAGCCACGAAAAATGGAGGAAGCGAAAAACCACGAAACGGTTAACCGTTGATTTTCGTGGGGTTTTGCCATCAAAAGTTAGTTCAACTTATAGACGTTGTGCGAACGAGCGTGCCGTAGCGTAACGTTGCGTGCCATTTTAAATTTCCGGCGAGCGCTCGCGCAGCGCAACGCTACTATGCCCAAACGCACACGCCCATAATCTACCATCAACTTTTTGAAAACTCAATATTTGTCCTTGTCATGTGAGCTTTTTCGCCCCTATCTGTCATTTCCGCCAACTCACATTAGATTTGACCGTTAGAGATACCCAAAATACTCCCTTTCATAGTTTCAACATTGGTGGTGCATTAGAAATGCACTAAAAACTAAAATTTCGATTTATCTTTTGAATTTCTCATACAAACAAATGAACTAAAGTAAGTTGAAGGATATCCTAAGGGTGGCCCATTTGCACCCCTACTTTTGATGCCAAATAAACCTGCGTTGGACACAGATTCGGATCCATTTCGTTTAACTTGCTTTTTAAAGCGTTAGGACCCACCTTCAAAACAGCGAAAAAACTGACTAAAAAAGCTCAAAGCATATGTCTTTTTAAAACGTAGATAAGTCGTTAAGCCGTTAAGCTGAAAAGAACTGAGCCAAAAAATTTTATTCATCTTTTGAATTTCTTATACAAACAAATGAACTAAAGCAAGTTGAAGGATATCCTAAGGGCGGCCCATTTGCACCCCCTACTTTTGATGCCAAATAAACCTGCGTTGGACACATAAAGATTAGGTGGGAGGCTCATGACGTAAAACACATAGGGAGCAAATGCAAGCAACGCAGAGAAATAGCCAAAAGGTCTCTCCCATGGGCTCATGAGACCTCGCCTCCTCTCACCCTAGCTTGCCCCTCGGTGGCGATGGTTGTGGCCTCGGCCGACCGGCGGGCCCTTCCTAGCGGGCCTTTCGTGTTGGCGCTTGCTCCACTAGGGTTGAGAAACAAGGCGGTTTCTCTCTCTCTCCCATTTACGGATGAAAACTGACCGAATCTTCTTAGTCCGAACCGGTTGGATTCGAAACCTGTTGTATTAGATTTTTTGATCTAATTTAGAACCTATTAAATACGGATAAATTTTCTTCGGATCCTGTTCAGGCGATATCTTTTTCATCTTATTCTTCCCTCCATTCTCGTTGGGATCGCAATAGTTTAGCGGCAGTGTAGTGGAGTGGAACCAGGTCCGGGGGTGAAGTTCTCGGATCTGTCATCACGGCTTTGGGCTAGTTCTAAAGGCATGTGATTGGCAGTGACACTGGGAGGTTGGATGTTGGAATGTGTTTTTCTGGTCGAAAGCTTACCTGTTTGACGATGATTCGATGACGCCTTTCAACGCTGCTTCCGTCCTTGGAAGCTTCGTCGTGGATACCACCCGTGCAAAGGCCTTGCCTGTTCAGGCAAGTAATGACGACGATGACAAGCGATGCCTCTCCAGTGGCGATGATGCCTCTTCTCCGCGTATGGTAGTGTGTCCAACTCATTTTTCACCTCCTTCTGCTCGCCCCTAGGTGGCTTGTACAAGTGTTGGCGAGTGTCGTGGTCTACATATGCCGACGATTGTAGGTCTGTGTGTGTTGTGGTATCGCGGGATTGTTTGTTCACTTTACGTGTTTTGTGCTAGACCTTTGGCTATGGTGGCGGCAGTCACACAGTGGTTAATTGCCCTCAATGCTCTTGCACATGATTTTTCTTTTTCAATCTACTTAATAAAATAGGATAGTACCTCTTCGGCTCTCCTTACCTTTTTGAAAAAAAATATACATATAGGGATTAGGGAAGGCAGAAAGCACGTGAACCGATGCATGCTTTCCGCCGGGTACTATATGCTCGATCGACAGGCTGCCCAAGCCTCTCGTCAACAAGCTAGCCACCTTCGTTCTTCGGAACTCAGATAATGAGGCGTACGTAGAATGTGACGCGCAAAAATCATCGAACAAAGCCATATATATATGCATTCTCAGCAGCGACAAACCTGCGTAGCTGGAAAGCGGGAGGGGTAGATAAATGCAAATGAACGTGACGGTAACTAACGTCCGCGCGACGTGTTCGATCGGAAGATGGATCCAAATAACCAGTGATCAAAGCAAACACGAGCATATGCTTGAAGTGACATGACATACGTCACGCCGAGACGGGAGATCGAAACGGCCATGCGTAATGGCGTTGCAAGCCGTGCATGGTTCATGTACGTACGTGTAAAGAAAGACACCCACGTACGAGGGTTAGGGAAACTGCAAAGTCGCCTTTCCTTTCGACGGTGGACACTGGACAGACACAGTCGAGTCGATCGGCGCACGCACACGCATCGACTCCGGGGGGAGCGCGCGCACACGCACGCACGCACGCGCGGTGCAGGGCGCGCGTTGATGCCCACGCTCACGAGCCCCGAGTGCCAACGTGCGGGCACGTGCACGGGCGTCGGGCGGCCGGCCGTGGCTATTAGTACTACTGCTCCGCGCGCGGGCCGCGGCTCTGCGCAGCCAGCAAGAGCCCCATGGCCGTGGTGTACGCACGCGCGCACGAGTCAACTAGGCGCGCGCGCGCGCGAGAGCACGCACCGGCGAGAGGGTGGCAGGCTCATTGCATCCAGCATCCGCGAGACCGCGACGTGTCACGGCACCTTCAATGTGGCTTATATATTCGTTTGGATAAAGAAAAATTAATTTGATTTTGGGACTCTTTTAAGTCTTTAACACACAATTACCTAAAAAATAAAATAAGCGTTACTCTGTTTGTAACAGAACTAGCAAAGGCTACGCGCCCGTGGCACGTGGCATCAATTTCGTAAGACACAAGCACAACTTATTTTTTTGTTTTTTAAAAAAATTCTATTATTTTGTAATTCAAATTATATAAGTCAACATTTGTAATGACCAGATATATTTATGTACCCTAACCAATTTTTATGTTGTTGTGTGAACTACCATAAATAAAGTTGAATAAATGAAAAGTCGATAACAAATATGCCTTAACTTTATAAAATTTTGAACAACATCAAACTTTTTTATGGCTTAATTCTTGGGAACTTTTTTTCCCGACCTGTCAAAAAAACTTAGTTCAAATCCTGCATTATGAAAACATTCAATTTTTCGAAGAAAATTAGTTTTAGATATTCTTTTGCAGCCATAGTTTTGAAACTCTCAAATCTACTATTTTTGTGACCCATCATAAGTAAAATTTAAAAAAAATCGAAACGAAATATGCCCTAGACAAGAAAGAGCAAACTATTTATAAATTTGGACTCCAAAATATTTCGAACAACATAGAACATTTTTATGGATGTTCTTTGCTCCAGCATGGTTAAATTTTTGGAAACTTTCATCTTATGTTTTTTAACGACATGCCAAAAAAAATTCTTAGTCCGAATGTTACATTATGGAAACATTCAATTTTTTTTAAAAAATAATTTTAGATGTTATTTTGTAAGCAATGTGTAGCACGGAGGGGGAACAAAAAGAAGGCAATGTGTAGCACGGTGTAACTTTCATCTTATGTTTTTTAACAACATGCCAAAAAAAATTCTTAGTCCGAATGTTACATTATGGAAACATTCAATTTTTTTTAAAAAATAATTTTAGATGTTATTTTG
>SPJY01002222.1:2591602-2646440 GCA_005191435.1 Raddia distichophylla | reverse complement strand
CGACCCTCGCTCTCTTAGGTTGGACCCGACGGGTACCCGTTCGGGTCTGGGTATTGGTTTAGACCCGAGAGTAACTTCGGGTCCGGGTCTGGGTCTGCTTTTCGGGTCTCGGGTCCGGGTCCTCGACGGCCGGACTCGGATGGACCTGACCCGATTGCCATCCTTATCTGAACATGCCCTTGCCTAGGACGTGCGCGTGCGTCGTCATTCTGATATGTTGGTTTCACTACATCAGCAAGAGCCATGAGGCTACGAGCACATACATATGTGTGAGCTGCGGGTGGGTGAGTGGTACTCCTTCCGTTGTTTTTATTAGACGCGCATGCATTTCAAGATTCAAACCTTCTAATCTTTGATCAATAATATATTTGACAATATAAAAATTTTGTGATAAAAAATGATACCGTTGGATTCATCATCGTATGGATGTTATGTTTATTTTAACTTTGTTATTATAAAATATAAATGATATTGAATAAGAAAAATCAAGAGTTAAAATATAGTTTAGGAGATCATACCAAATCAATCCGTCTTATAAAAACAACAGAAGAAGTACTCTTTTTCGCGTCATCTCATATGTAAGCAAAATGTAGATAATTAGCGTGAACCATCGCGCATGCTTTATGTCATCTCCCAGTGTACTGAGTGTATTGAGCTAATGTTGGTTCAAACTAATGATCCCTATTGTTTTAAACCGAGCTGATGTTGGTTCAGACCAATGATCCCTACTGTATTAAACCGACCTCATCCTTCAGTGGGCGCCCCCATGTCATTAAAGAAAATTCCAACCACATTTTCCTTGCCAGTTCACTGTTTTTGTGGGTCAGCATGTCCGCATTGAGTCGAACCTTAATTGAGCATTGAACTGGACTATTTTGTTGCCTCTCCTCCTTACAACGGGCTAAAAGGCCGTGTTCGAAAAGTCCGGGGGTTTTCGGTAAAAGGTCCAGAATAACAAAAATTATTCGTTTTAAATATTTTTTAGAAATAATTACAACAGTACAAAAAACGGCTTGGTATATATAAAAATGATACTCTATTTTTAAAGCTGTAATTTTTAATTTGTTTTTAAGCCGAACACACTTGCAAACTCGAAATAAATCTAAAGAACACCACCGAACCATGCATCTCTCGCCGTTAATTCATGGACGGCTCGACATCAACCATGCATCTCTCGCCGTTAATTCGTTCACGAATAGACATCTGACTAGTGAAAAACGAAGGTACTAAATGAGAATCCTAAGCGATAGTACTATAGAACTGTTTGTTTAGGGAGAAAAGGTGCAGAAATGAGAAATGGGTTCCTAAATATTGTAATGCCAAATGCTGGGCCATGTCTTTGCATTCAGCAACCGAATGGTTTCGTATGTTACGGCCTACTCGCTGCTCCATTTGGCCCAGGATAGAAGCCCGTATGTGTATATCCTGGCGGTTTTATTTTTTACTTCTTCTTTTGAGATGGTTTTATGCTTTCCGTGGCCTGGGTTTTGTATACAAGGATCACCTCATTTACTGACCACGGTTCTTCTACCTTAATTAGGGTTGTAGGCCTGTAGCCATCTACAGAAGTCACTAGACAAATAAAAGGGGGAAAAAAGAGAAAAGAAGAAAAGCAAGCATATATAAATAGGCTCATATAAGTCACTTAACACATCCCGTGAAACTTTTCTACACCTTTATATTTTTGTACGTTAAGATGGGGGGCCACATATTTTATATGAGACGTATGTATCATAGTCACGTCTATTTACACCTATCACAAGTCAGGGTGGACCCAACCATTAGGGCTGGTGGGGCCTCGACCCCACCTAAAATTTCAGATGGGCGGTCACCTCAACACGTCCATTTATACCTAAGTTAGAGTATAGAGCAAAATTTTGATATTTTGAACCGTAAGCATGGCAGATGGGCGGTCCATTGTTGGTAATTTGAATATTTAATGGATGTGATTATTAGCTAGTTTGTTTAATATTGTCGTGTTCTTATAATTTAATTAGTTTGCGGTGTATTTGGCCAACAGTAGACAAAGGAGATTTTAGACCTATCCCACCTATATATTCATCCTGCGGCCGCCACTGATCACAAGTATACATATTCTTGGGATTATATAGAGGTGGGTCTTGTAATTATTAGACCAACATGATCAATGTCAAGATAGCTACAAATACATATCACTCAGGTTAAAGGGTTTTGAAATCACTAGCATGAATCTTTTTTGCTCTAGACATAACAGTTGGCCCACTTTTATTTTATTGTTGATTAATCTAAAGTTCTAAACACAATTTTGTCTAAAATTGTACATCTATCTTAGATGCACAAAGATAACCACTTTTAGAACTGCATAGAGATACCATGCATGGGCGGACAATGAAACTATCGGTAGCTTTATATCAAGTGATTTTGCCTTTTCATTGGTGTCCTTTTTGATGTCTTGTCCTTTCAGGACGTTCTTCCTAAATTTTTTTTTGTTCTCTTTCTAATTAATTTCTGGATAGGGCTATAGACTGCGGAACCAATGCAATATATTGGATACGAAGATGAGCCATGATAAGCTTGTTGGCAATATTAAACCATTTTGATGGTTTTACGCCAAGGTTTGTCATTAATGACATGCTTTATTAACTCGTGAAGCAGATAAACTAATAAACCCAAACGTCCAACAACATATATTTATGTCATGTACGTGTGAGAGTGTAACGAGCTCACAACCAGCGCCTGTCTATAAACATGTTTTCAATTTTTTAGATTATAAATTGCTCACTACAATATTTTGATCACAACAATGAAGAGGGAATGTTTGGGTGGGGAGGGGAAGGGGGGTGATTTTGTATGTAGCGTGCGGAGTTAATCTGTACATGTAATTAATTTGCATGTGGTTTATGTCGACCAATTATGACGACGCGCGGAGCCTACTTGAGCTGATCTGTACAATTAATTTGCATGTGGTTCATGTGTATCAATGCTAAGTTGTAGCGATGAAAGAATGCTTTATGGAACCCGTGTTGTTGTAAACTTTTTTATTTTTTAAAAATAAAATGGACGTCTTGCCTGCTCTTAAAAAAAAGTTGTTTATTTTTATCCATCTAATTTCTTTATCTCTAGGATCGATACGACGTGTTGCATGATATGGATGCGGCAACCTGTGCATACCGAAACTTTATTTCATTATTAAATAAAAAAGATACTCCTTTCGTTTCAAATTGTAGCTCACTGTTTACTTTTGGAGACGGCTTTTGACCATTCGTCTTATTTAAAAAATAGTGCAAACATGCAAAAATATAAGTAATGTTTAAAATATATTTAATGATAAAACAAATCACAACAAAATAAATAATATATACATATATATTTTTAAATAAGATGAATGGTTAAATAGAATATTTAAAAATCAACAGTGAACTATAATTTGAAACGGAGCGAGTATAGCAAAGCCATGAATATGCCTGCAGCTTTTCTCACCGTGTCGCATACTCGCATGCCGGTTCCTGTACACGTACCTGCAGGCTGCAGCTGCCATTACCATAGATTGTACGTGACACATGCCTGGCCAGTTGCCAGTTAGGTAGTTACTGGTTACTACTCAGTGCTCAGTATATACACACTAGCTGGCACTACATGAGTTGTGCAGAGTCGTGATGGCACGTACGGTGGCTTAGGTAGGTGCAGGAACAATGGTGTTTAATTGTCGATGTAAAATTCCCTCACACACGTTTTAAAAGATCCATTTCCTTCGGCAGTCATTCTATACCTGTTACTGCTAAAGATGCTAAGGGTGTTTGGCCGTTGTTTATGATGGGTATCGGATGGAGTAATTATCTGGAATACTTCCTTCGTCGCAAAGTGTGAATTCAAACTTTAGGTCTGCCTCTGAGGCCTACTAAGGTCAAGAAATCTGATGTGTTCCCACTGATTGAGAAGGTCAGGCACAGGCTGAGAAAGTGGAAGGCTTATCTCCTTTCGAAAGCAGGTCGTCTTGTGCTCATTAACTCTGTCCTCTCCTCCATGTTGGTATACCATCTCATGGTCTTTAAGATGGAAAAATGGGTAATTCGAAAAATTGACAGAATTAGGCGTGCCTTTCTTTGGAAAGGAGAGCAGGACTGTCACGGGGGGCATTGTTTGGTGAGCTGGGCCAAGGTTTGCAGATCGAAGGAATTGGGAGGTTTAGGAGTTTTTGACATTGACCGTTTTGGGAGAGCATTGCGACTACAGTGGCTCTGGTATGACTGGAGTACGACTGCAAAGCCATGGCGTGGTTTAAAGTTGGACATGACGACAGCCAATTTTGCCCTTTTCAGGGCGGTCACTGAGTTCAAAGTAGGCGACAGGTCTCGTGCTGACTTTTGGTCCTCCCCCTGGCTGCGTGGTCGAGCCCCCAAGGATCTTGTGCCTTTGCGCAGCACATTAGCCAAGGGAGTGAAGCTTAATGTGCGAGATGCCATGCTGACTGGCTCCTGGATGATACCCCTCAGAAGGATCTCCACTACACAGCAGATCGTAGAGTTCGTCTGCCTTTGGATGGAGGTACAGGATGTGGTTATCGAATGAGCAGGACAAGGTCCTTTGGAACCTCACAGGCGACAGGTTCTACAGTGCGAAGTCGGCATATAGAATACAGTTTGCAGCTATCCTTTCGAGACCACGACTACAGGAGAATTTGGAGAGCAAAATTTCAGCGTAAGTGCCGCTTCTTTTTCTGGGTTGCGATACAAAACAGATTGATGACGACGGATCGTTTGATGCGGCGAGGCTGGCCTTGTAGCCACACTTGTGTCCTTTGCGAGACTTCCTCAGAGTCCCATCAACATTTGCTATGGGAATGTCCTTTTGTTAGACAAATATGGCATCTTATGCAACCATACATGTCATCTACAAATGTTACGGCTGCATCCATTACGTCGCTGGGAGATTGGTGGGATTCTTTGCAGGGGGAGTCTCGGTTAGGCGGAGGAAAGATGGCATCATTATCCTCGTCTACTGGCATGTTTGGATTGAGAGGAACAACCGAATCTTTAGAAATGGTGGTCGTTGGCAGGACGATGTAGTGTCCACTGTTCTTCTTGATGTTGTGTAGCATGTGGTTCTTGAGTTTATGGTTGTGTGTTCCTTGTTTCTGGGTGTACTAGGCTAATTGCCTACAACTCTGTTTCTTATACCACCATCTGTGAATGAATTTGGCAACTTGCCAATTATTCAAAAATAAAATAAAATTAGAGCTTTAAATATGTAAACGTATACATAAAAAATCTAGCCATTTTCTCCTCTGCTTACAGATAGGTAACCCTCTAAGCATTATTTGTGGATCCTCCTAGAACCGTATCTAAGCTGGAGGCAACCTCAAAGTAGAAGCACCTCTAAGCAGATTGAAAATATAATTATTGTCTATGGCTAGTGGATGGAAGCTTAAGAGGTAGTAAAATTGCTTCTAATTAACTATATATTGCTCGAAGAGCTTCGAAGCCTGAAGCCACTCGTGAATCCTGCATTAGGTCTTGTTTGTTTCAGATTAATGTACAGTTGCGTTTTACTGCAGCAAATTTGTGGCCCACTCGAAAGACGTTTTAAAAAATTCAAAAAATTATTAAAAAATTATTTTAAGAACTTTAAGAAGAACTATTTAAAACCCCACAAAAATAATTATAAAATATTACAACATTTGGTCTATACAAAAATAACAAATTTTCATTTAATTTAATTTAATTTAATCTGAAACAAAGAAGGCCTTAGAGGCAATATTGCCCCCTTGTAGAGGGGGGCCAACAATCATTGTAAATAATTAATATACTAGGGAAAATTAATTTGGTGACACTGAAAGGTGGCTCCATTCACTTTCTAGCAGTGAAGTAGGGTGGCACAATTTTCTAGCATTGAAGTTACTCTCGTTACCTCGAACTGGCATGCCGTGACGGGAGGTGTTAACAGTGTCGTCTCCATCGCCGATTCATGTGAGAAAAAAAAAGAAAAAAAGCCTCCTTCGATTCTCTCTCTCTTCCCCTCGGTTCTCTCTCTCTCTCTCTCTCTCTCTCTCTCTCCCAGGCATAGGCGCCAGGGGCCGCCGGCGTGCCGCCCCTGTCTCCTCCACGTGGCCTCACCGGCCGGTGCCGCCGCCCCGGCCTTCTCCTCCTCCACGGCGCGCTGCGTTCGTCCTCCTCCGCGGTCAGCGCCGCCCTGACCTCCTCAACGCCGGCGTCGCCTCGCCCCATCCGTGCCCGGCGACTGCGCCACCCCAAGATCCACGCCGCCGCCCACGGGCGCCGCCCCGATCCGCGACGCCCCGTCCACACCGGCGCCGCCTCGTCTCGTCCTCCTCAACATCTGCGCCGCCCCGGCCCTCCACTGTCGGCGCCGCCTCCTCCCGCCTGTGCCCGGCGCCGCTGTTTTCCTCCGACGCCGCCCCGTCCTCCTCAACATCCGCGCCGCCCCTACTCCAGATCCGGCAGCGGCGTCCTCTCCAACCTCTCCTTTGCCCACTTCTGACCACGGTGGCGTGGCCGGTTCCCAGGGCACCACGGCAAAGGCGGCGGCGGAGAGGGGCTGGAGCAGACGAAGACGACACTATTGACACCTCCCGTCACGGCATGCCAGTTCGGGGTAACGGAGAGTAATTTCAGTGCTAGAAAATTGTGCCACCTTGCTTCAGTGCTAGAAAGTGAATGGAGTCACCTTTCAGTGTCACCAGATTAATTCCTCCAATATACTAAGAGGAAACCACATTATGGTGTTAATCAATATAATATTCTAAATACTACTTCATCCGGTTTTATATAAAAATGACGTCTGAGATATGTACAAGACAGTTTTAAAGCTTTATCTAAGATCTTTTTGAAATCTTTTGATTAGACACATTTTAACCAACCCTTTAGATCCTCCTTGAATCACCTATATAGTATATCATAGTTTTAGTCGACTTTACTCGCAAAATGCAATAACAATTAGTGTGTTGCATCTGAGAGATCATGTTGATGTTCAAAATTTTAAAGTTCATGTGAACTGCAGGGAGTACTAACTATGTTAGAGCATCTCCAATAGTGCCAAATCAGCTAGCTATAAGGAGTCCATCACATCTTTTTGTTTATGTGTAGAAGAGAAGGAGAGGGGAGAGATAGAGACTCTTAACCAAGAGCCAGTCTATAGCGGATTACAAGGTGCATATTACACCTATTACATATGAACCCATATTAATTTTAAGAGCCAATGTTATATTCCCTTCGCTTCGCTATGTTTGTCAATAACACACTATACGCATCAATCAAGGAAGAAGTAGCTCCAAGAAAAAAATCATGTGCAAAGACCATCATACCCCTATTTAATAGCGTGTTCCAATTGGAGTACTTTTATTCTTGATAAGCATTTAATTGAGGAGCAAAGAATGAAAACATCATAATAACTACACTCTTGATATTCGCAATGGACAAACATTATAAAACGAAAATGGACGTCTTGCCTGCTCTTTAAAAAAAAGGTTGTTCATTTTTATCCATCTAATTTCTTTATCTCTAGGATCGATACGACGTGTTGCATGATATGGATGCGGCAACCTGTGCATACCGAAACTTTATTTCATTATTAAATATAAAAGATACTCCTTTCGTTTTAAATTGTAGTTCACTGTTTACTTTTGGAGACGGCTTTTGACCATTCGTCTTATTCAAAAAAATAGTACAACATGCAAAAATATAAGTCATGTTTAAAATATATTTAATGATAAAACAAATCACAACAAAATAAATAATATATACATATATATTTTTGAATAAAATGAATGGTTAAGTAGAATATTCAAAAATCAACGTTGAACTATAATTTGAAACGGAGTGAGAATAACAAAGCCATGAATATGCGTGCAGCTTTTCTCACCGTGTCGCATACTCGCATGCCGGTTCCTGTACACGTACCTGCAGGCTGCAGCCTGCAGCTGCCATTACCATATATTGTACGTGACACATGCCTGGTCAGTTGCCAGTTAGGTAGTTGCTGCTGAAGATGCTATGGTGTTGGGCCGCTGTTTATGATGAGTATCGGATGGAATAATTATCTGGAATACTTCCTTCGTCGCAATGTGTGAATTCAAACTTTAGAGGTTTAAATATGTAAACGTATACATAAAAAATCTAGCCAGTTTCTCCTCTGCTTACAGATAGATAACCCTCTTAAGCATTATTTGTGGATCCTCCTAGAACCGTATCTATTAGCTGGAGGCAACCTCAAAGTAGAAGCACCTCTAAGCAGATTGAAAATATAATTATTGTCTATGGCTAGTGGATGGAAGCTTAAGAGGTAGTAAAATTGCTTCTAATCAATAATAGATACAAGTGTGAACACTCGCATCGTCCGGTCACCACGTGGCCCGCCTCCCCGCCCGGCGCCGCCACAGCCGTCCGATCGCGCGCGTCCTTCAGATCTGACCGTCCGTTCGATTTTTACGCATAAAAGAATTTTTTCGTCGCATAAAACAACAGTGCGGGCGGTTCGCAGGGCTGGCTAGCTGCGCCGGCTTTCGCCTCGGCGCCTGCGGATCGAATCCCGCCGGCGCTGCCTTTTTTTCGTTTTTCTTCCCGCGTCCGCCCACTAGCGCGCTGAGCGCCAGCACTCGCCAGCGTGGGGCCAGCTATGCCGCGCGGCGCACGCCTGCACGCCAGCCTCGGCGCGCCATGGGCGCACCAAAGCTGCTAGTTAACTATATATTGCGCGAAGAGCTTCGAAGCCTGAAGCCACTCGTGAATCCTGCCTTAGAGGCAATATTGCCCCCTTGCACACGCAACTTAAGATAAATTTTGTTACTGTTCAAAAAGTATAAAATACAAGGAAATTGTGTATATATAAATCAAAACGGGTTCGAGTGCAGTGGCATAGCTTGAGTTATAAATTAGAGGGGGGCCAACAATCATGGTAAATAATTAATATACTGAGAGGAAACCACATTATGGTGATAATCAATATAATATTCTAAATAATACTTCATCCGGTTTTAAATAAAAATGACGCCTGAGATATGTACGTACAAGACAGTTTTAAAACTTTATCTAAGATCTTTTGAAATATTTTGATTAGACACATTTTAACCAACCCTTTAGATCCTCCTTGAATCACCTATATAGTATATCATAGTTTTAGTCGACTTTACTCGCAAAATGCAATAACAATTAGTGTGTTGCATCTGAGAGATCATGTTGATGTTCAAAATTTTAAAGTTCATGTGAACTGCAGGGAGTACTAACTATGTTAGAGCATCTCCAATAGTGCCAAATCAGCTAGCTATAAGGAGTCCATCACATCTTTTTGTTTATGTGTAGAAGAGAAGGAGAGGGGAGAGATAGAGACTCTTAACCAACAGCCAGTCTATAGCGGATTACAAGGTGCATTACACCTATTATATATGAACCCATATTAATTTTAAGAGCCAATGTTATATTCCCTTCGTTTCGCTATGTTTGTCAATAACACACCATACGCACTGATCAAGGAAGAAGTAGTTCCAAGGGAAAAAAAATCATGTGCAAAGACAACCATACCCCTATTTAATAGCGTGTTCCAATTGGAGTACTTTTCTTCTTGCTAAGCATTTAATTGAGGAGGAAAGAATGAAAACATCACAATAACTACACTCTTGATATTCGCAATGGACAAACATTATGAAACGTATTTTCTCAAGATCATAGACAAATATAGTAAAACGGAGGGACTAGCTAATCTATTAAAGATGTTGTCCATAAGCTATCTATAGGTGACATGAAGTTTTATTATAGCTAGTAGTTGGCTCTACCATTGGAGATGCTCTTATAGAATTGCATGATTATTGAGAGAAGGAAAGCCAACTAAGGCCCACCTTGACTCCAATGAAGCTCCACATGTGTTAAAGTGCCAGCTGCCAACTAGGGTAAATGAGTAAATTCAAAATTTTAGAAGAGATGATTCAAATAAAATATATGTGTGTGTGTTTGCGCAATACATTCCCCTTTCGTAGGGAAATGGCTAGGATAGAATACAACTCAAAATTCAAGACTCGTGGAGGGGAGGAGCTAGAGGCTTGGAAACTTCTTAATTATAACGGTTTCTTAATTACATGGCATTCATATTTTAACCGAGTGAGGGCCATTGAAAATTAGCTAGACACGTCCTTTATTTGCCCCCTATTGTCTTAGTGACTTGTGGATCTCAAACCATATTGTCATAGACATAAGGATTTCCAAACCTATTCATGTCAAATTAACTCATAAAAAAATTTTATCCCAAAGAGGCGAGATGATAGATATATATTCATAGTCGAAAGTAAATGTTTGATCTAGCACTCTAATAATATTTTACCCTGCACCATGTGTGTGTGTGTGAGATACGTACAATACGTACTTCCTGATTTTTACATAATCTGATCGAGTAGATCGAAGAACAAATATGTACGAGTGTCGTCAATCAAGTAGCCTGATCTCGTGTTCAATGCATGTGCTTTCTCAAACTTCGTACCATGTGATTTTGATATACTTTCTTCTCCGTGGTATTGGCGTACAGCTATCCATGGTTTACCCCTTTTTTTTTTGTTATTTTGAAACGGATATGTATGATGTAATACGTACTGACAAAAAACATATATATTCCGAAGCGTACGTATATATGCTAATCGATCCTTCGAGGGAGTGTGCGTGCTTAATTTGCAGCCTAAGTATATGAAGAACAGCGATCTAGCTAGTAGCTACGTATATATATGTACATAGCGATCCGATGCATAGCCGATTTCACATCTACCGCAACGCTGCTTCATATTCCTACGTTCTTAATTAATCACCCAGGAAATTAACAGTGCATCTAATTACTTAACTAATCGCACTCTGCTCGATCAGCTGGGCCAGCTCCTAATAGCTCTACATACGCAGGGAAGAAATTAAGCTATCACCTCACCTGCGGCCAAAAAGGCGGCGGAAAAGAAGAGGAAAAGCACTCTTCACCCTTGCCGGAGATGAGGTTAGGCGATGGAGCTCTGTCATGGCGAAACCCCCGCGCGCGGCCGATGCGCATCGATCCCGTGAGCCACTCACAGGCGCGCGATCTCGACAACCTGCTCCGATTCATCCCATCATCGATCCGCCATGTCGTCGAGCTAAGCTAAGCAGGCTGACACTTGCTAACCTCAGGAATTAACGAAACATTCAGATACTAATATTCCTTTTTGTGATCGATGGATGGACACGCACTTACATCCACGGATGGATGGAGATCGATCAATCGCAGCGTCGATCGACAGAGGCAGCCGCAGATCGATGTGGCCAGCTATCTGCACGCCGCCGGTGTCCTGAGCGCCACTCCATCAACAGTGCTGCAAGCAATAATATACTCATATAACTGGTCAGAAAGAAACTGAAGGCAATTAATTAACTCATGCAAGTGTGTGTCTGCAACTAATTACCTTCCATTTGGCAGCTTGGAGGCTAAAGATCTCTGCTCTGTACGTGGCACCTGCACGGGGATATTTTCAGGCTCTTTTTCGGCGAGCTTTTTAGTTTTTAGGCTATCTGACATTTGCCTGGGCCAAGTTGGTCGATCGATGGATCGCCGAGAGATTCGCCTTCCGATCCAGGAGGTTTTTCATGTGATTGCGATCGAGCAATACCGTGGGCGCCTGGGCGGGGGCGGGACCAGGCAGCCTCGCCTCGCGGCTCGATCGATCGATCCCGTGTGCCTATAAATAGGGCCCGGATGTGGCCGGCTTAGCTTGCTCGCTATTGGTGTGCACACCATACACTCGCTAGCTAGCTAGCTAATCACAGGCTTAACTGCTGTTGATTAGCAGGTCATAAAAAGTTTTGCTTTAGGAAGGAGAGGGAGAGGGAGAGAGAGAGGGGGGAAGAGAGAGAAGGGAATGCCTTGGCGTTTAGCAAGACAGGCCGAGCCCTCCACGGTACGTACTGAATGGAGTGCTGATCTTACAAGTTGCATATGAGTTGGTTAGATCAATTACATGCTTCTGCGCATGCCTTTAAATTCCTACTGATCGATCAGAGTACGTTCTTGGGGACCAGAAGCTCTGGTATGTGTTAATGTCAAGTAGTACTATATATATGACTGGTATTGAAGCGTTGGTTAATCTGTGCTATCACATCTAAGGACTAAATCCTGGCAGATCACCTGTCATGGGATACTATATGGTAATCTTTTCGGATTATATACGGGGAAAAAAGGTATAAGTTGGATTGTCCGGATCACTGTAAACTCGTAGCAATAGCTTCTGGCTTCTAGTTTTAACGAGAATGGTGCGTATATATTATACATGCTCATATAGAGAGCAGGGGCCGAGCTAGGTTATACAACCAAAGGTGCATGCATGGGCACTAGGGAGAAAAATAAAATTTAGCTAGAACTAGATTATATGTTATATATTGTGGCATATACGATCAATATGGTTAGTGCACATACACCCTGTAAGTTGTAAATCCAAAGCAGTTGTTAGAGCCCGCTGCGATCCGACTATCTCAATCACGGTCCAATAACAATTCGGTTTCTCTGAAAACCACCACCTAGTCCTAGAACTAGATCTCTTACATTCATTGGCTTCGTTAGAGCCATAACCGAGATGTCAAACCAAACTCAATGCAAAAAAGTTAGCCTGATGAATAAGAAATACATCTATGTTTTAAGTTGTGCTTTCCATCATCGATATCAAAAGACTACGTGCGCTGCATGCTTCCATGCGCAGGAAAGGGCTAGATCGATAGGCGCGCGCCGACGTCCATGTCAACATGTGTAAACTACTGGCCAACTAGCTTCTGATCGATCTGGCCTTATCAGTGGACTGATCCTGATTCCTGACTGGGCGTACGTGCATGTCTGCACATATGCATGCATGCATGCAGGGTGGTGACCATCTGCAGCGGCCATCGAGCTCCGACGGCGGCGGCGAGGCGGCGAAGCAGCAGCAGGAGGCGTCGGCGCGGAGCGTGCAGTGCGAGTGCTGCGGGATGGCGGAGGAGTGCACGCCGACGTACATCGGGCGCGTGCGGGAGCGGTTCGGCGGCAGGTGGGTGTGCGGGCTGTGCTCCGAGGCCGTCAAGGAGCGGCGGCGGCGCGACCCGGCGCTCGCCGTCGCCGGCGCCGTCGACGCGCACGCCGCCCTCTGCCACCGCTTCAACTCCACCGTCCGCCTCAACCCCAAGCTCTCCCTCGCCAGCGCCATGCGCGACATCGCCCGCAAGAGCGGCCAGCACCGCGCCACCGCCGCCGGCCCCGTCATCAGCTGCGCGCTGCCCTACGTCTGACGATGTATCCACCATGCACACAGTTGCATGCATATATATAGAAGTCGTAGCTCACACCACTAGGACATGCATGCATATGCGTATACCAGCAGTCCAGTAGTGATTAGTGAATGATCTTGCATGCCTTTCAGATCGATGGTATATTTATATGTAGTTATCTGATATGTGATTTTGTACGTAAGTACTAGTTGCTACGTACAAGACTACGTACGACCGGCCATGATGAGTACTATTATACATGCATGTTGCCAGGTCATATATATCTCATAGATTAGTATGTAGATATATTCGACTGTATATATTGCAGGGTATCTTGGAATAAACGAGCAAGGTGTTCCGCGCGTTTGCGCGGCGCTAGATCTCATATTTTATATGGACTTATTTTCTAATCTCATATTCGATGTGTACTCCTTTTCTAATTTTGTATTTGATATAGACTCCGTCTTGAATTGCTTTTATTTTATTATTCAAGACTACGTACGACCGGCCATGATGAGTACTATTATACATGCATGTTGCCAGGTCATATATATCTCATAGATTAGTATGTAGATATATTCGACTGTATATATTGCAGGGTATCTTGGAATAAACGAGCAAGGTGTTCCGCGCGTTTGCGCGGCGCTAGATCTCATATTTTATATGGACTTATTTTCTAATCTCATATTCGATGTGTACTCTTCTTTTCTAATTTTGTATTTGATATAGACTCCATCTTGAATTGCTTCTATTTTATTATTGCAGTGAATATAAACTATATATTCTTTTAATCCAAGCGGTTATAGTTTGGACCCACAATAATAAACGATGCAGATCTTCTCTATTCTCTCCAATTAAGTGGACTTTTCTAGTATTTTATGATTAATATGGTGGCTTCGTTTAACTCTGCTTTGCTTTATATACAATAGATATATGTAATTTTATTTTAAACAGTAGTATTATATTTCTGAACTCTTCCTTCTATTTTTTATTTCACATTTATGTAATTTTTATTTGTATTTTAGCTGATACGAACTCTTTATGTCGATCTGACATGCACACTTATTTCTACTATTTAAATCTTAAATTTATGTATTTTATTTATAGGTAATTGTTGCACGTAACGTAATTGAACCACAACCCCTTACCGCTAAATTGAAATATAGGAATAATAATGGTCGGTATACCGTAGCAACGTTTTATGTTTTTCACATGGTTTTTATGTTGTGTTTCATTAGAATTTTATGTGTGTTGCGTTTAATGATTATTTCATTCGGTGTATTTCATATGTTTCACATAGTGTTTTTATAGTGTTTCACGTGAAATATTTATACCATTGCAATGATATACGGTTTGCTAGCGTCGTCCTAGAAATAGGGATGCCTATGCTGATGCATATTATATATGGAATGCTTGTTAAAGCACGTACGGTGCCCCCAACTACATGTTCAGACCCTGCAGAACTCTCTCAAATAAAAACAAATACGGCAGAACTTGATTTACTCCGTTCATTATCCAGGGTGTTACTGTTATGGCTGGTGGTGTCCTTGGTTAGAGAACTCGTCTTAAAGAAAGAAAAGAGAGCTAAAGAAAGGGAAGAAAAAAATATGTGAAACTCGTTTGGATTTGGGGCTAGGCCTATCTTGTCGGGTTACGTCTGGTGGGCTTGTTCTTAGTATTATAATATCTGTATACGTAAGGCCAAAATGAATCCCAAATACGATGAATGGGCCGTGTATATGTATATATATGGTGCAAAGTGCCAATGTTGCATACGCGCTCGCTCACAAGGGCCGTATCTATAGCTGGTGGCACTAGGACTAATGTTTTTAAGGCCGCTACGGAATATAAGGGTGGATTTGCTATATGTTTTAAAAACAATCACCCTGCATGACTCTCTCTCTATATAAAATAAACACCCTAAAGAATTTGATTTACTCCGTTCATAATCCCAGAATGTCATGGACTTTTGGTTGGGCGGTGCCCTCACTACGGAAGTCGTCTCAGAGAAAGAAAGAGGGCTAAAGAAAAGAAAAAGGAGAAAATCGTTTTTGGCGTAGGGATAGGCTATTAGATCAGTGGTAGGACGTGTCCCTTATATAATTACATCGTTGTGTACAGATTGTGAGGGCTCTCAACCATATGAACAGTTCAATATGTTCATCAACGTCCGACCCAAACAACTCTAAACACATTTTTAGACCTTAGAGGTCAACTATGCATGGGTCATATAGGGAATATGCCAATATTGTATCTATTTTAGAGCATATCATTAAATAGTACAAAGCCGAGCACGAGCTTCGGTTGCTCGCCATGTGGCTGGCCTCCCCGCCCAGCGCCACCATGGCCGTCCGATCGCGCGCACCAGACAGATCTGGCTGTCCATTAGATTTTTACGTATAAAATAATTTTTTTCGCGTTGAAATCAACGGCTCGGATGGTTTGCTGGGTTGGCTAGCTCAGCCAGATCTCACCGCGGAGACCGCGGTTCGAATCCCGCAGGAGCCAATTTTTCTGCTTTTTCCCCGCGTCCGCGCACGCGCGCGTTGCCTAGCCTCCGCCCCCCTATGCCGCGCTGCGCGCGTGCGCATCGTTTGCCCTGGCGCTGGGACACCACCCGCGCGCGCCCCAGCCTCGGCGCGCCACGGGTGCGATGAACATAACGGGGCTTCTGGGCTAAGATGAGAACATGAAACTCAGCTATCAAAGATCTCCAGGCCAGAAAATGATAGACTAACTCTAGCTAGGTCAAAACATTGACCATTTTAATTTAATAGGGTTGGACCAATTAATATATCAAGGTATATGCACAAGCTTTCTTATATCCCTCTCAAAATAACTCGTGTACCTCTTTTCGTACTACTCCACGTATACAAGTACAACTCTCTAGTGAAGCCACACACTATTTTGCACCAAGTAGATGCCCTTTTTCTTTTGGCCAAACAAATTAAGAAAGATATAAGTTAGGCCAACGTAGTCCGGTTAAGCCTAACTATATTTTGTTCCTATAAACATTCCTAAACCTTGAGTTGATAAACTACACGCACCATCAGATAACCCCAGCCACGTATCTCTGGGCCTCGAGCTGTCGAGCATGTCTTAAATGTCACCAAAGAAAATATCTAGATTATAAAAGTATTCAACCTTTCGAGCCGATCAAAATTGACGAAGACGTACTATGCATGCATGCTTGGAGAGATAAGAATACCTTCTCCTTTCATAGAGTTTCCTTACATAGAACTTCCGCTTTTTGCCCATCAAAACATCTTACCCCCTCACGAACAATTAAACCCGTACTCACTCTATTGAAAAATATAAGATATATTTTGATTCTAAATCACACTTATAAGTTTCGACGAACAATTAATCAAATTATATAATTTTTTAGCGGACAAAAGTTGTATCAATAGATTTTTATCGCGAATAGATTTTGATACATTATTACTTTATAACAATTGACTATATATGTATAATAGGAGAAACTTACTATCAAATTCTATCTTTAAAGACTTTTTCAAAGGAGAGTAATTAGGCAAGTTCAATTTTGCCAACTTTTATAAGCAAATTAGGAGATACGCCATGCAGTATTGTTAATGGAGCTGTAGCTCATCACCATTTCAAAAGCGCCCTAGCTACTTAATTTCTATAGAAACTATTTAAGTTTTTTTAACAATCTTGATTAGATCTGCACCGTGGTTGAGATAGTAACTTTATCTAACAGTTGCCATGTTACTTATGAATAACACTATGGACAACTTATATATTGGTAGAGATGGTTGCATGCTCTTTCAAAAAGTTTACTAACATTTAAACTTTCTTAATTCTCGTGTAGAGTCAACTTTTGCCTTAAAAATGGTCCAAATTCTCTCTTTTCCATATCCTCATCCACTGTAAATGGCAAGTCTTATATAGATGTATTAAAGACATCTGACGTGTACCATATACACTCTAAGGCTCCGATGAAACACAGCGATTCTATAAGTAATAGTTTAATTCTGACTTTGATTAGAAAAGAAAAATCGTATATTTGAAAATGGGCATTAAGTATATTAATAATGAAATTTGTATGTTGCTCAATAAATATATATTAAACGGAGGTATAAACTTATATTGTGAACAGGAGATGAGTACCACATGGGAAAAAGGTTACTACATGCTCCCTCCGGTTTAAAACAAAAGCCGTTTAGACTTGTCCTAAAATCAAACTTTTGAAACTTTATTCTAAAAAACTTTTAAACTATTTAGATTAAGCATATGATAAACATATATATAGATTTGTCTAAAAAAAGATCTTTCTTAATATTATAATTTAATTGTGTTTTATAAATAAATTGTAATAACTTTTAGCGGTCAAAGTTATATTTTACATACCGTATCAATATTCAAAATGACTACTACTCTCTCTGTGTAATTTTATAAGACGCGCACATATTTTAACATTCAAACTATTTTTCAAAAAATATGTAAAGTTTTGTGATACAGTAATGGTACCATTAAATTCGTATTTGAACGTACTATCCAATGACTATAATTTTGCTATTATAAACAATATATTATAAGAGATATTAAGAATTAAAGTGTAGTTTTGGAGATTGTACCAAGTCAAACCGAGCCTTATAAAACTAAACGGAGGGAGCATTAATTTTAAAATATAGAGTACTAAACACCATGCGAACAGGTGCCGTTGGTCACTAGCTGTTTGTTTGAGCTGGACAGAGGCTGTGTATAATTGGTGGGGTGTCATTAAATTTGGATAGTGATATCAAGCTTAGCAGCAGGGGCTGCTTATGGACTCTTCCCTGTTATAAAACTGTAGTGCATAAAACCTTTGAATTAATGAACAATGACTTGACTAGTACAGCTGGTGACATCAAAACTCCACTTGATTGTGTCATAATTCATTGAGGGAAGACAGACAGACATTACCTTCTTCATCTTAGTAAAACTCTCTCCTAACTTGATCATTTGACACAACTTTTTCCATGCACAATTCAGTTCTGCTGTGATATTAACCTGATAAACCTCTTTTCATGCAAGAACTAATATTTTTAAGAAATTATATATAAAGAGGAATGCTTTGCTAGTTGATCACCAACTATATCGACATGGCACGGTCGCATGGAGGCTGGTTCTATTCAATGATAAGATCCCATCTTATCGCTAGCTTGCCAGGCGTTCATGGCGCTGTTCTTTTATATTTGAATACGGCATCAATTTATCATGATGATCCCTGCCGTATGGGCTAATGACACTAGTTAATGAAAAGTTCAGGTGCCCTTTTCTTGGAATTCCTATCGGTGGGCCCAACCATGCCCACAATGATTGAGGTTTCTCTCGCCATTTCTTCATGTCGAACTACCGATCGTACAGTACTCGAAAAGATCCTAATTGTTCGAACCTAATTAAGCTAGATGATATGCAATACACGAAAAGATTCTAATTGTCTGAACCTAATTTAAGGTAGGCATTGGAATCAAGGGAAGCCTCCGTTCAATTAATTTAGCTTTAGGCGATGCTATTTATGGGGGATTTCTTGGACTTGCTTGATGATCCATCTTTGGCAGTGGACAATATCTCAAATTGGATTTGACTACGGGCCAGTTTACAAAAAGAAAGGAGATCTCCAGCCCGAAATCAACCGACTGCGACTGGTGCATGGTGGCAAAATCTTTAGCAGAGAGTATGGATGGGCATATGGGTACCTGCCGGTTGGATAGCTTTTGGAAATATTGTACCAGGATATCTCTCGACTCCGAAGATGAACTGAAAAACAAATGAATTTTAGTTTTTCGATGGGGACTAAAAGTAGTGCAGTTAAAATTTAAAACCATTTGTAGAACACAATATCCTATACAAAGTCCACACCAAACCCTAATCCTGATCACTCACTATTTACTCTTCACCTGAGCACGCCACCAATGTTGCCTAAGTATGCACCATTGTCACCATCCTTGCATGTGTGCTGCTCACGCTCGTGCTGTCATCGAACCATCTCCTCCTTTATCTTTGTATTTGTCCTCTATGCGAGATGCCCCCACCCTTCCTTTCGCCTCCGTATGATCTTCAGCCACATCATCGATTCCCCTCACTGCCTTCCTCCATCCTCATGATTGAGGTGTGTTGCTTCTATTGCCCATGTTTCCCCAACATGCCTTCGAACGGTGGTGGGGGCGGGGGTGAGGGGAGTTTGGTGGACCCTAGACCCTAAGCCTCTAAAGATAAAAAGAATGACAATCAGAAATCGGCGATGCCTGCGAGGTTGGTAAATCCATTGATATCTCTTTTTTTCTTCTCAATAACTGACGAATAACAAATAGTCCATGCAATCCCCACTAAAAGGTAAGGTGAACATTTTAGTGAGTTTTTTGCATGCTTTGTGGAGTTAGTGGGTAGTTAAACATGGTTGTTACAAGTGGTGTTTAGTATAGTTAGTGGCTACTTAACATGGGTATTATTGGTGGTGTTTAATGATTTTATAGGTCGTTAAACTAAGCAATAAAAAGGTAACAGCTATATGCAGTATATATATAAAGCATCCTAAGCTTATGCGTTTGAGAAGTGAGAAGGATAGAGGCCGGGTTAGGTTGGGCGGGGCAGCGTCGGCGGCGGAAGGTCGGGCGGCGAGCGGAGGCGGCGGGGGAGGAGGAGGAGTGCGGAGCAGGGATAGTCGGGGTCGGGGCGGTGGAGGGGAGGTGAAAGTAAGAGAGAGAGTGGGGGAGGCAGGAACTGATCTGGGCGTTGGATTGAGATCCAACGGCCTAGAAAATCGACTGATAGGTAGGGAAAAAACCAGTCGACTAATAAATAGAGGGTCCCAACTCCCAAATATATTTGATCCAACGATTCAATGATATGTTGCCCTAGGCTATCTTTACTTTTACGCATTTCTTTGTTATGTAACCGATATTGTTTTTCATGCTTTGGCCAGCGCTAACAATCCAATGATCTCTTGTCCTGGAAGGGTGACTACCTTAACTTTTTTGCAATTCTTTGTTATCTGCCAGATATTGTTTTGGTGAACCAGGGGAATTACACTTACTACCAAAACTAAAAAAACCATATCGATCTTCATCAAATTTGATTTACAATTGTATTTTACCTTCGTAACAATGTCGGGCCATTGTTCTTTATTTCTAAAGGCTACATTATATCTTGGGAGCGGCTTCCATGTAGGCGACTTGCGTTTATAAAAATAAAAACAGTCGCGAAACGTCGCGTTGCCTCCTTCTCCCCACCCTCTTCCGACTCTCTGGCAGCACCGCCCCTCCTCCTCTCCTTCGCTGGCGACGCTCTCCTCCTCCTTCTCAGGCTACTCCGTGTGCCTCCACCCGCGCCCAGCGGCGTCCTCGCCGTCTCGTCGCTGCGCACCATATTCTCCAATCGCCACCTTGACCCCACCCACCATAATTTTGCCATCGTGTGCCAAATCGGTTCAACATCGTCGCCCGACCTCCTTCAACTAGCCCCATGGCTCCAATGGTGCCACTGCTGCCTCACCAACGATCTCCACTACAATCCTCTCCCCTAACTGTCGAGCCAATGCATCAAAATCGATGGTGATTTTGTTTGAACGTAGGCGTCTGTATTCGAGAAAAATCATTATATTATAAGCCAAAAGGTTGCAAGCTTTGAGAAAAAAACGTAGAACACAAGACTTGCAAGAAAAATGAAGATATAACCTTCAAAGAACAAAGCCGTACAGCTTATAGTTGGGGAATTTTTTGACCGATGGGGAATTTTTTGACCGACCTTCTCCGAAAAGCTGGTTAATTCTGATGGGAAACTTACCCCATGTCACCCAATTCGTGCGATGAAGTATAATTTATCGTACCTGACACGCAAGCTTCTACTAAACCGCGAGGCCATCTAAACACGTCATATAATATGGAACAGCTAGGCAAATGCGAGGACATTACGTTCACTACTATTACACCAATAATTCTTTCCGGAATTAATGTCCAGCCCGATGAATGATCTAGCCATCTCATCTCACCACAGTACTCTCCCCTTTAAATACCCTCTCGCCCTCCAATCCTGTCACAACTCACAAGCACGGCCTCGTCCTGGCATTAGAGAGAGTAGTAGTGCAGTGTCCCAAGAACTCCGGAAGATTTCCGGAACGAGGTAGGAGACAAGGCTGATCAATCGAGATGAGCAGTGAGCACCAGGCGGCAATGGAGTCGGGAGCCGGAGCTGGACCCCGTCGCGAGCAGGACGCGGCAGTGAGCGCCAGGAAGCTGTGGCGCGTGCTGCGCGCCGTCTACCTCGTCCTCGTCAAGGGCCTCGGCAAGCACCAGCCCAAGCTCGCCGCGCTCGGCGTCCACTTACACCAGCTGCTGCTGTCCAAGCGCGGTGGCGCCCACGGCGGCGGCAACCACGGCCTCGCCGCCGCCGTGCGGGAGCACCCGGCGCTGACGTACCTGTCGTCGACGCTCTCCTGCCGGTCCATGGACCCGGCCGCCGCCGTGGTGCACCCGTACCCACACGCCGGGGCCGGCCACCGCGGCGGCGCGATGGGGGTCGCCGGCCTGCCGTCGCTGTCGTGCCGGTCCATGGACCCCACCGCCGCCGTGTGCCAGTACCAGTACCGCCCCCGCGAGGTGGAGTTCAGCTGCAGCAGCACGCCGCTGCACAAGCGCCGCCGCGCGCAGCGCCGCCTCCTCCGCCTGCAGAACGACGCCCTCCCGGCGGCGGCGACAGAGTACGGCTCAGCGGCGGCGGTGACGAGGATGTTCGAGCTGCTGGACGTCAAGGAGGCGGCCGAGGACACGGGAGCCGGCGACGATGACGGCGGCGACCTGGGGAGCGCGGCGCCGCCGCCTCGGCAGGTGCGGATCACGGACTCGCCGTTCCCGGCGAGGGAGGAGGACGAGGAGGAGGGGTGGGGCGTGGTGGACCGGCGCGCCGACGAGTTCATCATGTGGTTCCACGAGCAGCTCCGCTTGCAGCAGCCGCGCGCCGCCGCCAGGGAGCGCAGCACGGCGTCCTACTACTGGGTTAGATAGACGTACAACATCAGATTACGCCCTAGTGATCTTGTGAATAGTTCATGCATGCATGGATTATTGGATAGTACATACATAGAGATCAACGTGAGCACCTTAGCTTTAATCAAGTTCTTGCTATATGATCGAGTTAATTGGCACATTCGATTTTGTTTCTAGCAAATAACGTCTAAAACTTGTTTTGCTATTATCGCTCTCTGGCTTCTTTTCAAGCTTAGTTAATTGTTTCTATTTGCTCAATTTGTGATGAAATAATCAAGGGCAATTACACATTTTTTTGGTTTTTTTAGAACACGTGAATCTAGCATATATTTGGATTCCTGCAGGAATTAAAGCATTTCATGTGAAATCCCTGTCATTTTTTGCCAAACGTACTGTTAGATGTGTCTAGGGATAACTAGGATTTGCTTGTGCCGCTTTGCTCGGAGCCGGATGCTAGCTGAGTTAATACCAGTAGAAATGTAGAAGACAATTGAATTTGTGATCGTCAGGTCAACTGTCACCTATAAGTTCTGATGTTTACAGCCGTAACATCAAGCTAGGGCAGTGGGACAGTGAGATGTGTGCTTCATAATTCTAGGGTTTATATGCCGGTTCGATCCAACGTGTACGATATTGCATTAGCCGAGTTGCTTCGGCAAATTTGCACTGAATTTGTCAGACCTGAAATTATTGATAACTAACACACTGTGGAGATATCACGTCAGATATGATGTATACTTACTTATCAGGGTAGCTATTATCCTGGACACATCCTATCTTCTTTTTAACAATATTGCACTCTATGATGAATATATTTCAAAATAGTTTGTAGGAATTTCATAAGAATCAGTGTAATTTCTGTGGGAAAAGAAAAACATTCCTGTGTTCAAACATGCCATAAGCTTTGTTAGGGGATTCCATGTGTTAACTGAAGGAAGCATAAGATTTTCTCAAATTTCTGAAATTCAGGAGTAGTCATTAATTAGCAAGTCAGGGGGACACTTGTCTAATGTTTGCTGAAAGAAGTCATTGTCTTGGTATTTTTTATCTACCATTTCCAGTCGCTCTACACGTATTACTGTTGTTAGCTTTATTGTAGCAAGTTTGAGTAGCTTTCCATTATTTAATTTCATTGCGACAAGGTGAAAGTTCACGGCCTATTATCCGTGCAAAGTCAGTTTGCTCGTTCTTAAAGAAACGGAGGAATTGACAGCTTCTTTGAATCGCATCTGCTAACCTTCACAATTCGCTGGAACTAGCTGCCACTTTTGCTTTCAAGAAATTGCAGGCAGTCATCTTAATTTTGAATGAAATTGCAGTGAAATATCTGGGAACTGCAGAGCAACTGATATAATTAAGGAAAAAGTAAGTTTTGCTAACTGAGTTCCAGTTCTTTTCAATTCAACAGCTTAACGGCTTAACAGCTTAACCACTTATCTACGTTTTGAAAGGACATATGGTTTGAGTTTTTTTGGTCCGTTTTTTCGCTGTTAAAAAGTAAGTCAAACGAAATGGATCCGAATCTCGAGACTACCTCGAAAAGCTCTTGAAGTTCAGTCATTTCAGCCGTTCAGATCAGCTCAAAAGAACAGGGCCTGAAATCATAATCACGATCAACAACACGTTTTGGTCCCTAAAATCTAAAACCGCCGGCATAAATATTGGCTTAATCAATGGATTCGAGAGAGAGTGTAGATGAGAAAGAGAGCTTAGGTTGGAGAAATTTTTGGATCACACCGATCCCTCCTCTATATTGCTTCTAAGGTCTGGCTGCACTCTACATATAAGTCCCAATGGTATCGCCTAATTACAATTTTATACTACAACAATCAATGGTCCCTTACCAATCAAAAGGCGATTTTTTAACCAGTAAAATGTAATTTTCCCTACGTGTTATATTTATATATATGATAATATATCACAAATCAAAAATAAATTATATATATGTGTGATAGGGGATTGGGTAAAATATTATTTACATATAAGTGCTCCCAACAAGTGGGCCCACCTTATCCTACCCCGGATGTGCTACCTAAGGAGAGAATTACGTGCTACCAAAGGTCGTGTCTCATAGGTACGACGTAGTGAAGGATTGAGAAGACTAATGTTTACCTATGGGTATCCTACCTCGGGAGCATATTTAAAGACCAAAACCTCTGCTATTGGGGTGAGGCAGACTGTCTTTTGGCCAAGGGAGCATGTGTATACGGACTCTATATGGACTCTGGCCTCAACATGGAAGACATTGGAACCTTCTACGAGACTTCAAGCTCGCTCCAACATCGTAGGATATTTAAATTAATATATGTATTTGTGTATAGATATATTTTCATATATATTCATAACTACCCCGCTATATAAGGGATGTTATGCATTAGAGATAGGCGGTAGCACAATATAAATATGTACCTCGGACCGCCAGGAGGGAGAGATCAATCTAGATTATCATAGGCATCCACAAACACATCAAACTAGACATCATCAAGCCTAATTTTAACCCTCGTGATCATTATCTCGATGGAATCAATTTGCCGGATGTAGGGCTAGTGTTTCACAACGAGCGGCCTGAACCAAAGTAACAAACCCTTGTGTTCTTTGCATGTTCTTATAGTATCCCAACATCGTAGAAGTTCAATCTACAATAAAAGAGGACTTTTGATTCCCTCAAATCAAAATAAGCTCGATAGTTCTCAACCATCAATAATTTGGGTTTCTAATTATTTTGATATAACATAAAAGATCCCACACATTATCATTTTTAAAATAGTTCGAGCATTTTCTAGTGGTCTTAAAAAACGACAAAATGCTAAACAATTGTGTAAAATTGAGGAAAACGTGTGGAAAATTTATGAGTTTAGGTAGTCTTGGGAAACTACGTATACACACACACACATATAGCTCTCAAACTTCAGCTTCCGTCTTTCAACCTTTTATCTGAAACCCTTCCCTTCTTCAGCTTGATTCGCAGTGAAATGCACACAGTTCCATGCCCGGCTTCTCAGCCTTTGCAGATATGCACGACCCCGAAGCTCCAGCTAGACAACTAGCTCGATCTCATCTTCTCTGGCACCGATCAGAGATTCAGAAATCATATAGTTAAGCTACCATGAAGCAGACAATTTAACTATGATGGTTCTCCCCGACCTACACTTTCTCCGGCACAAGCAGAAGCAAACGGCAGGAGGAGGCCGGAGCCTCTCCAGCCAGGACCACGGCTGCATGCGGAGCAGCGGAGGCCATCATTCATCGATGGCCTCGCATTTAGTCCGATCAGGCCACCGGCCGGGGCATTCGGCGTCACGCATCGGCGACGGCGAGCCGGCCACGCGCATGCAGGAATTATCACTGGCTGGGCGAAAAATCATTGCTTTTTCTTTGACCAATCATTGTTAATTATTAACAGCGATCGATCTATCGTTCTATTCTTCCAAAGCGAGAGGAAGATTCCACACACACACACATGGAATTATGAACACGTTTCGATTCATGATGATGATGATGTGTGTGTGTGAGGGAGGCAAAGTCCGCACTGTATTATGCGAGCAAGTCGTCGATCGACAGCACGAAACTGCGACGGGTAATTAATCCCGGGCAAAATATCATGCGCGTGATTAGCAAGCCTAACAACGCGCCTTTCCCCGCGTGAAATTTTCTCGTGTTGTGCTGCGAGCGAGAGCGAGTGTTGGATGGATCGAGCACACCATGATGGCATGATGCCGAGGCGAAATTGGAGTGGTGGACGCCACGCGCGCGCGGGCACGGAGAGCTCAGAGCTCCGTGGTGTGCGGCGATACTGATTTCCGTTTCCGTTTGTTTCTTTATATTTGTGTATGGTCTAAAAGTATTCATTTGAAATTATTTGTCTATTTCAGTAAACAAAAACAAATATGTTTTATAATGAGAGCGTCGACAGTGCATGCGACTATCCTCCCACGTGCATCCCTCGGGTCCAGCTGTTTGTCGGTTAGACGCCAGCGAGGCGTAGTCATCATATGAGTTTGTTTAAGTAAAGGCGCGGACTTGGGGACGGACGTCCGACGCGCGCTCGTCGAACGCTGCCCGGCCCAGCCCAAACACAGCGCAGCCCCCGCGTGAGCAAAATCCTCCATCCCGCCTCCCCAGCCGTCGAAACAATTCGCGCCCCGCCAGAACAACGAGCTCCCGCCATTGTTCCGCCCCCAATTTCCCCAGATCGAAGCCGTATTGCCTGGCTGGTGATGTCAGCGAAAAATTCCTTTCAGTTTTCTCTTTCAACGACCATAGATTTTGACTGGTTGCTCCAATGCAGGAACCGTTTGCACCGTTGCGTTCCTCGCATTTTTACGAACAAAACAAGACCAATGTTGATATAAAAAGTTATTGAAACAATTTGTTATTCTAATGAAACAATTAATTTAGCCTATTGAAACAATATGGCTAGCCTGCTGAAACAATTACTTTTACCTGGTGGATGTATAACCAATTGAAACAGTTGGTTTAGCCTATTGGAACAATATATATAGCCTGTTGAAACAACTAGTTTAGCCTATTGAAACAATTTATCTAGCCCGATGAAACAATTAGTTTAGCCTGTTGGAACAATCTATCTAATCTGTTGAAACAATTGGTTTAGCCTATTGGAACAATATTTTTGGCCTGTTGGAACAATTAGTTTAGCCTATTGGAACAATGAGTCTAGACTCCCGGAACAATCTGTCTTGTCTGCTGGAACAATGAGTCTAACTTCTCGAAACAATCAATCTTGCCTACTAGAACAACTTTTATACATGTTGGAACAATGTATTTGGTCTGCTGTAACAATAGGCTAGGCTAACCCAATTGAAGCAACAGACTAAACTCAATTGGAACAATATGTCTTGTTTGATGGAACAACTTGTATACTTATTGGAACAATGTATTTGGTCTGCTGGAACAATAGGGTAACCCAATTGGAACAATCTGTCTAGTCTGATGGACCACAACTTGTATACATACTGGAACATTTTATCATGCTTGCCATTGAAATATTTAGTTTAGCCTACTGGAACAATATGTTCGGGTTGTCGAAACAATTAATTTTGCCTATTGAAACCAGTAGTTTTGCCATTTGGAACAATTTGGTTCATGGGAAATAAAAAATAAAAAATTAATTAGGGGTAGGACGTATCTTTTATTTAAGTTTTGTATCTTCTTGGTTTGGTTTATGCGTATGATGAACATGAGCAGATATGGCAAGATAGAGGAGAGGAAGCAAACCGTATTCGCGGCGGGAAGAATCGGAGCTAGCGAATCACATGGCGACGAGATTGAATCCGAGGTGCGATCCCGTCCACGAATCGGGCGGCGGCACGCACCTAACATCCGGCTGATCATCTCCTCCCCTCCGCGCAATCAATCATGCAGCTCGGGGTCATGCGCGCGGCCGGGAGTTGGACGCGAATTGATGAGCGGAAAGGGATGGGGGACGGCGAGCTGGACGCGCGCACGGCAACGAGAACGCGGGGCGCGGTTGCATTCAGGTTTTGCCGTTCGCGATTGATCCCGGGGGTGGGCCCAGGGATCCTCTGCCGTCACGGGCACTGCCATGTGGGCCCTGTCCATTGGGGTCCACATGTCAAGGCCTGTAACGGTGCTGCTGTTACGGCAGAGGATATCAGCTCGGGGGATGGGGTCCTATGGTGGGGATTTGTATCCTCTGCCGTTGGGCAAAACGGCAGAGGATGAACAGTGACAGCGCATTTTGTACTGCGAAAATACTGTTTAGCACTGTTCAAAAGTACTATTTAGCACTGCATAAAATAGTGTTTTCACTGTATACTACTGTTTGCTACAGTACTCATGCATTTTTGCCTGGAACCTACAGTGCCCCTCTGCTTTTTTGCTACAAACGGCAGAGGATCCGGATCCCTATGGTGGCGTATGTGCCCGTGTGGTTGTAGACGGGGTGAATTTGAAATCCACGGTACAAATTCGGATGCTTGTTTGCTAGTGGGTTGAACCGAGATAAATGGTACATATTCGAATGTTTGTTTGCTGCTGGGTTGAACCGAGAAAATACCAATTTTTTTTGTGACGAGTTGATCTTTCAACCGATGCATGCAAGTCAAAATTTTCATGGTGATAAATAAATTGCGCGAAATTGATCCCTAAACTTTTAAAACTGTACCGGTATGGCATAGCCAAACGATTAGATCTTTGAACAAGTGCGTTCAAGTCAAAACTTTTATTGTGAAACAATACAAAATTGGGTGAAATTGATCTTTGTGCTTTTCGAACCATACCAACATGGACCTTCAAGGACTAGTCAACATGATTGATTTGGATAAGTATGAGTAGTTTTTGCTCGCATGCAACCCACATGGGCGAAACAAGGGGACATGGCTAGCATGTAGGCTAAATAATTTTTATTTCCATTTTCCATATTTTTTCATGGGTCCACTTGTCATCACTCTCCCTCCCACCTCTCTCTCTCTCTCTCCTTTCTATGCAGCCAAGGGTTGGTGAGGGGCAACGATGGAAGAGGCTCCTTTTTTTTGTTTCTTGCGTGCATCGGACAAAGAAAATAGGGGAGAGGAGAGCAAGGCCACAACTATCAGACAGGGTGATGCAGTGGAGGAGATGACTATGGTGGTGAGGGAGGCCAAACCATGGTCGACTATTGGATGGCCACCCGGTCGCCCAATAAATCAAAGCTGCATACATGTACTAGAAGTTATGATACGGGGAAGATAGGTATTAGCAGCTTTGTTGTTTACATTTTCTTTGAACCAAAGACGTATTTCGTGACCTTATGTTTCCACTAGTGCCCAGTGGGCACTTGGACATTTGTCAGAGCTCTCTATTGGCGGAACTCATCGCCAGTTAAATTTGCATCCTTTTTCCGTTTCTCAAAATCCTTTCTCCACTCCTCATCTACAGCTTTCCGCTTTCTTTTTTAAAGAAAAAGGTAGGAAAACTGCCTTGTATTAATTCAATTAGAAAATTACAAGATTAAAATTTGGGGGGAGGTTTAGGCGTACTCCCCCTAACTTATTACAAAACGAGCGCCTGTCACCCTCTAAAGGCGCAGAGCCTCCATGAGCAAGTCAAAGAAGATCATCGGTTACAGCTCATTCGAGTTGACAACACGATTGTTTCTTTCGAGCTAGAGATATCATAAGGTTGCTAGCATGATGGATCCTAGACCCGGGGCAATGTTGGGTAGCAAGATGTTCTCAGCCCACCAGACGCTGATATTGTCAGTGTAGGTCCACGCGGAGCGGAGAAGGCGTGGGGCATTGAGCCTGCAAGACAGGAGGTCCCAAATGTGGAAGGAGAAGGGACACTCGAGAAAAAGGTGTTCTTGGGTCTCCAGGAATCGAAGGCAAAGGACACAGAAGTAATTATTCGGCAGTCCCCTACGCAGAAGGGAGTCATAAGTCATAACTCTGCTTAGGAACAACGTCCAAGTAAATAACTTGTACTTGAAGGGTGCCCATTGCTTCTAAATAAGCGCTAGCGCTGTCGGAGATGTCATTCTAGCAAATTGCATATAGTATGCTGAGCGGACAGAGAAAATTCCGTCTACGGAGAAACATCAAACGGCTCGGTCCTGTTGGGTTGGACGTAGCGCAGCGCGGCATATCTTTTGCCAGGCAGCTTTCCGCTTTCAACAGCTGCCTACGCTTAACACTTTTCCCGCCTCCATGGCATGCTAAAGGCACCGTCCAAGCCGTCTCCCACCGAAAACAAGTGTGAACAACTGCGCGTCACCGCTCCCCCTGCCCTTCCAGCCGGTCAGAACGGCAGTTCGTGCACGAGCCTTCGGACTGGTAGTTACTGCCTGGTCTCTACCTAGCAAAGCTCACAATGGCCTCGATCTCCAGCCTTTCGATCAGTTTCAGCCTTCAGGCTTCACTTTGCGATGGACGAGTGACGACGCGATGGAGGCGACGATGATCTGCTTCGCCACCCTCTTCACCTTCTTCTTCCTGGGTAACTGTCACTCTGATCCTGATCCTCATACGCTCAAGAACAATGTATCCTGTGATGATAGATTAGCACATACGGTTTTATTGGGGGCTGAGACATTTTTGTGTGGGTGCATATATTCTTCACTGACGGTTCTATGCCTAGCTAACCGACAGTGATAGGGTTTAAGGATGAGGGTTTCTGTGGTACAGCCGTACAGTGTTACTGAAGCTTGCACTGCGCGCATTGCATTGCAGCGTCCATGGCGTTGATGCTGGGGCACTACGGCTACGGCTCCTCCGTGGAGCTGGTCGTCGGCCCGGGCTGCTCGCGGCTCGTGCAGCCCAGCTCCTTCTTCGTGCAGGACATCAAGGTGAGCACTGAACAAGTGAGCACCCAGTACACTGGCCGGCATGTATAGCTGGGCTACGCATTATTCAGGCAGGCAGGCAGTGTTTATGCATGACCTGAGCTTGCTGGCATTGCTGCAGGTGAGGATGGGGGAAGGGTCGCAAGGGGATGGCGGGCTCGCGCTCTATGGGCTGGCCGGGGCACCGCCGCTCGACGTGCCGGCGGCGTGGTCGGAGGCTCGCCGCGTCGTCGTTCCTGCTGACTCCCACAGGGTAGCGTTGCCTTATAAGTCGCGTCTGAATTCATGGCGTGACGCGCCTATCAGCGTCAGTTCTCCTTGATGTTAGGACTGCGCAGTATGACTATTGGTGGCCAAACAAACGCCAGTGAATTAATTGTTATGTGCCTAGTTCTAATGTCGTTTTCGTGTGCGCAAATTGCTGGTGAATATGCTCTAAGCTCTAATGTGTTGTGTACGGCAGGAATGGGTGTATTTCCTTAACAGAGGGAGTCAGATAGAAGTCAGTGTCAAGCCTGAAACTGAATTGGCCTGCCAACTCTGCATTGTCATTGCACAAGGTAAGGTACTCTGTTTCTCATGTCTGCGACATGGCATAGCATGTACTCTTTGCAGATAAATCATCAAATCAGAATGGTCAGTGGTAGTGATTAGCGAATCACGATAACTTGATTGCAATAGACAAAAAAGATCTATGATATCCAGTGCAGTCACAACTTCAAACTTACAGTTTTGTTAGATCAAACAAGTAGATTTTGTGGATGCAGGGTAGAAATGTACTGTTGCAAAAACGGTAATGCTACCACTTTGGCAGTTTATATAGTGAGATTTTGAGCTTGCGATGTGATCCATACCAGGTTTTTGTTAGATATGACTAGGTCTTAATCGATTAGCTTGCCTAATCGCACGAACACAAACGGCAGCAGAAATCATTACCGCTAATCTTGATTAGAGGATTCCTTAAACATCCGTGAAGTTGGCACGTAGATGATGTAGGGAGACGTACAGTAGCAGCGAATAGCGATGACCATGTCGGTGTTCTCCTCCAGCAACAGCGTCAACCTAGGTCAGCAGCAAGCTCCGGCTCCAATCACGAGATCGGATAGGGTTTAGAGAATTAGGGTTTAACGAACGAGATTAAGGTGGACATAAGTGATTAATTAATCTGTCGTGCGCTCTTCTCTCATCGTATATAGCACCGTGCCCTGAAGGGCCGAAACAAGATAGGTTAGGGAGTGTCCTCGATTAGGAGTCCAAACTAATTAAGGATAAGCTCAATCAAGGATAAATCCATATTAGGTGATGGTACATATGTGGTCAGTACGAGATAATCCTAACCGTTTATACTCTAAAAAGCTTGTCGTGACATTTTTCAAAATAAAAATAAAAAACTTGTCGCACGGTGTGTGTTCCTTTGCATAGGTAAGGATAGCCTTGCGCAATGGATTGGGAGGGCATCAGTACATAACACCACATCGCAATGTCATCTGCTTGGTGGTAAGCACTAAGCATCTCAGTGGTTAAGAATCTATTGCAGCAGTCTGTAACATTGTAAATCCTAATTCTATCAGACTGTAATCACAGGACATGGAGAAATTAAGCAGAACATCGATTTCTCGCGCGAGTACTACATCGCCGTGGCCAACTCAAACGATCAGAATACAGAGGTGTAGTAATCATGCGAGATGGGTAATATCTTCCAAAATGTTGGGCACGCACAGCACTACAGCAGCAGTAGCTACAAATTCTTCAGAGGTTTCATTTGGCAGGTGCTGCTGGAATTCAAAATCAGGGCCTTGTTGTACAACACCACGGGAGCAGATTATGTGTGCTCACCGGGCCGCGCTCTTTGCGCCTACAGATTACCATTGCTAGGACAGAATGTTGCAGTTCTGTCATCTGTCCTCAACGAGGTGACAGCAAACATTAGCTTGTGATGATCATTAAACTTCCTTCATATTATACATTCATCTATACGCTTCTTAAAAGTTAAAATCTTATCCACTTTTGTGGCACGCACTGCTGTAAAGAACTCATGATCTTGCAGGAAATGAGTTCTGAAGACGAACGGCATGTGAAGCTGACATACGAACCTCGCTGGATAGTGTATGTTCTTGGATCAGGTACGTTAGTTCTTGCCGATCAGCTCAAACATCAGCGAAGTTCATGGTAAGATATCGCATCTCGATCGCCGGAGTGATGAGCCCTTCGTTCGTGCTCATTCGTCGGTCAGCAGCCATCTTGGCGGTCTCGCTGCTGCTCCTGGTGGAGATACTGAACGCGCTCTGCACCGGCGGCCGCCCCGGCAGCAGCAGCACTGCAGATCAGAGAGCGACCCCGTTGCTGACGAGCAAAGAGGAGAAGGACGACGCGAGCTTGGGCTCGTCCTACGACTCTGTATCCGACGACGGCGACGGCGGCGGCGGCGACGTGGAGGGGAGGGGCGAGGGCGGCGTGCGCGGCCTCTGCGTGGCCTGTCGCGACGCCCGGAGGGACTGCTTCTTCCTCCCGTGCGGGCACTCCGCCACTTGCCACCCGTGCGGCATGAGGTGAGCTTGCGATCCAACTTTGAGGTGCTCGATCACAAGCGTGCGTGAGTGCGTGAGTGCATCCTGTGTCTCAAGAAGTGAAGAAACTACTCCATTGGCGTGTAATTAAACGGGGCGTGAGCGTGATGATGCTGATGCTGATGCTGTGTTGTAGGATCGCCGAGGAAGATGGTGGTTGCACGTTATGCCGAAGAAAAGTGAAGAAAGTGAGAAGAATCTTCGACGTCTAATGGTCGGCCAGGATCTCTTGAGATTCGTTTCATCCGATCATTTTTCTTCTCTGTACAGAGCACAGACCGTAGTCATGGACTCATGGCCGAGGGCATGAGCAGAAAAATAAATAAATATAAGTGATGGTGGTGCCTCTGGTGCGTCCTTTGGGGTCTCATTCTTCAGACTCGACAGCCACGTCCACACTCCACACCACCGTGGACTTATACCTTACGGTTACACGTAAGAACTTTTTTGTAAGAACTTTTTTTTGCTGTGTACTCTCTCTGTCCCAAAAAAATGTCATTAAGATTCTAGCATTCAAACTGAGAGAATATTATTCAAACCAAAAATGACGCACGTATCCTTAGGTGGTTGGATTAAAACTGACCGGTTGAAAAAAAACAAATACGCATGAAAAGAGCAGCACATGCAGCAGCAGCCTACCAGAAAATACTTAATATTTAATCAGTTAAGTGGGACCCACAATCTATGATGACATTTATTTTATTTTTTTTGACAAAATTTGAAAGTTAAAATGATTTTTTTTAAACAGAGGGAGTATATCTCTGATGTTGAAACTGAAATTATTTCTATTACCTAAGAAAAACTTGCCAGGTACAAGCTTGCACTGTGGAGTTTGGCTAGAAACGGCGGAAGGTACTTGGCTAGATCCGACTGTTTCTCGTGCAGCTTAAGCTAACAGAGCTATAGGACTACTAAGCTGTCCGGATACCCCTGCTACCATGTGTAGTGCGCTTCCCAAGCGTATGTGTCACAACCATGCGCTGCGTACGTATGTTCACTTGTGCACGGTCGGTTTGCACGCGACACAATCAGTCACCACTATAAAGAACTAATCTATGCCATCGTTATAACATCTCATAAGCCCCCTCCCCCCGCTAATGCTGGTTTACGAACCAACGTAATATAACAAGGACTAATGTGCTCATGTATATACCAATTTATGGTTAGAAACTCCGTAAATATATTTTGAAGTATATTAACTTTATGTCCTAATGGCACACCAACTGAAGGCTAGTAGCTACCCTATCTACTGAACCTCCCACCTTGTCAGTGTCGGAGGAGTTGTTGGAACTGAAGGAGTTAGGGCAGGGTTGTGCAGGATGAAAGGAACTTAGGGCCAAGAAGGGGGTTGAATTGACTCAAAGGCTAGTGTGCACAAACTACATGTGGCATTGATGTGGCAAAAATTATAGATGTTTACAGCCTGTGTGGTAAAACCACCCTTGAAAACGTCTCTATAGGTTATTTGCACATTTTTCACAGTTTTGCGAGGTAGAACACTTGGTATTATAGTTCAGTGAGGTATGTAGAAAAGGCGCAACAATTCAAGGTGTAAAATAGATTTTTCTTCCTTAGAACATACTCCCTCTATACTAAAAATAGTAGTCGTTTTAGATTTGTTCTAAGTTAAAAATTTTAAAACTTTATCTAAAAAATTAAAACTTGGATTGGACACATGAAATCTCCCAAATTTATATATAAATTAATCTCAAAAAACACTTCTACAATATCATATTTTTTTATTAATTTTATAATAAATCTCAATGGCAATTTATAGTTAAAATTGCATTTCGAAAACCTAAAAATATAAAAAGACTACTGTTTGAAATATGGAGTACATGTGTCAAGTGGTAATTAGAACCAATTATATAAGCTTTTATTTGTCCACCAAACAACCGGAACTTTTAACCTTATACTCCCTCCAAATCCATAATACTTGTCGTTTTGGATATTGACACGGTCTTTGAAGTGCAGCTTTGACCAACAACTACTAATAAAATTTATCTATAAAATCCGCGAAAATATAATTTTGTGAAAGTATTTTTCAAGACGAATTTAAATGTATGGTTTTTATGTACACAATCCAAATAGTTTAATATATTTTTATAGATAAAGTTTTAAAATTTTGATTTTGGACAAAGTTAAAACGACAAATATTATAGAATTGGCATTTCATGAGGCAGCAGCAGCAGTAAACGGTTCTGACACATACACAAATATAGAATATTAAAACGACAAATAAACTTTAACCTTTGCCATTTCATGAGGCAAAGCAGCAGCAGTAAAAAAATTATACAACGCCCACCGTGGGGCTCGAACCCACGACCACAAGGTTAAGAGCCTTGCGCTCTACCGACTGAGCTAGACGGGCAATTTGACTCCTCGTTGCTTTGTTCACAACTTGATAAAACATCAGACGTAGGTGCTCGAAAAATCAAACGAGAATCCTTTCTAGATAGCTAATAGCAGGAGCTACAAGCCTAGAACTATAAGTATCCGATCTTTGGAGGATATCCGTGAACGTGGAAGCTGTTATCTAGGTTTAATGTGCAGAATATGTAGTAAATAGGGACTGTCAAAAGCGTGTCTCTAATTTAGGGACAGATAAAAAGAACTCTCCATTAAACAAGATATGCAAGTTGTAGAAAAAACATCGTTTCAGATTTATTATAAGTTAAAGTTTTAAAACTTTATCTATAAAAAATCTTTTGAACTATTTGAATCACACATGTAAATCATACATATAAATTTGTTTAAAAAAGTACTTTGACAGTATATAAATTTTGTAGATTTGAGAAATAAATTAAAATGAAATTGATGGTAAAATTATATTTTTAAAACCATGACAATGTTAAAGCAACAAGTTTTTATGGACAAAAAGTATCATAACAAAGCACCCCCTCTAAGCAAGTCCCATCTCCCGGATGGTACGAAGAATTCTGCCTTCCTAATAGATTCATCAAATCCAAGATTAAAACTTCTTATAGAGACTTTCTCCCGCAAACCTGACTCACTCAGGCTTTAGTAGAATATGAAACTAAGATAAATAGATGTGCTTGTTGGGTTTAGACCTACATCAGATATTGGTGGCACAATTTAAAAGGTGGAGGCATCCCTGACCCATAAAGTTGTTTTCTGGGTTGAGTCGGGTCAGGACCTTTGTTGGTGATCTTGGATGGAGCTGGATCGTTGCTGAGCCATAAGATGGTTAGGATTGCAGCGAGCTCTAACAAGTGGTATCAGACCTAGGCGGTTCCCAAATATTTTCGAACTAAATGTGAGGGGTGAATGTTGAAAATAATCCCACAATGGAAGCGGGAGGGCTTGAGCATGGTCTAAAAGAGTAAGAGTGCACCTCCCCTACTCATTGAGATAGCTTTTTAGGGAAGATGGCCCAAGGGATCTTAGCTCGCTACTTTGGTTGAACCAACGGATGTACTGCGGTCCAACAACCTAGGTCGCAAGCGTACAACAGCCCAACAATCTAAGGTTTGAACGTGAGGTCCAGTTAACAAGTGATAACAGAAAATACTGTATTGTCCACCGGACATAGTTATGTGGTGGATTTGCACGCATGGCGTTACGATTCCTAACTGGTATCTAAGTGCGAAAGGAACATGTCAAAAAAGCTCCTTTAGACCATCCATCTTTCTTCTTCGTGGCGTAGATGGAAGGGGAACGGGGAACGGAACCAAGAAATACCACATATTCTACATATAGTTTTTTCGTTCAGCAACGCGGGGATAGCTCAGTTGGGAGAGCGTCAGACTGAAGATCTGAAGGTCGCGTGTTCGATCCACGCTCACCGCAATTCTTTTGTGTTCTTTTTTTTCCCCTGTGAATGGCATGGAATCAACTTTCTAATGTAAACTGTAATAAACCACGCTCACCGCAATTCTTTCGTGTTCGGTTTTTTTTTTCTGTGAACGGCATGGAATCAAGTTTCTAATGTGAACTGTAATAAACCGAATCCACTTCTGTAAAATGTAATAAACCGACAAATACCGAACAAGCTAGCTTCTTAATTTTTTCAAATGTGATGATAGTTCAAGATAAGCATGAACCAGCCAAAATCTCAAAACATCACATACAAGGCAACAGGCGAAACACTCAAGGGCGTCTGTTGATGTATGATAAAGCAAAAGAGTGAAAGACGATACATCAATTGCTCATTTTTTGTCAGCAGAATGTTTTACATGCCTTAAGTATACAATCATACATTACTCCTACAGGCTACAGCTACCCCAACCTATTTTCACATTTCTCAAGTCACACTGGAGACTGGACACACAAATACAACCGAGCAATTGCCTTTATTTCTGCCATCTTTTGCAGGCTCTGGCTGAAGAACCTCCAGTCAACTGGCTGGATGGCGCTTTTGTCTGACCTGATGAGTTGATATAATTCTCATTAGCATTAGTGCGTGAAAATGTAATTGTTGGGTTCTAATGCTAATAATTTAACACTATATCCAAGTATAAAAGCTATCTCGACAGAGCAAAATACATTTTACAAAAAATAAATGTTCATTGAGCAATGAGCGCTAGTACTAAGATTTTGCAGGTGATACAATAAAAGTGACTTATCACATCAAAGTGAAGTCTTATGCTTGGGTGGTTCACTACACATACTTGTAGTCTTCTGAACAGCATCTCTTGGTTTTGATCTGGACATGGCTGGCTGTGCACTCTTTGTGAGAGAGAATCTAGATATTCGTGATGAAATTCTTTGCCTGCAATTACAGAGCTAGTAAGCATCCTTGTATACAAAATGAAAATGTTTCATCACGATGCATATAGAACAAAGCAAAATTATAATAGAAGTTCTTCAATGAAAGAAAATAATTAGCAGCTACAGACTAGTTTGATGGAAGTGATGTAAGAAACTAAGTACATTGCTGATTCAGTAGTTCTATCCGAAATAGAATTTGGGACGGCTCCAGCAGAATTCACAACACAATACTCTTCTGCTGATAAACCATCTTCGGATACATTGTCATCAAGGTCAATTGTTGAAGGATGACCAGGATCTCCATTCACCTCACCGCAACTCTGAGGATCCGAGAGTTGGCTCTGTTGATTTATTGTGACCAACGATGTCAATCCCAGGATGGAATTAAAATTCTTCGGCATGCCAGCACCATTTTTGTCCATTACTAAACCTGGGGATTTGGCTTTGTCTTTCATGATCTGGAGCTGCTCAATTTCTGTATCCTTTCGTGCAATCGTGTCTTTCAAAGATGCAACCTGGATAACATGAGTAAAGTGAGATGGCAAAACGTTCATAGTGAGAGATTTACCGTTATGATAGTAACATGTATTATTAGCAAGAACAAACCATCAAAATGGAATTTAAACAGGAAATTTACACCATTAGAAACATGTCGAAATTAAAGTATTTCCAAACAACTGTACTACTATCGTTCGTCATTTTCTAGCTATCTAAGATTACATTTAAAAAGACAACGGTACAATTACTATTGGTCGTCATTTTCTAGCTATCTAATCTAAGATTATATTTAAAAAGTGTATTTGTTATGTGCATGTGGGTCCCAACCGGCATAGGTTAAGCAGCCCACGTGTGTAACAGTATTGTTGGTCCTATGAAGGTCCAACAATCGATATTATTTTCCTTTTTTATTTTTTTTTATAGTTGATCCAGAAGTTTATTTGAAGCATGGCTCTGCAAGGGCAACTTATTTCCTGAGCCCGTTCCTATAGGGCAGAAAGGTACTGGTTGTTGGTCTATTTGTAGTGGTAACTGGTATCAAATATTGAACATATAATATATAGAAACCTAAAGAAGACTAGCCAGCATCAGGAATAACTCAGAAAAAATTCTGCTGTAATGCTATTTAGCTGATGTTCTTCATAGTTTTCTCAAGAAATATTATAATGGTATTAATAATTTAATATCAAAGAATCACTTTAAGCAACTAACTATTGTAGTTATGGGAACTATAACTACTTCAGTTATAAAATTGAGATTCAAGCTAAGTTTTGGAGTGATTATAAAAGCAACAGAGTACAGGTTGGTCCTTGTATGATAGATTTGGACACATATTAGTATCACATCTATATACAAGGCTTGTCTTTTCCCTCTACAATATTCTTTCTAGAACTAAAAATAGCTTAGCGACTATAGAAAAGGAGAACAAAGAAACCAATTCATAACAATTCTGACAGAAGCAAAAGTGGAGAAACCTGTTCCAAGAGCTCTTTTATGTCCTTTCCCTCTTTGTTACTTCTTGCAGCACCTAACTCGACTCCAGAAACCCTTTCAGCAAACTTTAGAGTGCTTATAGTTTCTGAATACGACTCAATATCAGGGTTTATTTGCACAAACATTAGTGTCTTTGCCTGTCCACCTAACAAATATTTTAAATAAATCATAAGACTATCTTCGCATGCATAATAAACCAACAAATAACGAATGGATTACCTAAAGAGCTTTGAAGAACTTGTGTTAGCTTGCTATTTCTGTATGGCACATGGCCATTTTTCTGTGCTAGTGCAAAAATCACATCACCTAAAGCAGAGAGTGATTTATTAATGTGTTGGGCCTCTTTTAATCTATCTCCAGTTGCTTCAGATCGCTCAACTCTTTCACTACCAGCCAAATCAATGAGATGAAGACATCCCCTAGAGGTGGATCCATTCTTCACATCCAACCCTCGAACATGTACAGTTAGAATACTACATGGAATAATAGTTTTTAGAATAAACTCATATAGTAGAGAATATATGTATACAAATATAATAACTTCAGTTAAGAGTTTATTATTTAACCTGTGGGATCGACTGCTCCTTTCATTTAGAGCTGTTGAACCAACAGCTCTATTAGCCTGTCCAATTTCCATTAAGTCCAACACATCTGATGTTGATGTGACCGGATGTAAGCTTGCATCGGGGACAACAAGTCCATTAGGCTGAGAAGTGCTCCAGATTCCAAGTGTTTATTTATGTCAAGGAAAGCCTTATCATTCCTATAGAGTTTTCATAACATTGATAAAGGAGTAAAAAATAAAATGATGGTGACAATTTAAAAAAGGATATCTTTTATGTGCAATATCGTTTGACAGAAGATCGCGCACTTGTTCATTGTATATCTCAACCATTTGGACTCCTACCTCATACGAGAAAGCATTTCTCCTACTTAGTGAGATATCAAATAGATCATTTAAAGCCCGGTAATTGACACCCCAATCTTGTCTTGATGTGGTGGGTCCACTCTAAAAAAACAAAAAATACAGATAACACATTAATGATTACAATCAGCAACTATATTATAGTATAAATATAAATATAAATATAAAATTGTCATGCTTAGAGAAACTTTAGTACCATTGTGTAAGTTTTTCCAGAGCCAGTCTGCCCATATGCAAAAATACAGACGTTGAATCCATCAAGGACTGATCGAATCAATGGTTGAATGTCTGAGAAAACCTCAGCTGTGAATTGAAAAGAGATTACTCAGTGACAAAAGTTTATCAACACACATAAAAAAGCATACACACGATTTTCATTCTGACAAAAATGTACCTTGAGAAGCAAATGGACTAAAAACTTTGTTAAACTTGAACATTCGATGTCCATCCTTTCCTTGCTTAAATGGATTTGAAATCAAAAGCTCACCATTTTCACCGATGTAATCAATTGAGGTCGATTTTTTATCTTGACCAGGAAGAAATGGCCTTACACGACAATATACTCTTATATTGCCTAAAAAAGTAAGATATTAAAACAACAAATGTTAAAAGGGTAGCTATGTTCGAAATGTAAAAAGATTATTTAATCAGCGCATAAATGATAATTGATAGCTATGCTTGAAAGAAAAAAATATTATACCTTTTAGCTCTTGTACTTCGTTGAACAACTTTTGATTTTCAGCAAGAACCTTGTGGTAGTTTTCAGCAGCATCGACCAAGCATTTCAAACCAGATCCTACAAGGGTTTAAACACTAAAATATTAACAATCCAAGTAATTGTGCTCTTCTATACAGCACAAAAATAAATGCAAAAAAACATACCTAAATTGGACATTTCATCTCTCCACTTCATTTTAAGGGCATTCATGTCATTTTTTATAGACCGTGATGATATCTTTAAATCCTATAATTTAGAGAATATCACATAAATTAAGGACAAAAACAAAAGGAATTCACAACAGGTTAAACAAACCTTGATGTATAACTGCTGACTAATCATGTAATTCTGAAAGATGTTCTCCTTCTTGTGCCATAGTTGTGATTTTAAGTGGGAGGTAGCCTCGACTTCTTCAATTTTCTTGTTTGATTCCAGTAAAAGAAACTCTACCTCCCTAACTTTGGTAGTTAATTGTTCTTCCATTTGCTTTCCCTTTCTTTCAGTTTGCTCAAGCTGTTGTTCATGCATCCTATTCATGACTTCCATTTCTTTCTTAAAGCTTGCTATTGTTTTTTCAGCATTTTCTTTTTCTTTCATTAACCGAACAACATCTTGCTCACCGAGCTTTCTTCTCTCATCAATTTGTAACTTCTCATCCTGTAAGAAAAGAGAGACTACCATTTGTTATCCTATTCGGTATCACTATTAAAACTTTCTCCTGATAGTATCATAGTAAAGTGATGAACAAATTGAAACATCCATTCTTTTTTTATCTAGTCAGGTGTTATGAAATTGATATTGAGTGGTATAATATATATGTATACTATTATTGAAAAAGACAAAATATATCAAATAACAAATAGGAAAGAAATTTCAAAAGATGAAGGATATGAGTATATTGGCCAAACCTTGACTATCTGAAGCCAATTTATTGCCATCTGAAGAGAAAACCAAACAATATCAGCGTTAAAAGGGACAAAACATCTGAACTAATATAGTTTATTCTGAAAATCAGGAAATGAACATTTACCCGGTTTTCTTCATTTGTCCCATTTACTAATAGCTCAAGTGTTTTAATTTTTGAACGGTACTTATCTTCCCTCGTCTTGATGATAATATTTTGCTGCAAAAGTTAATTTGATTCAGTAGTATTTAGAAGTCCATATGAAAATACAAGTTTTAGACAAGTTTCTCTTACAGTTCTTATGTGCTCTGCTTGAATACAGAGACGGCGCTCAATCTCTTGAACTACTTTCCTCAATAGGTAAACCACACGCTGATGTGAGGAGGCTAAAGTTAGTCATGGAAAATATCAACAGAAAAGAGAGAGGGTTGAACTTTGAAGTGCAAAACAAAGACATACATGCGGTATTTCTCCTTTTTTCCTCTCAATGCTTTCATCCAGAATGCCATTAACAACACTAAGAAGTGACTGAGTTGGTGCATTCTGTGAGAAGAGAATTAATGTTAGGAAAGGGATACTAAATAACAAGATAGAACAATTCAACACAGTGAAACACCATCCTGGGTGGCAATGAAGAAGTTACATCTAAACTGTTAGAATGCATCATCTCTGAAATCTTGGCAGCTGGAAGATCAGCATAGGATCCACGTTTCAATTGGAAAATCTCACGAAACTTTTGCCCTGCCGGAGATGTAACAAGCCACCATACATCAAAGGATATAGAAAAGGAGAAGTCCAACATATAGATGGTATTCGCTACTCGGTAACTAGAATTCAAACAAATCACAATATATTTTCAATTACTCAAAGCCTCGTCATTATTTTTTATATAAATGATTAAAGTCTAATATGAAATTATGAATACAAATATCTGATCTACTATTCCACTAGGCCTTGTTCTTTTTAGCTGAAAGTAGCTAAAAATTTTAATCTGAAAAAAGTTGTGACCCCTCGAGAGTGGTCTTGATAAGTCCAAAAAAATATTTTAAAATTTATTTTAGGAACTCTGAGAAGAACCATTTAGAACCCCACAAAAATGACTGCAAAGTAATACATCGTTTGGCTTGTACAACAATGTCAAATTTCTAGCATTAACTTTAAATTTTAATTTAAGCTGAAAAGAACAAGGCCTAAAGGCATCAACCTCCCAAAATATGGTCAAGTGGCGGTAAGTACCCTATGACATTTTTTCCCTTTGATTACAGTGTAATAATACTAGAAACAAAGGCTAACTGTGTATGGACTTCATTTTTGCTAATTTATGAAACTAAAAACCAAATAGGAATAAGTCCATTTTACTCCCTCTCAACTATCTAAAAAGTCCATTCTACACCCCAAACTATAAAACCGTTTTTTTAACACCCCCATCTCTCAAAACCGGGTCACTTTACACCCTTAGTGATTTAGAGGTTTAGAAGGGTGGTTATGGTATTGTGGCATCCAGTTTTATCAAGTTGGAGGGTGGTTTTGATGATGTGGCATTCGGTTTTGTCAAGTTGCATGCATATGTGGGCTAGTTATTAAAAAAAAAGTTAGGAAAAAAATTGAAAATATTTTAGTGCATAAGAGTAAGAAAAAATAACTTTAGAAAAATTCTTAAATATTTAAAATTAATGTTTTTAGTTAATTCAGCAAAAAAAATTAAAATAAAGGTCGAACAATTTAAACTTTCAATTTTTTTTAAAAAATCCTAGGATTGTTAACTATGCATTAAAGTATACCCGAAATTTTATCCATAATTTTTGGAGTACAGAAATCATTAATTAGGCAAACTATATATGTGACATGGACAAAAAACTAGATGTCACATCACCAAAACCACCCTCCTAAACCACTGAGGATGTAAAATGAGCCGGTTTTGATAGATGAGGGTGTTAAATAATCAGTTTTGTAGTTTAGGGTATAAAGTAATCTTTTTAGATAGTTGAGGGTGCAAAATGGACTTATTCCAACCAAATAAACAGCTTTATGTGCATACCAGAAAAAACAGGAGTTTTCCGCTGGGACTTGGGATCTACAAAGCCATTTCTCCTGTTCTCTCCGGGAGATGTTTTCTCTTGTGCTATACCAGGAATTAGAGAACCATCAGTTTCAGGAACTCCCCTTTTTTTTCTCAAAGGAGTCCTGGAAACATCCCCCGAAAGATCATCATCTAATCCTGAATTCACACTGTCCCTCAGAACCAAGAGGCAATCCACTACTGAAGACATTAAACCCTGCATAGTCAAGTCCAAGTGAAAATGTAACAAGAAGGAACATAGAACATAGTATAGCAAAGTCCATGTGAGATTCACAAGTAGTGAAATTGGGAATGCTCATGCTCCAAATTTCATGTGTTTCAGGCACTTAAAAATATTAGAATAATATGAACTTTTATGAGGTAAAAATAAGCCATGACAAATGAAACTCATGTTAGTAATCCTTTTTGTAGACTTTGACAACAACCAGTAAAGCGGAAAAAGCAGAAGTAGCAATCTACGTTTTGACATGGAATCTTGAATTATAGCTGCAATCCCATTGTAGCTACACAAAGCTCATGATAGGATATTTCTCACCAAATAAAATGCAAATAAGTCACATTTACAAACATAATTTCAACCAAAGCGCCTACATAGCTACAACTCATCGGCAATGCAAAACCATGACTAACAATTATAAGTGCCCCATTGTGCAATATGCCAATAAGACTAATCATATAGGCCACAAGAAACTAGTTTGATCAATTGTTACAATTTAGAACTAACTGTGCATAGTTGCGTATCAGCTACTTAACATGACAAAAGCAACCTCACCTCTTCGAGATCTTTTATGCTGAAGCCTGGCAGCCCCATATCGGCAACCACCGAGAGGAATTTCTTCACATTGCCTGACCTCTGTTCTGACAATGCATAACCACCCAATGACCCCTACACAAAAACACTCGCATTCAAATAATCTATGTCAGCATCTCCACAGCTCAATGAAAACCCAAATATTCCAAAGCACGAAAGCCCGACCCCAAGAACACCAGGGATGAGCGTGTCCACGATGTGGCACAGGACCATGCCATCGCTGAGCAGCTCCCTCAGCTCTTCATCAGATGAATTTGATGGCAAACTGTACTCCGGGAGTAATGCACTGAGCCATTCGATCAACTCCGTGCGCCGATTAGCTACAATGTTATTTCACAACCGTATAAAAGTAAACGAGTATGATAAACATTTTTTAAAAAATCACAAGTCCGAGATCAACAGCTCAAAGCTAGCATCTAAGAGGAACAAGCACGAATTAACAAAAGGAAGTAAAATTTGAACACTCCGAGCATATATATAGCGAACAAACAGATCGATGCTCCGCCGGCTAAGCATCGAGAATTCGAGATCCATCATATTGTGAGGTCACTATTCTGGAATCTAACTTGAACACTAAACCGGAACTGAAGAACAGCCGGGTTGGCTGCCTACGGCTGCGCAATTTCCACGCTTCCAACCCCAAAAAACTACGGGAAACTCGCGGCGACACCACGCCCCGAGCTCCTAGGCTGGAATTCAGCACCCCAGAACATCCGAATCAGCTGCCTCACCTGCCCGGAGCCCCTCGAAACCGCCGTCCGCGCTCCCCATTCCTCTCCTCACGGATCGAGGGCCGCCGCCGGCGAGATTGCGGCGGATTCGAGCTCGGAACGGGCCGAATCGGGTGGCTTGGGGGCAATGCGGGTTTTGCCCCGCCGACTCCGCCTCCCCCTGTGCGGCTGTGCCGGCTGCGCTTTGGCTTCTGTGCTTGTTCCGTTTCGCTTTTGGGATGGCTTCTGTACTCTCACGTCGGTCGGGGTTTTCATTTCTTTTTTTAAAAAAAAGAGTAAATTGCACTGTATGTACCTAAAGTTATTCCGAGCGATCACATAGGTCTCAAATCATAAAAACTGCATATTCTAGTACCTAAAGTTGTGTAAATGAGTCATGCAGGTCCCAAAGGACATGAGGTGGCCAAATTTAGTGACGTGGAGATCATAAAAAATTCAGAAAAATCATAAGAAATTCAGAAAAAAGTTTAGAAAAATAAAAAAAAACCAAAAAAATTGAGAAAATTCGTTCTCTATGACAACCTGAGTGGTTTCATGAGGATCGGTGTCGGAGCCCATCTCATGGGCCTGACGTACTGTAGGCGTAATCGGGAACCAAATCTAGGATCCGTCAAACCGACCAACCCACATTATGGTACGTTTGGTCGGTTGGTCTGAATTTTTTTTTTCCTTTTTTTTGGATTTTTGGATTTTTTTGTGATTTTTCTGGGTTTTTTAATGATTTTTCTGTTTTTTTGTGATTTTTTGGATTTTTTCTGAATTTTTTTTATGATTTTCCTGAATTTTTTGGAATTTTTTAAGTGATTTTTGTGATTTTTTTTAGATTTTTTGTGTTTTTTCTGAATTTTTCGTGATTTTTTTGGATTTTTTCAAAGTATTTATGCCACGTGGACATGTGACATGGCATGCCATGTCACTGAATTTGGCCACCTCATGTTCTTGGGACCTGCATGACCCATTTACACAACTTTAGGTACTGGAATATGCAGTTTTCACGATTTGGGACCTATGTGATCGCTCGGAACAATTTTAGGTACCTACAGTGCAATTTACATACTAGGGGCAGCATTCTGTTCAAATGGGATACTGCCGTGCTCCACCTCTTCCCTTCGCGTCGTCGTCCTCCTCTGCCTATGCGACGCCCCTAGGGAGGGAGTCCAGGCTCCAAAAGTCCAAACACTGCTAGCGACGACCCGCGCATCGACAATTTACAATACTGCCCTTTCAATTTGTTCCTGGATTAGGGATGGCAATGGGTACGGGTTTGGATAAATACCCGTAGATATTTACCCAATGGGCACGGATACGATGAAGAATTATATTCACGAGTACGGATATAGGTAAATTATCTATCTACGGGCATTTTTTTCATGGATATGGTTCTGGCATATCCATATCAGTTATCCGTTACCCGTCAACCTAACAATGTATGGTTTTTCCAAGACTCGTTACCCATTGTTGAATTAATGATGAAATGGTGTTGGAGTGTTGGTGGAATGGTGTTGAAATCATGCTAAGATATCATGCTATTGCTGTTGTTCTTTTGCTCCAATTATGCTGCAATTTATAGTTTTTTTGTTGTTGTTTTTGGTTAAAATATTGTACACTGTTGAAGGTTGCAACAACCAGCGGGCTATTGCAACAGCCAACGGGCGGGTAGCGGATACCCGGCAGGTCGCGGGTACCCAACAGATACGGATATGAGTGTGGGTATATACCCGCGAGCGGATATGGGTATGGATATGGGTTTGATTTTTGCTTGCGGGTACAGATCAACGATATCTCTACCCGTGCCCGACTCGCCCGATTGACATCCCTATCCTGGATCCTGATTTACGATATTGCCCTTTCAATGTGGGCAAGGGCACAACCCAACCTTAGGATGGCATTTCCATTGTTATTCTATTCACAAGTGAGGCGAATACTTTTTTTGTATAATTTGTTTCTCAACGTTTGCCGGCCGAATTCTGAGGCCTACTGGGTGGTTGAAACGTTTGGCAGAGTTGAAGGCGTCAACAGTCAAATAGTATTCTTGCTTTGGCTTGCTCGACACCGGCGTGGCCAAACATTTATGAACATGTTATTATGTTTAGTATTAAAATTTGTGCAATTAGTTTTTTAGTCGTATTATAGCTAAGTTTGATGTAATCCGGTTCATTTTTTTGTTGGACACCATTTCAAATTCCATGAGAGCATTTTTTTAAAAAAATAGAACATACGCTCTACTATTCCATACATAAAAGAGAAACCGTACAAAAAAAAGGGTGCCACCATAAAAATGTAGCTAACAAAGACAAGGCACAGTTACACAATAGAATGGGACTCATGGCTTCAACATTGAATGTCATCTAGCACTTTGAGCAGGATCAACCGAAGCGAGAGGTCGGCGTGTCGAAAGATGCACAAATCCCTCTCTTTATAAAGGTTCCAAAGGATGTAGATGATGAATCATTGAAGGCATTGGGCCCCTTAGCCACAACACGTGATGAAGCTTCCTCCCACCAAACCCCCAAACATAATGACATTTCATCGAGGCAAGTTTGAGAGTGGTGAGAGGACATCCCCAAGCGCAGACATTGCTTTTTATCTAAAAATAGTAGTAATTACGATTTTTTAAAAAATATGAATCCAAATGTCATTGATAAAATAGTTATGGAAACCTTGAGAAAACCACTTAAAATCTTATAAAAATAACTACAAAATGGTACAACGTTTAAACTGTAAGGACAAGGCCACGATCAGAACAGAGGTAGTGAAGGCACATGTGGTCGATGATCTTAGGATTGTTGTGGCAAAGTGGGCAGGTGATTCGGTGTGACCGGCCTTTCCATGCTAAGACATATATAGGCTGTGTTTCTTTGCGCAGGTGAACCGCGTTTTGCGGTTCCCGCGCGTTCTCCGCACTGGCTGCGCTGCAAGTTCATTTAAACGCGGGTTACTGTAGCAAAACGCGTGGGAGATGGAACGCTGCACGCAGCAGCACGCGGAAAGAAACATGCTCATAGTGAGGATTTGGCCATGGGAGAGCAACCATGAGAAGAATTGACATTTGTTCGTTATATTTTAAAGGAAAATCCCACTTGCATGTCACATTGTCACATCACCCACGATGGCCAAGTAGTCCTCCATATCAATCAAAACACCCTCAAATCAGTTGTGACCCATCAGATGATGGAAATGGGGCCAGTTTTGTATTTTAGAGACCAAATCGGTTCAAACACGAAATTTTCGGGACCTTTGAAATATGGGCACAATAAAGAGGTCTTATGATTTAAACTTTAATAGATTTCTCATTTGCAACTGAAACTTGGCTAAATCCATGCCGTCATTTTTTTTGTTCACGATTTGTCATTACCGGTGAACTAATGTCCAAAATATCTATACCTCACTGCATCTCCTACATTTTAATTCAATCAAGTGATTTAATTTTTTAAAATTTTGTATAAAATCATGTTCTACTTTTTTTTGTGAATTTCATATTTTTACCTAGTTTTTATCTCGTTTTCATGAGACATGACCCCTTAATTTTAAATAATTTTGAATCTCAAATTTTTTAAAGCCCACCTTCAATTTTGAGTAGACATAATTTTCTGAATCAATAGAATTTTTCTCACAATTTTATGATTTGTTTCTATTTTATGGCATATTTAAAGGGTAGGGGCAAAGAAGACATTTCATAAATAACTTAACAGCAAAGAGCATGCACATTAAAAGTGTCGTATAGGGAAAAAAGTTTCGGTAATGCTTCTGTTCGTCAGCGTCTGTCGGACGCCCGCGGCCCAGCTACGGGCCCGTAACCAACGCCACGCCCTCGCTGCTGCCTGCTAGCAAAACGTGCAGTTCCTTTTTTTATTTAATTTTCTTATTTTCGTCTCTATTTTATCTGAAGTCCAAAATGCATGGAACAAATTTCATAATTCATCTAAAATCCTAATTAACTCATTTTAAATACTTTTTATTTTTTTAATTGTTTTCATTAGCCAAATTGTTTCAACAGTCTACGCAGATTGTTTCCAATAGGCTAAGCTAATTGTTTCAGCAGGCTAAGCATATTGTTCTAATAGAAAAAACTAATTGTTGCACTTGCCTAGACATATCGTTCCAGTAGGCTAAACTAATTGTTTCAACAGGCCAAAAATATTGTTCCAATAGGCTAAACCAATTGTTTCAACAGACTAGATAGATTGTTCCAACATGCTAAACTAGTTGTTTCAACATGTCAAACATATTGTTCCAACAGGCTAAACTAGTTGTTTCAACAGGTTATATATATTGTTCCAATAGGCTAAACCAATTGTTTTAACATGCTATATATATTGTTTCAATAGGATAAACCAATTGTTTCACTTGGTTGTACGTCCACTAGGTAAAAGCAATTGTTTCAACAAGCTAGCCAAATTGTTTTAACAGGCTAAATTAATTGTTCCACTAGGATAACAAATTGTTTCAATAACTTTTTATATCAACACTGATCTTGTTTTGTTCGTAAAAATGTGAGGAACGCAGCGGTGCAAACAGTTCGTGCATTGAAGCAACTAGTCAAAATCTATGGTCGTCAAAAGAGAAACTGAAAGGAATCTTTTCGCTGACGTCATCGCCGATGTCATCGCATGCATGCAAACAGGGGGAGCTTTCGAGCGCGCGTGTGTTAGGCTGGGCCGGGGCAGCGTCCGACGCGCGCGAATCTTTTCGCTGACGTCATTGCTGATGTCATCGCATGCATGCAAACAGGGGGAGCTTTCTGTCCTCTTTGCGAGCGCGCGCATGTTGGGCTGGGCCGGGGCAGCGTCCGACGCGCGCGCGTCGGACGTCCGTCCCCAAGTCCGCGCCAAAAAGTTTATGCGCTAACAACACATCTGATTTTTTTTTTTAGAAATGAACTATCATGGATTTGGCTAAGTTTTACATGCACATAAGAAATTCTCTCTTCAAACTTGAAAGCTCCATTGATTTTATTTGATTGTACATATAACCAGACATGACAGCACGTCTACGTCTAATAATAATAACAGACTAGGGCGCAAACGGACTGCCACATGGCAACAACAGGGCTGAGTCGTATTACTAGACCATCTTCTTCGCTGCAACCATATTGATGCGGCTGCCCCAGATTGCCAACAACCGGTTACTTGCCGCCAGGTCTGGTTGCAATCACAGCAGGACCAGCTTGTCGCAGCAGCTGCACACAGCCATGTAATGTGATTAGCGCATGCGATGATGCAAGATAATCAAGGTGGTGACTGGTTCTCAGGAGATGAAACTGTGCATGAAGTGGCTGACGAATGACGATGATTACCTGGAAGTAGGACTCCAGTTTCTGTTTAAGCAGAACATGCTCTCTTTTCACTTTCTGGAAAGATCTCATGCAGCTGCATGAACAAAACATACAAGACGTATCAGTAATGAACTATCGAGTAATGGATGATAAAACAATCACTAGCCCATGGCAACAAATCCATTAACTAAACAGTAGAGATACCCTTCAGCGTTTTCTTCTCCACAGCTGTTCCTGAATGCTGTGCACTCGTTCTTCATTCTCGAAGCACCAATGCTGTGACAAATTTTCTTATGTTAAGCATGGATAAACTACAAAAAAATTACATTGTATAACCATGTACTAACATTATCAACTCCGTATATCATGCTAAATAAGATGCAAGCTAGTAATGCAATGATATATCACTCGTAACAAAATGTTTTGTGTCTGCATGCATAGAATATGTAGGCATAGACACATATTTAGCATTGAACCGAACAAAGCAATATGAGTCTGGATTAGCTAGTTGCTGCAAATAACTCTCTTAAGTTTACACAAACCCTAAGCTTCTATTAGCATTTAGCTGGACATCCAAACGCTATACATTTGTATGCAGTTAAAAGTTCATATTAAACACACCGAGAACGTATGAGTGAAAATATAAAACCTAAATATTCTCATGTGTGCCCATGAAAGTATGAAACCGACCTTGGCTATGTGTGGCTCTCCCTTCTCACAACTAATTAGGTAACCAACAATATGCAAGACTTGCCGAAAGGGGTAAAAAATCAAGCAGCCTATTTTTTAAGCAAAGAATTCACACAGCCTCTAGTAGTCTGTCACCAGAAATTGTCACATAGGCATGCATCAGATATAGCCGAATGGAGATATTCAAAAGCAACCATTCGGAGCTTTACCTAGAACAGCTGCCTTTCAATTGTTGCATGTGTTCATCCCATCTGTTGAAATCCCTGGGATACTTCTCCCTGGACAATGTTGTTAGACAATATTACCAGCATTAATACTGCTGCATCTGTAGCAATTATTAAGCCTTGATGTAGTTTATGAAATTGTCACAATGTCATCACTTACAGAGCTTGCTCAATGTTTGTCATTAGCCTGGTTGAGTCCTTAAAGAACAAGGAAACAACTTCCTCTGCAAAATTAGGACTTGCTTCATCCTGCAAGTCCTCAACCTGACAAAATTGCTCATCCAAGTAACCCTGTCATTACAATATAGTTTGTTAAATCAGCCCATATTTTATTAATACACGCATTACAATAAGGCAACTATTGTAAAAGAAGGTTTACAAAATGATAAAAATTGTAGATCTTGTGTGCTAATTAGGGGGTCCATATAAGTTATGCTAACACATTTGTTTCAATATTTTGTGCTCCGTTCAGAATCTTCTTAGCTTCGTGTCAATCTCGGTGGTGTCAACCCTTGTCTTGGCAATTAGTATAACATGACTAGTAGCATGATCTGCATCAAAACTCGGTTCTACTGCTAGCTGAATCCTATATAGAACTATCATACAGACAGAAGACAATCTCGGTGGTACCAACCCTTGTCTTGGCAATTAGTATAACATGACTAGTAGCATGATCTGCATCAAAACTCGGTTCTACTGCTAGCTGAATCCTATATAGAACTATCATACAGACAGAAGACGATAAAGCACGACAACTGATAAGTAGATTGAAAAAAACAATTACTGAATATTTCCTGTGGTATATGGGATAAATGGGATATATTGGTAGATATAGCGGAATACTTCTAGATCAAACATGACATGTATTGTTGCCTCAAATAAAATGCTTAATATTTGAAATGAATAGAAAACAAGCCTGATCGAAGAGGCCCTTTTTCAAGGATGCTGCTTGGTGTCGCAAGTTAGAATACTCCATTTTAAGTATTGGAAAAAGAGGAAAAAAGTAAAGTCTCTAAAGGTGGGAGCCAACCCCAAGATGCATATACATTGGTCGATCACTTTGGTTGCAGCAAGTAGAACTAAGAGGTTATTTATATAGCCGTAGAAGTTGTTACTATTCCTCCACCAACATAAGTGAATGCGAAGATATTTTAAAGTTTTGAAAGGAAAAGATTAGCATCTCCCGTGTACAAGTGATTTTATTGCCAAGGTGTGCAACAGCTATCCACATTTTGGACAATGATGTGAACAACTGCAGATTCTGATGCTCCTTTCTAAGATGCATTTTGTGTGCCATCAGTATGCAGAAACCATAAGTCACTACAAGAATCTTCCTCTTTGTCGGCAACCGATTACTCTGTATCGGCGGCAAAGAAACCGACGACAAGTTTATGTCGGCGATACTCAAAACCGCGCCGACACAGTTAACCATCGTCGGCGGCGAAAATAATACCGCCGACACAACTTGGGCAACTCTCCCGCGCGCGAATAAAAAAACAAAACTACTACCGTATACGGCAATCTATGTCGTCGGTTAACATGATGCCGCCGACACATGTAAGCTCTATTCCACCGAGGGCCATTTAAAATTCAAATTTTCCAGCCCGCCAACGTCCCGCCAAATGAAAAAAAATTAATCAGCGTACACGCGCTTGCTTTAAAATAATCTATGTCGGCGGCATAATACAGATTGCTGACACAGATTCTATTGCGCACATAAGCATGCTCCTAGGACCATCAGTGTCGGCGGTTCTAAGTAAGGCCGCGGAAACAGGTTATGTTCTGACGTGTGGGACCGAAAAGGCGGCAGGCATGCTTGGCTCTAGTGGCCAAGGGGCGGGGGAGGGTTCAATGTCGGCAGCATATCTTGATACGGCCGACACGGATTAATCTTTGTCGGCGGTTGTACGTATCCCGCCGACACAGATTATGTGGCTGACGTGTGGCCCCGCCCATTAGTGTCGGCGGTATAACGGTAGGCAGTCGACACTGAGACCTCCCCCCCAAGGCTACCGTCTCTCCGGTCCTCCCACAGCCCACTGGCAATATGCTCTTTGCAATTTGAGCTTTATAGGGTGTGCACTAGACATATGGACTCGTTGCACGTGGTAGTCTCGACCTTGGTGTGAAGTCAAGCACAAGTTTCATTGAAAACGTAACGTCGTATTCTCTTCGGACCGGAACGACGTTAGTTTTCAAAGGAACTTGGACTAGAGTTGCGAGTAAGGTCGATACTCCGGTGGAATGAGTCCATATATCTAGTGCATGCCCTAAATGCTGACATTGCACAAAGGATATTGATCGTGGGCCGTGGGTGGACCAAAAAGACGGCGGGCCGAGGGAGGGAGGTATCAATGTCGGCGGTCTTAATTGATACGGCCGACACAGAGTAATATGTGTCGGCAGTTGAACTTATCCCGCCGACACTGGTTGTGTGGTTGACATGTGGCCCCGGCCGAATAGGGGGTGATGGAGGTATCAGTGTCGGCGGTATAATAGTAAGCCGCCGACACTGACCCCTCCCCCCAAGGCTACCGTCTCTCCGGTCCTCCCATGGCCCACCGACAATATGCTCTTTGCAAATTGAGCTTTATAGGGTGTGCACCGACAATATACTCCCGGGTGGAATGAGTCTATATGTCTAGTGCATGCCCTATATGCTCACATTGCACAAAGGATATTGATGGTGCCATGGGTGGATCAAAAAGATGGCGGGGTCTAAGGGTGGGAGGTATCAATGTCGGCGGTCGAGGTTAATACTGCCGACACACAGAATTTTTTGTCGGCGGCATAGACTATCCCGCCGACACAGGTTACGCGCCTCCGCAGAACCGGCCTGCGTGAATGACGTGCGGGCCTGATCATCAGTGTCGGCGGTTTATTAATATGCCGCCGACATAGATTCCTCTATGTCGTCAGTTTGCTTTTGGCCGCCGACACAGATTGTTTCGCTGACATGTGGCCCGTGCGGTTTCTTTCTGGTGCTGACACATATTATGTCGTTGGTCTTTTGGTCTATGTCGGCGGTATAGGCCACCGCCACAGACCTAATTTTTTTTTAAAAAGGGGGCCCATGCACTATGTCCTCAGACCTAGCGCATGGGCCTCCCTGTCCTCAGACCCGCCGCCACCCACACCTCCGCCGCCACCTCCGCGCGCCCCCTCCTCTCCACCCCGCGCCC
>SPJY01002222.1:2572977-2591308 GCA_005191435.1 Raddia distichophylla | reverse complement strand
CCCACACAGCGGAACACCCCCCAGCCCTGGAGGCTCCAAGCTTGGCCAAACCATCTGCCATGGAATTACAATTCCTTGGACAAAACAGCACCTTAGAGCTCCTCCTCCACCGCACCGCCCCTCTCCTCCTCCGCCGCACCCCCTCCCCTCCTCCGCCGAGCCGCCGCTTCCCACTCCTCCCGTGGCCCCGAGCCGCCGCCCTCTCCACCGCCTCCGAGCCGGCGTCGACTTCCCTCCGCCACCGAGCCGGCGAAGGGGCTTCGTTCGGACCGGCCCCTGCCACCGAGCCGTCGCCCCTGCCCTCGAGCCGGCGTCGCCACTGCCACCGAGCCGAAGCCGCCGCTTCTTCCGTTGCGCCGTCGTCGTCATCGGAGGTAATTCTCTTTCGCTAGCTAATTTTTTTTGTATGTGGTAGCTGTGTCGTGGGTGGCTTGTGAGCTGACGACATTAGCAGTGACGATTAATTAGTTCCGCGACGTAATTTGTCGTTCAAAACGTGAACGAAGCCAGAGTCAAAACCCGTTTGGAGGCGCGACATAATTTCGTAAGAAACTCGGACGGTGATTCGTTGTGTTCCATTACGAAAGATGTCGCGTTTCCGAGCTGTCCACATTTTGGACAGCTCACGGATGTTTGTTTGGATACGACGGTCGTGGCGATGGGGGTGTACGGGTCGAAATACAGCTGACATAACCTTGTCGTTCTCCTAGTGCATAACATAAGCGGTACGCCGTACCCGTCGTTGCACTGGGGGGACTGCGGGGTTATGCTGCCGGAATTGCGACCCGTACATCCCCGTGGCCATGACCGCCGTATCCAAACGAACATCCGTGGGTGGGTTAGCCCTCCTATGTAGTTAGAGATGTAACGTGTAAAACTAAACTGGGCTTTTGGTCTGATCTCATTAAGAAGATACATTGTGCAAAAGGTTTCTATTCATATTATAATCTGGGATATTGAGGATGGAAGATCGACGGTGGATGTACGATGGATGGAGGAAGTCTGGGCGGCACACGACCGAGTGGTTCGACAAAACCGAAGCTTTCGTGAAATATGCTTTCCGTAGGTTCCCGAACAATAAGACAGCGGTCATGCCATGTCCCTGCAAGACATGCTCGAACAGAGAGAAGAGGACCAAGAGGGATCTTAGCGAGCACCTCTGTAAGCAAGGCTTCAAGCCAAACTACTTTGTCTGGGTTTATCATGGCGAGAAGAAGCGCCCGGCGCCGCTGTATAGCTCTTTGGATTTTGAAGAGGGCTACGACAAAGTCAAAGTCAACAGAATGAAGGAGCTCATGGATGATGTGGCTCGGGCGTACGATCTCTCTCCCAGGAAAGAGTCCGAGCCACTTGCCCAGCAATTCGAAAATCTTCTCGATTCTGCCAAGTTGCCGCTGCATAAGCATACCGATGTCACCGTGTTGTCAGCAGTATCGCGTTTAGTGACGGTGAAAACCAAATACAACCTGTCGGGCAATTGTTTCAATGACCTTTCCAAACTATTGGATGACCTCCTTCTGAGTGGACACAGGATGACTCCAAATCTGTACGAGTCGAAAAGCTTCTGAGTGTGTTAGGCATGCCGTGCGATAGGATAGACTATTACCCAAACTTGTGCATGATATACTGAAAGGACGATGCAGGGCTGACTCGTTGCAAGCTTTGTGATGAAAGTCAGTACGTGGTAGTTAAAGGACGAGACGGTGCATTGAGACAGACGACAGTGGCTCAGAAAACATTCCGTTACTTTCCGATCACTCAACACCTGCAACGTCTGTATATGTCCAAGTCCACGACGAGACATATGAGGTGGCACAAAGAAGGCAAATGTAGAAAAAAGAGTGTGACGATTCATCCATCAGATGCAGAAGCTTGGAGGCACTTTGACCAGCAACATCCTGAATTCGCTGCCGAGCCTAGAAATGTATGCATCGGGCTCTCCACCGACGGATTCACGCCATTCAATATAACGACGCACCCATACCTATGCTGGCCGGTTTTTGCTATCCCGTACAACCTACCGCCTCAACTATGCATGAAAGAAGAGTACATGTTCCTTTCTGTCATCATATAACTCCTTTCTGATTCATACGCTAATTAACATCTCGTATCCGCAGGCGTATCCACAGGTGTTCCGGCAGGGGGCGGGGAGCTCCGGTGTGCCACAGATGCCAGCTGTGCCGCCGTTCGTCTTCACGCAGACGCCGAGTGCCCCGATTACGCAGCATGACAATCTCTTGCCCTTCGGACAGTTCGGCTTTGCACCGGCGCATTCTCCAGGGGTAAGCCATCTTAGTGTTTCTGTTTCAACTCAAATGCATAAACCTATTATGTGTTCTTTTCATATATAGGTCTCGGCCTCGGCCACGCTAGCCTTTGCGGCAACTCTACAGCAGGGAGGGGACTCCGCAAGTGCAAGCGGCCTTAGGATGTCCGGAGAGCAGTTCGCCGAAGAGGTGCTCGGCGATCGTGATATTGCCTTCAATGGTTTGCAGAGCCATTAGATACCCCCTCCGTAGTTGCTTCCTTTAGTTCTGTGTTCGGCGATCGTGATAGTACGTTTCTTATTGCCATTTATGTTTTGTTTTGTGTTCGATATAACTAAACTGTATAAATGTTTCAAATTGTGCAGAATATCGGTTTCATGTGGCCTAAACCATTTGTATGTTATTTTGCAATGATTTGGATGTATGTGCGGTTCAAATTGTGGTGTCGGACATATATATATGTAGTTTTGGTTGGGGGAATTGGGATTATATATGTACTGTAATTAGGGATTTTTTGCAGGTTGAAATTCAGATTTTCATAAATTTTCAGCAATTTCCAGTTGCTGGAAATAATATCACTGTCGGTGGCAGAATTTTGGCCGCCGACATAGATCAAATCTGTGTAGGCGGTATTAAATATTGCCGCCGACATAGGTTCAGGTTTCGTGGGCGGTTTCCCAATATGCCGCCAACATTGCTTCACTCCCGACCAAAATCTAGGTACACCTCCTCCATCTCTGTCGGCAGCACAATTATATACCGCAGACATTTCTCTGCCACATGTCGCTCCTTCCGTTGTTCTACGGGGCCCACATTGCCAGATCATGGTCTACGTCGCCGTGCCATGAGGTGTACCTATGTGTCGACGGCTAGGTGAGCCGTCCACATTGACCTAACCTAGGCTGCTCCCCCTGATGCGGAGAATTGCCGTCGGGGCCGACGACAAAAAGTCCTGTGTCGTCGGAGTTGCGTCGGCGGAGCAGTGTCGGCGGCTGGTTGACGACATAGACTTGTGTCGGCGGTATTCATACTTGTGTCAGCGGCTTTGGTCGCCGACAAAGAGTAGATTCCTGTAGTGAATTCTCTTCTCTGACCTATGAAGATCAGTGACTAGCTCCATTCAAAAAAACATCATGCTTTGTTTTAATCCATTTACTCTTATAGTTATATACAACGGAATCAACCTCTCTGTGATTTTTAATCACAGGGTTTATGGTTGCGTACACCGTTCCCCCATACCCCGCTTTTGCGGAGTTTCCCCGGAAACATTGGGGTATGATAACGGTGGTGATGATTTTTATGGTTACATACATAAAACAAATAGACACATGCAATGGAAAATATTCCCATATCATTTTCTCGACGTCAATGTAGATATTTATAACACATTTTACTGGTTAAAGAGCATCAACTCCAATCGTCATGACCTTTCATGACCTGATGATTTGATAGTTTCTTGCTCATGACAGGAAAATAAATTGCCAACTAAGAGAGGAACCCCAGATTACAACTACCAAAAAAAAATTATTCCTCAATCTTAGAAGAAAAACAAATAAACCCTTCACAAGAAAAATTAATTTGGTGTGTGATAACCTGATGAAGGCAGAAGACATCCAAACTCCCATTTCACAAAAAAATTAAATCAGTACCTATCACATAATCTGATACGATTGTGCACGTGACAACTTCTGATAAGTCCTAACAGCTCTTTCAAGACTTGATGTCATGAAACTTAAATCTGAAAAGCAGAGACAAATGACATTCGGTTCAGGGAAAATAGAACGACAATCCTTTTTCATGGTAATTGGTGAGAAATTTTGCAGGGCAACACGTTGCATAAATGAATTGACAGACATAAAGGCCAGGATACAATGAGGCATGTCTTTCTGCATCTCAAAATGCAAGCATAATGTGGTGGTAAAATAATTGATAACGATGGAGAATTAGAATAGGTCTAAGATATGCCTACTTTGTGCAGAGCCAATAAAAAGTTGGAAAAAGAAAATGAATTCAATAGCTCCTTTTAGTAGAGAGAAAACGATTTCTTATCTTTTTTTTTCAACAGTTACAAACCAAGACTCTCAAATCACTGGACCACTGGCACATCAGAAACCTTTGCCAGAAGGAATAAAATAGATCCAAGCAATGATTGGACCGAACGAGTGCTCTTCACCCCTTCAATCAGCATCACATCTTGATAAGAGAATCTGACGTGGATTGAAATAACAAGAAAGCCTATTGGTGGAACAGATAAAAATAAACAAATTTTGTGCAGAAAAATGCCATGGCAAGGAATGGTGAAATGGATGGACAACAAAAACTTGTCTATATGTAAGTTAAGCAGTTGCTGGTTGCTACCTTCCCTGAATGCTGCATGTGTTTACATAAAGATCCTACAGAGCATGGTTGCGCTATTTATCCTTACAGTGGCATCGCTCTCTCTTTACCTATGGAACATTCTCATGACGACATCCTGCCAAAAGAGCATGCCGACGACCTCAACATGCAACAAGCAATGAAATATCTCTCACAAGAAATTGCACAAGAAGACGATGATAGTTTTGTTTTTATTAGAGCACACCGAAGATAATGCAACAGTCCATCTGTTGCAATTTTAAGCTAAGACAACAATGCCATCTAACCATTATGTGTAAAGAAGTTTATTGGTAGTACTTCATCTTCATGAATGATTGGTATACAAAAATGAGTGTTATTATTCATTGACACAACACTTATGGAGTTACAGTTCCACCTAATTCATAACAATGTCATGATATTAATGTCTCATGGTCTTTGTATTGTATTACGACAGGGTGCATATCATGTGGTTATTGCTCACTACTTACTGCTGGTTAAAAACAACAATCATCACCCAAGTTTGAAATCCATGCTAGAGGTTTTTTTTGGTTTTGGAAATTTTATGTGATTGCTTGTCAGGAAAACTTAAGTTTGAAAGCCATTTTATCCTTACCAACTCGATCTTGTTGCACCTGGTAACAAACATGCATAAACCATTTCTCAAAGTATGTGCCCGGATAGTCCAAAGTCTCGATAATTAGCTCTAGGTCGTCCGGTCAAAAAACAACGTCGATGAAGGCGTGTAGGTGCACTATTACATGGTAGGGATTGCAATTTTCTCACATTTTCGTTTTTTCACGCTAGAGGTTTTTTCAGTATTTTAAAATATTATGCGATCACTTCTCAGGATTCAGGAAAGCTATAGTTGTGCAGGAAGTTTTACATACTTTCTCACATACAGACACAGTTAACATCATATAGGAGGTAAGAGGACCAACTGTAATATGATGAGATCCTCCGATAGTGGCTATAAAATGTGCCACATACACAACACATATATCCTCGCACGTATACCAAGTTTAACTATACCATTGGCTTGTGTCAGCTGAGAAACCTAGTTAGCCCGTTTTCTCTCTATAACAGCAACAGATGCATTTTCCCAAATCTAACAAGCAGTATTCACATGGAACATAAACTTGATATGGTCTTCATTCTTTAGAAGATAATTCGTCAGAAGATCTGCTATCTTATTTTTTGTATCATTTTATGCACTCGCTTTTGCTTCAACAATTCTCACTGCCCACTAGTGCGTGAACCATAGCCAAAGAATATTGCATGATTTGCAACAGATTGTCATGATTATACATTTCAGTACTCTGTATAGCTCCGTAACTTCCCTAGTTGGATTACTAGTGACTGCAATGTCCAAACAATCACCATAGTATAACTGTAATCGCTTACTAGTGATCGAAAATCCCTACTTGGATTACTAGTGACCGAAAGTCCCTACTTGACAATGCATTAACACGCTTCTAGCGGGAAACGGGAACTAACTCAACAAAATCTCTTATTTCGAAAAGATGAAAACCATAAACAGGCATCCAAGTTGAGCAATCTTTATCACAGTCTTACCGAGGCAACATGTGGACACAATACCTCCTTTCAGATACTTTGATTCCTTGGCTGATGCGATGGTGCATGGCAATCCATTCCCCCTAACGACATCCAAATTGGGGCAAAGCTGCAGTGATGCCTACGCAGGCAATGCGATGGCAGACACATGATTCCCGGATAGGAGCCTCCGCAATCAGCAGGGTCCCCAATTTGCCAGGAAATCCAGCCGATTCATTCTCCACTCGTCACAAATCAGCGTGGCTACAGATCTAGCATGAGCATGGTAAAGTCCGAAATAATCGGAGAAACGGTCGCTAATCAGCAGGATCGCTCGTACAGTGGTGACTCCTGCCGGGAGAACGACGGCGAGAAACTAAAGCAGAATAGACGGCGAAGTGGGAGCGGCAGTGGTTACCGTCGGGAGGGTCTGGGACGCCGGCTTGACGCCGTCGGCCGTCGCGGCCGCGTTGCGACGGAGGTGGCTACCTGTGCTGACACGTGGGCCGGGGGGCCTTGGTGGCGTCTGGGCCGTGTACACCTGGACTCGATGTAAAGCCTCGTGTCTCCGAGAAGTTTCTACTTTCTTCGGGGAGATGGGCCGTGACTCGGCCCAAATAGGAAGGAGAGGAGGGGAACCGAGGAGGCTGGGTACTCTTTGCCTTCTCGCCTGCGATTTTGGCGTCTCCGCCCTCGGTAGCCAGGTACAGGGGGCGTCGAGCCGTCGAGATGGCGGACTGGGACGGGATCCCGGCGAGGGAGCGGCGGCAGATGGAGGAGATCATGCAGCTCGACATGGAGGAGCTCAACGTCGAGGAGGTCGACCTCGGGGAGGACGACGACGGCGACGGCTCCTTCACCTCCGGCGACGCCTTCCTCAGGTCACTCGACGCCGCACGTCGCCATTTCTTCACCTTGCCATTGCGACTTAGGGTTCCCAAGTAACGGCCGTGCTGTAGCGACCTTGAGTACTCGCGCTAATGGGTGGCACTGCGCATTTGTGGTTTTGCCATAGTGGAATTGATCCGCAGTGAAGCTGTTTCTTGGCGCCGATTAACCTGATAGTGCATTTCTAGGCGAGGAATTTGAGGGTGAGGTCGTGGTGTTGCCGTTGGTAAGGCTTAGGCTTATGATTTATGAACGGATGCTGTATTGTTTATTTGCCCCGGTTTCGCTTATGGAGACAATAGTGTACCAACCTAGACTGGTGCGGACGTGGGGATTAAAGGCAAACGAATAACTCTCCAAAGCCTTGGTGGTTGAGCACACGGTATCCTTGGCCAAAGTTTCACCTTGGACATCTTGATTTTCTGCTTAACTATTCATGTATCGGTGCTTGTGAGCTATAATTCATGATATCATGATCGCATAATGGGAAGGATTGCCATTTAGCTTTGAGCAATGCTCGACCTTTTATTTTGTGGTAGCCCACTTGATTAATATAAACAAAAATGGGTGCACTTTGAAGATTGCTTGCAACTTTTTGATAGTTTGTTTTAGATTATATTTCTGATATATTGATCCCTGTTCATTTCCTGATTCATGTATATCAGAGACGACGATGGGGATGGAGTGGCTAGCACTTCTGCACCTTTCACATTTGATGCATCTCTAGCCTCACTGCACACCTATCTTGGTGGTAAATTTCTTTCGATGACCTCAACATTTTTAGGTTGCTGACAAAAAACGTAAAGGTCACTTTATGTGTCATTCAGAGGTTGATGATACACGAGGTAGAGTTGCTCTTTTAGATGCTGGTGCAATCATTAGCTTGCCAATGCTTTATCTTCAAGGTAACATTCTTATATGTTTGTGATTTATTCTGTCAATCCGCTGTCAAAACCAGAACACTTCTTTCACCAATCCATACACAGTTAGTCAGCTATACATCAATATTCATGGTGTAGGGCTGTAGAGGCAACAATTTTTTTCCTGTGAGTAAATTGTCACGGCGCTATGAATCTTTTGCAGGTGTTGTTCTATTTCCTGGAGCAACCCTGCCTCTCAGACTGATTCAGGGTAGACTTGTGGCAGCTGCTGAGAAAGCTTTGAGTCAGGTTGATGCTCCATGCACAATTGGCGTGGTGTGTACCCATCATGTTGAGGTTAGCTACTTTTAGTTTTGGCTTTACTTTTTTAATGACTATGATCCAATGTCCAGGTTCTCATGTACAAACAACCAAATCATCGATACTACGCTAATGCATCGGTTGGAACAACAGCAGAGGTGCGATACACTTTTTATATTTTTCCAGTTGCAGTTTGCAGACAGACAGTGATTGTTGACTTGTCTTTCATGTGCTTGGATTGCTCATTTAATTAGCTTGTTTTTGTGCCAAATTTTTAGTTGGACTGTTTAGTAACTAGCCCCATTGGGTGATATATTGCACCTTATTTCTGTAGGAACCATTAGCTACCCAATTTTCACATTATATAATACCGGTTTCTGTCAATAAAGAGAAACACACGCGCATGCACACACACAGAGTTTGGCTGTGGTGCTTCACGAAGTACAGATTCTTCCGTGCTTTGCGTTTTGCATAGAGTTTGAAAAATGCAAAACCAAAATTGCCGATCCAAACTGGCCATCTTGTTCGTCTCGTTAAAGTCTCACAATCAATAAAAATTTATATTTTATATTTTATACTATTTGTTTCATATTTTACAAAATCAGCGATCTAAGGGTCTGTTCTTGTCAGCTTATCTGACTTATTTAAATTTGTCTATTTACTTATCTTCATTTAAATTTTAAAAAGTATTTTTAAATCTGGCCTTTTTCTATCTCAAAGACTTGTCTAAAAGCTCTAAAACGCTCGTCTAAAAGCTCTAAAACACAAGTTGAGCGAAATGGATAGGACTCTCGAGGCTACCTCAAGGAGATGAATCAAATCAATAGATAAGTCATATAAGATAAGCTAAGGAGAACAGGGCCTAAATGATTGTGGAGCCTCCTGTAATGCTAATTTTGAAAAATATGGAACAAATAGTAAAAAAATAAAAAAATTGTAAACTTCTGTGTGATGAGAGTTTGACGAGACAAATAAGATGGCTAGTTTAGATTGGCGATTTTGGTTTTGGATTTTTCAAACCTAACGCGAAGCACGGAAGGATCTATACTTCGCGTAGCACCATAACCCAACTCACGCGCATGCTCACAAATACCGTGCACGTGCACGCTAGGACCAAACCTTAGCAGTCCACTTTTAAGACCAAAACTTAGCAGTTCACTTTAAACATGTTTGGTAAAGGGGGTAGTTAACTCATTCGCTTAATGCCTGATGTTAGGTTTATATTGAAGGTTTAAACACAATATTTCTACATCACTTCAGAAAAAAAGAAAGTTGTCATTTGATACTTTACAAGACCCAGAAGACCAATGCACACATATGCATTGTGATGTCTCATTCATGTCTCTTCATGCCCATTATTGTTAACCTAATTAGCTATTACAACATGTGTTACATTTTAAAATGAACATTTAGTATACTTAGAAAGATTTAAATGTTATCAATAATCAACTTCATTTCCATCTTTTTGCTTACACAAAATTTCTTCAAAACAGTGTGGTCAGGTTAGCTGATATTTTTGTTTGTCAATTGTTAGATACGACAACTTGGAAGATTGGATAATGGTTCATTAAATGTTGTAGCCCGTGGGCAACAGCGATTTCGTCTGATACAGCATTCGATAGATGCTGATGGGGTGGTGAGCTTAATATTTAATTAAGATTATCTTCTGTTTTTAAAAACTAGAAGGTTGGAACATTGATTATTTTCATTTTATGATATCAATAGGTGTGGGGCAATGTCCAGATCATTGAAGAAGATACTCCTCTAAGAACTCCAAGAGATGCATTTGGACAGTTAGCTGCATGTAATAACTTCCGGCTACGTACCTCACCAGTTGTCAGTTTGGATGTGTCTGCAATCAAACAACAGGATCATATTGATTCAGAACAAGATTGTGATACTCCATCACCCAAAAGTACCGCAAGTGATCATTCAGCGATGGAAACAAGGATATGTCATTCTGGTTCACAATCCAGTAGCTCATTGAAATCTTCAAACGAAGGTGGCGAAAAGTTTTGGAGTCAGGAGTTACAGTCTGTGAAACGAATTAGTGTATCAGATCAGTTAGGCAAAAATACTGACATGGATGGGGATGATGATATTTGTTTGACGCCTCGTAGTTCCATGTCGAGTGCAAGAACAAGAGATACTAAGCAGAAGCACCGGTATCATGCCACTAGTTACTCAGAGCAGCCGTTTCGGGCACCGCTATCATTTTGGCCTCGGTGGGTTTATGAAATGTATGATTCTTACGCACTTGCTCGTAGGGCTGCAGGTAGTGAACGTTCCTTTTGCATCACAATTTGCACTTTTTTTTAATGAACCTTACGGTGCATTGCCATTCCATATTCCATAGATTCTTAAACTAGACGAAGGCAAATTTTTATCATGTGCTTCCCAGTAGGGCTTTCCCCTACTGTTCTGATATAATAACACTTTTTACATGGCTAAATTTATTAAGACTAAGTGTGAACATTGAACAGTCTTTGTTATGCTTGATATGTTAAATTTCTTTTCATTATTCCCTTTGCTGCAGATTTGTGGAAACAGATAATTACAAACCCAAGCATGGATGATCATGTGCGAAAACCAGATCTCCTTTCATTTTACATTGGAAGCAAACTTCCTGTATCAGAATCTTTGAGACAAAAATTGCTGGAGATCGATGGAGTTTCATATCGCCTACAGAGGGAGATTCAGCTTCTAAAGGCCTTTAATCTCATAAAGTGCAGAATTTGCAAGGTAGTGATCCACTGTCTTTAGAATTACTATTTTGACAAGTTTCTGATTGGAATTAATGAATTATTATTACGCTTCGGTTGGTATTTTTGGACTAGTCCATCTGTATCACAGTCACAGCAATGCTCTTTATTACAGTGGCTAATAGGTATGGGGAGTCTCATTTGTTGCTACAGCTGCATGAGAAGTGGTTATATACTTATCTTATAGATTTTTAGTCAAGAAAAAAACATATATTTGGTTCCTACACTATCAAGTTGATTTAGTTAATACCCTTTACTTTAAAACCGAATATTTGGATGGTATTGCTTTGATGGCACTGTCATGGAATGGTTTGGCCAATCATGTGGGTGACGCAACAAGGGTTCATTGCTCTGCCGTTTTTTAGAACTACAGGCTAGCCAATCAGATGCACACCTCCATATATTGCTGCTGCCTTGTAGAACCTTACAGTGCTACCATTGGTCACTGTGGATAGAGTAGCACACATCAACATCTCGGGCAAGGATGGAACGAGCAGCCAGCAGGTTTGCCTTGCTCAATAGATGTTGAATCTGCATTTGCATTCACCACTATCCTGAGCCGCCATCATGGCTCCCCTAATCCAAACCACTGATAATCTGGACACACCTAACAGATCCCATAACCCTCAAAGCACCCACTAGTCCACTAATAGTTGTGACATAGTTTGCCCAAAATTCACTGAGAAATCTAGCCTACCGTGGGGTGAGCTCACACGTGTATCACATGTCTTGGCCTCTTGGCAACCTAATAGGGCTGATCTAGGATTGGTATGATTTGGGCAAACCGGTGTCATATGCTAATGCTAGTGAAACTCAATGTTAACCTTGCAATATGATACTGAAACGTGGCATGCTACAACTGGTCATCATGATCGGATGATATATCATCTCATTTGCTGAATATAATAACATGTCTGTCCTAAACCAAAATTTGAGCCATCAGGGTATTTTATGTGGTGTTGAAAACTCAGGGGATTGCATTCTTTCATGGCAGACTAGCTGAGGGGTTCAATTTTACCTACTTGGAAGTACAAGCACCAGATATCAACTTCTCCTATTCTTAATATTGCTGGCTCATAGTTCATATTTACGTGCATTGGTCATTCATCAAGCACGGGTGTGAGGCAAAACATATTTCATCGAGTCTTGCTGAATTAAATTATTTCAAGATATTTTTTGTTACATTGTACTGACATGTTTGTTATTCTTGTAGTCTCTTGTAGCAAAACGGACTGACATGGTGGTCATGTCTACTGATGGGGTTCTCGGTGCCTACGTCAACCCTCATGGCTTTGTCCATGAGACAATTACAGTCAGTAAGGCAACCGGGCTTGCTCTTGATGGCGGACCTTCAACAGTTCACAGCTGGTTTCCAGGGTATGAGCTGACCTGTAGTGCCTGATATTGTTTCTTTCTCCTCGTCTCTATCTTACACCTTCGGCTGTCCTTTAACTCTACTATACTCTCTTTTTGTTGGGTGATGCAGATACTCGTGGACGATTGCAGCATGTGCTGAATGCGAGTCCAACATAGGTTGGCTATTCAGGGCCACTAAGAAGAATCTGCGGCCGAGGTCGTTTTGGGGGATCCGTAGTTCCCAAATTGCTGATGATACAGAGGAAGTTGATCAGGACGAATGATGCCCCAATGTAGTATAGTAAGTTCTGTGCTGGACTGTTTTACCATGTATGCTCGCGTGCTCTGATCGCAATCGATATATGATTTTTTTTTTCCCTTCTAATTTTATGCAAATCCTATGGGCTATGACCATGGCTGCCCGCTTCTTACCTTCCGTAATCGTCAGTGTGAAATTCCTTGTAAAATAATCACCTTCTCAGTTGCGTCTTGTACTCTTGCCCTCAAGTTCTCTGAAATGTTTGTACACTACACCCCTAGTCTGGACCGTGTCAAAAGTGTTGCAATGCCTTCCCAAGTGCTCACCTCTTTCATCAGTTGCAGTTCCGTCTCACTCTTGAACTGCAAAATTTGCAAGCTCTCACTACGAATTCCACTTGCATTATCAGCTCCCGTCGGTGCCGGCGCCGCCGGCGAGCTCCACATCGCTGGAATTCCGCCTCGCTTTGCCCGAGCTGGCTATGTATGATGCTGCTGCAGCTCTCCGCGACAAAGCAGACAGTACACAGTGCTGGGCAAGTGAGCTGAGCTGATGAAGCCAATCTCACTAGCCTACCTATCTTAGCAAGAAGCAATGCACACAAGCCACGATGCGACGCATTGTCCTCTTGTCCGTTTGTTTCAGCCACAGTCTATGCAGCCGGTAGCAATTTGTCCGGCATTCCAATGTCACCTTTTAGAGAGAGAGAGAGAGAGGGAGAGAGAGAGAGAGAGAGAGAGATCACGGGAGGCAGCAGATAGGCAGCGAGAAGTCGACAGGGAAAAGCAAAGGCCATATCAACACGCTGACAGGGGAGGAATCGATCAGATGGGAGGAAAACTACACTCAAAAAGGGATGCACTTCTCTGCGTCCGTATATGCTGTGCATGTACCTACCCTGTCACGATGTACTGAAAATTAGAATTTTCTACAACAATATCGAATACGTTGTTAGGTGCAGAGCTAATATTGGACTGTAACTGTCAGAAGCACCGGTAGATGCCGTTTAAACTGTTCCTTTGGTTATTCAGATAGATAACAATGTTCAATTGCCCATTTCTAGATATATCACTCCCATATAGAAAATTCAAAATTGTAATCTTGTCATGGTTTGTTATGGAAATAAGATCTATGTCATTATGCGAGTGTCAAAGCATTCGTACAGATTTAGAACTTCCAAAAGATGGAGAAAAGATGTTAAGAGAGGCTAGACCAGGGTTTTAAAAAACAACCGGTCCGTCAGCAAAAACTGGCAACGTTTTTTTTTATTATTATTTTACCGGTTTTGTAATGGATTTTAACGGTTCCACTGGTTAACCGTCAGGTTTTGAACCCGGTTGGGTAGCGGGTATTCAAACCCTCGTGCCACCAGCCCAAAAACGGCTATGCATACATAAGGATGGTCTGGTCTCCAGCGGAAATACTCTTGCTAATTATACAAGCTACCGACGTAGCTAGCAAGGACAAGTTCTGGAAGACATGTACTCGGCCGGTTACGCCCAGGGTGTGCCGTACGTAGAGGACTACTAGTTGAGATGGGGCGCCGTGCCAATTCCTCTTGAAACGAACAACGCACGAGTACTTTTTTAAAAAATAATCCATCCAAAAACAAGAATATGCCTAGTATTACCACACAAAATTCACTGTCCACTGGCAGAAGGTCAAAGATCCTCTCATCAGCCATGAACCTATGACCAATGACGTGTCCTACTCCTTTAACCAAAACCAGATAACAATGGAATTACATGACAAAGTTACAATAACTGTTTCCCTCAATTTGTATAATGAAATTTAAAACCACATGGTAAAACACCACCAAAAACTATAATTTACAACAAAAGCCCATTAGCCTCAGTAGGCTTGTACAAAGTTACAATAACTATGCAAGAGGGGCCATGTTTGATTGCTGCTTTATGAAGAGAAAAAACCTGGGGACATAAATGTTATTGTCAACTATAAATAAAAAAACTCAAATATGTTAATGAAAATAAACCTAATGGTCAGTTACATCCATTCAATCACAAAATAGTTGTATCAGGTATGAATCCAACAAAAAAAAATGCTTGATATTTATAACCTAGCAGGAGGCCTAAACCATGTCAGTTAGTAACCATGGGCTCAATCAAGTTAACTCAACAAACTTATAAAGGACTAATGTGCAAACAGGTAAATAGCTATGGAATTAGAGGCACTAAAGATGGTGGTTAATGGCTGTAAATCTCAGAAGCTTTTGAGTACACAAAAATGGAGGTGAAATGTCAAATACTACACAAAAAAAGGCGTACTTCGATTCGGCCATGCAAAACAATGACTTTATCAGACATGTCATTTTCTGTCACAATTTCGATAGCCTAAATACGTTTAGATTAAAAATTCCAGAGTCAACATTATAATGTATAGAAACTAATAAAGTAACAGACGACATATTAGCAAACCTATAAAGCATTTTAAGAACAAACACAATATTTCGCACATGTAGTAGTAACTGAACAGGAAGCGCAGGAATGCACTAGACTATAGGTGGTAATAGTTTTCATGGTACTGAGTATATATTTTGATCGCAAGAGCTGCTTGCAGTGCTGCATATTGTTATTAACTGGGCATGATGGAGGAGGGCTGGGCCGCTGGGGGGTGGGGATAGACCTTTCAATAAATAGTAAGTTTACTACCCAATTTGAATAACACGTCTGTGCAACACAGCATTACTGCAACTCAACATTAGCTTATCTAAACACAATTATAGCTTGTCAATCTCAACTTAAAAAGGAAAAAGAGGAATGTACGAACATCTGCCTGTATGGCAATATCACTTGCATCTACTGCGTAGTCCTGGAACACAATAAACTAATTCAAGTATATGAATTATAAGTGAATGAAAGACAGGAAAATTTTCATCTATATGACAAATTAAATTACCACATAGAAGTTTCTAACAAAAATAATGATAACATAGAAATAGCTATAGAATAATTTTATTTTAAAAGAACTCAAATGCCTGTCGTTAATGGAAATGTGATTCACAGAACAAAATAAGTGAATATAGTGCAGCTAGTATTTGTTAAAACACTGGTATAAGAGAGCTCTCCTACCGATGGCCAATGCATTGATGCAACCTTAACCGACTTCATAATTGGTACGATGATGGGCAAAAATAGAGATAACATGCAAACTGTAGAGTTAAAAAACCATGGACACTCAAACAGGCCAAGGCACATAATGAGCATAATTTCTAAGTTGAAAATAAAAGGAAAAACCACCAAAGAGCCCAGGATGAAAACCGTAAACCCATGTAATTTGGTACAGTCGGTTGAAGTTATTTGTATTATTCCCATCTTTTGCCAAGTATGAAAAATAGTGAATGTAGCTGTTGCCCCCAGATCTAAATTACATGTAAGAAAAAACTAAAAGGCCAGTAGAATGAAATAAATAGATGTAAACTACTAAATCCACAAACTAATATTGTGCATGTTCTGAGAAAGGCTAAATGTAAATGTCAACGGCAAGGAAAAGAGGTGGTGTACCTATGGAAAGCTTGGTCAATTATTGAAGAAAAATAGTTCTGTCGGTTTGGCAAAATGAAACCCTACAATGTGTAGACTATGTTTGCCATCTCTTTTTGACGTAATGGGGTATAATAATGTTAGGAGCATATGTACGAAATCTCAAAGCTAACAGGGCACCATCTATTAAGATAGGACCGCTCAGCCCAACATAAGGATGAAACAGAAACTTCTTGACCAATACAATGGCACAGTACATCATTTTTTACCTCTCCCATATCTGCAAGTATAAGATCACTCTTCGATTCTCATTCTAGAGCAACATCTATGAGAAACAAAACTGAAGCTATTGGAACATAATATATGTTTCTAAACAACAAAGCCCAAAGCAAAGAAAAGAGCCCCTCACAGAGCATGGACCGTGAAATATCAAAGCCAATCCATTGATGACCATCCTCTGTCAGTGCCTCACCACTAAGCCCAGAACCGCAGCCTGCAACCCATGGCATACAATGTACAATTGTAAGGCAAAGCATCTCCCAAAAACAACTGTAAGCGAAAACTTCTCCCAAAAAACGCATTTTTTATGAAAGCAACACAATTTTTTAGTGTAGCATTTTTATCAAAGCAAATCGATTTGTTAATGTAACATTGTAAGCCAAAAATCATGAAGCGAGGAAATTGGAGGTGCAGGAGATGGGAAAGGAAGCTGGCCGATGTGGAGAAGCAGCATATGGGCGTCATTGTTAGAGCGGTCAGGGTCCTCCCGTCCCGTGATCCTGCCCTAGCCTCGTGGACGCTGCCATAGACATCAGCTCTTGTCGTCATCTCGTCGGCGGCGTCGAATGATGCAACGGCGGAGGAGGAAAAGCACAACACGATGAGAGATATGAATTAGAAAGCTACTATTTTCAAACCAAACTGAGCCAACACTAAGAAATCGAACTCAGTGTTCTTGCCGTCAAGCCGAAGCCTAGCCGGGGCGGGTGGAGCAAGGGAAGGAGGAGGGAGAGGGATGGCCTCTCACCGTCGGCGAGGCCAGCGAAGGGGGAGAGCGAGGGGCTACCGCCGTCGCCGGGCACGAACCGCAGGCGGCGTCCTGATGTGGCGTCGCGCCGGCTGGCTGGGCAAGGGATACCGCCGCCACCGGATTCGAGGTCGCCGCCACCGGATCCGGATCCGGATCCGGCCACCCCGGCTGGAGAGGCCGAAGGAGCCGCGGGGGGAGGAGCGGCGGTGGCCGATGGTGAGAGGGGCGGGAGAGGAGGCGGCGAACTGCCCCGGGAAGAGCGGCGGCAGCGCCGGTGGGCTTGGGCCTTCGAAGCGGACCAGCCGAGGCCGGCATGGAAGCGGACGCGTGGGGAGGAGGCGTGGCGTCGGGGCCAGGCAAACAGAGAAGAGGGGGGAATACGATGTATGACAATTAGGTTGCCTGGAGCGATATGACATTAAATTAGATGGCCTTGACATGTATGACACCATGCACACGAATTTCTTCCACCAGTGACATTTCGGTCATTTTTTATCATTTTTCCTTCTTTTTCTCTATTTTCCCATTCTTTTTTGCATTTTCTCTCTCCTCCAAACACAGTGGACCCACATGTCAGCCTCTAACACATGAAATTTATATCGAACGCAAACAAAACTTAAATTCAAAATTCAAAACGAAAATTCAAACTGAAATTCAAACCGAAATTTCAAAATTCAAACCAAAAACTCAAATTCAAAATTCAAACCGAAAACTCAAATTCAAAATTCAAACAAAAAATTCAAACCGAAAATTCAAAATTCAAGATTTAAACCGAAAAGTCAAAATTAGAACCGAAAACTCAAATTTGAAATTTAATTTTAAAATTTAAACCGAAAAATCAAATTCAAAATTCAAACCGAAAATTCAAACTCAAAACGTGTACAGTCCAATTTGAGTTTGAATTTTTGGTTTGAATTTTGAATTTAAGTTTAGTTTGCGTTCGATATAAATTTCATGCGTTGGAGGCTGACATGTGGGTCCACGGTGTTTGGAGGAGAGAGAAAATGCGAAAAAGAATGGGAAAATAGAGAAAAAGAAGGAAAAAGTATAAAAAATGACCGGAATGTCACTGGTGGGAGAAATTCGTGTGCACAGTGTCATACATGTCAAGACTATCCAATTTAATGTCATATTGCTCCAGGCAGCTGAATTGGGTGTCATACATGGTATTTTCCCCAT
>SPJY01002222.1:2545932-2570238 GCA_005191435.1 Raddia distichophylla | reverse complement strand
CGCAGCATCCAGAAAGAACAGATCAGTACTTGATGCCGTCACAAACAACAACTGGATAACGGACCTAAGGCGCAACCTTTCCCCGGTCATGATCCCGCAGCTGGTCGATCTTCTCAGACGGATTGCTCAAACCAGCCTGTCCCCAAATGAGCCCGACCAGCTGCTTTGGCACTTCACTGAAATGGGCAATTCTCAGTCAAGTCGGCTTATTTACTTCAATTTGTGGGCCGGGTCGCCACACCAACACTCTTTAAGGTCTGGGGGCTTTGGGCACCTTCTAAATGCAAGTTCTTCCTCTGGTTGCTACTCCACGGACGGATCTTCACTGCGGACGCTTTACTCCGGCAACATCTACCAAATAACTATTTTTGCCCCCTGTGTATTCGCAACCTCGAAACCCCAGAGCATCTTCTCCTTCAATGCGCTTTCAGTTCCTACATTTGGGGACGTCTGTCTGCCCTGCTACAAACACCCCAACTAAACCCCGAGTGCTGGCACTTCGTCCACGACCTCAAGCTGTGGTGGGCGAATGACATCCTACGGATTGGGTCCTCCCGGGGTATGCTTTCAGCCGTCCTGGCAACCGTATGGCACATCTGGCTTGAGCGAAACAACCAGATTTTTCACCAGATCGAGCGACCAAGACTCTCTTCTTCGACCACCTTCTAGATGACTTGCGCCTTTGGGGGGCTGCGAGCGTCAATTTTGTAATAGATTAACTTTTTGTTTCAAGGCCCCTGGAGGGAGGGGCCGTTGTCTCCCCCCGCTCTGTAAGCCCTTCTATCTTTGAATCAATGCAAGGCAGCTCTCCTGCCCCTTTGCTTCAAAAAAAAAACTATGCACGACATTCGACGTCGGTGCACACGTGGACGAGGTCCAGTGCACTGACGACTGCGCGCGTGGGCACAGCGACTGGCGGCGGCGGAGCGGAGCGGAGCTACGACGCAGGGCGCCGGGGTGGCGTGAAGCAGCGCGCGCGCGGGAGGGCGCGAAGTGGCAGAGCCAGGGAGACGGCGCTAAGCGACGCTGCCTCTGTCCTGGCCGGAGCATACCAAAGAGGGAGGTGGTACATAGAACGGACCTGATCGTGCAAAGCCCAGCCCCAATCCCATCCGTCCCGACCGGTGCACCAGGCCAGGCTTGAGGCCTCAATTTAAAGCTTGGTCACCAGGGCGGGCCTGGGCCCAGAATTTCACAAAATAAGTGGTGGTCGAATCGGGTTCTCGGGCTTCTGGACAGACTCAGGCTCAATTTTGGAGCCTGACACACCAAGCCCGGCTCGACCCGGCCCGACGTTTGAACACGTCTAATATAGATATAGCGAGCGAGCGAGCGAGAGAGCGAGAGCGAGAGAGAGAGAGAGACAGAGAGAGAGAGAGAGAGAGAGAGAGAGAGAGAGATGGGAAAGAGTAGAAGACATTGTAGAGAATGACGGTTGGGTCTTACACTTATTATTTCACTTTTATTTTTATTCTTTTTTGTGGGTAGACTATCATCTCACTTACCACGTGAGCAGAACCACCTCCAAACTGCCTCATGGGGTTATCTGCACCGGTTTTATGATTACAGGGGTAGGATACTTGATTTTTCATGGTTCACGAGAGTATATAGATCGATGAAGCACTATATTTCACGATGTAAAATAGATTTTTTTTCCTCTTTCTTTTATGTACTAATGTATAAAAGGGCACATTTGCATTTTCTCCATTGTCCCTCGATAATTTAATCTCACCATCAGTTTGCGGAGGTGTCAGCTTAGCTCGATCATGTGCTCTTCTTTACCTCCTACTCCCTTCTTCCCAAAAAGAATGTTATTCTAGCTTTGTCCTAAGTCAAAATATTTTTATCTTTGATCATCAATTATTAGAAATTCGTATAGTTTAACAACATAAAATTTATGTTTTTAGATTTGCCATGACAAATACCTTCACAATATATAATTCATATATTGTTAAACTATACGGATTCCTGGCAATTGATGGTCAAATATAAAATGTTTGACTTAGGACAAAGTTAAAACGACAATTTTTTTTCGTACAGAGGGAGTACAACCCAATCATCCAGTTGTGCACCATCCCCCGGCCAGGACCCTAGGTATATATGCTTGTCAACATTCATGCACTAGTGCATTACAAATTCCTGCGCCTCCACCGCCCGCATAAAAGCTCTGCTCATGGCCTAGATTGGGTCAGATTAAAGCCCGATGCTCTGGATCTATCGGAGCTTGGGCCAACTCGGTTTATTCCCATACATTTAGGACCAAGTCTAGCTTGAAAACTTGAAAATCTAGACAAAGCCCGAAGCCTAGCCTAGAAAGAGTGGGTGGAGGAGCGGCCGGTAGGGAGAGAAGAGCGGAAGGAAGAGAAGTGGTGGGAGAGAAATTAAAGGCGATGCAGGGAGAGGAGAAAGAAGCCAGAGGCATTTATATGTGGATCCTAATGCCACGACATGTGCCACACGGAAGCTCGCATGCCACGGTGGTGAAACCACCCGCAAAAACCACCTCGAGATGATTATTTGCATCGATTTTCATGATTTTGTTGTTTAAAATGTCTAATTTCATATTTCAGAAGGGGTTGTATGCACTAAGCGTGATAATTCAGGGTTAAGATTTTTTTACACACTAAGGCAATGTTTAATGCTATATCTTTTTTTCATACCTTTTAACACTACTCGTCTAGTCATGCCTTGATTACTCCTTGAACACTTGTCACTCCCTGAACATTTAGTTAGCTGTCCTTTGTTCCCACGTACATGTTTTTTGTGTAGTGCATGTAATATAGATGCTAAAATTCAGAAAGCAGGTTGTTTTTGGACTCATCCCGTCATCCGGTCACCGCCCTAACCATAACGCCTGGAACCAGCATAGAACAAACAGTGCTAAAAACAAATCCAGGCACAGGGTGAAAACAATGCGGTGCGTTCGTACACACCGAACCTTGCAAAGAATTTACAACTGCCCCCAAGAAAATTCCATCTCGCAGCTCGCGGCGCGGCCGTAGGTGAACTGAAGTATAAAGTGGTTTGAGGCAAGCAAGAAGGAAGACGAACACATGCATGTGGCGCATGCACGCACGCCTCGGCGCGCAGCTAGATGCGCGCCACAACCAACCAACATGATACAGCCTCTCCTGTGACTCGTGAGTTGTGTCATTCCATCGCTGCTTCTTCCTCCCCCAGCCCGTGATCTCCTTAAATTCCCCACCCTATCCCCTCCAAGAATTAAACCTGACTTCTTGGGAATTGGGAGCTAGCTAGCTAGCTCAGTGGCGCTGGCGTTGCCATGGCGACGGCGGCGCGGCTCTTGGCCTGCATTGCCGTGGCGCTGCTCGTCGTTGCGGCGCCGGGTGGCGGGGCCGCTGCCACCGCCGCCGGCGGCCATGGCCGCGGGCGGAGGCACGGGCACGGGCACACGAAGGGGTTGCGGCCGGGGAAGGCGGCGGCGGCGGCGGCGAAGCCGTACCCGGCGAACGCGACGGCGGCGGAGACGATCGAGCGGCAGTTCGTGCGGTGGGTGCGGTTCATGGGCGGGCTCGACCACAGCACGTTCCAGCGCGCGCTCAACCTCGCGCCGCTCCCTGTGCGCACGCTCGTCGTCGACAGGAACCCCGCCGCCGGCACCTTCACGTCCATCCAGGCCGCCGTCGACTCGCTCCCGCTCATCAACCTCGCCCGCGTCGTCATCAAGGTCAATGCCGGCACATACACGTACGTACGTCGCCGTCGCCGCTATCTGGCATCCCCTCCATTGCTAGCTATCCTAGCGTCTCGATCGATCGGTGACGGTGCTGTGCCGGGCGGCGTGCAGGGAGAAGGTGAGCATCTCGCCGATGCGGGCGTTCGTGACCGTGGAGGGCGCCGGCGCCGACAAGACGGTGGTGCAGTGGGGCGACACGGCGGACTCGGTCGGGCCGTTGGGCCGCCCGTTCGGCACCTTCGCCTCCGCGACGTTCGCCGTGAACGCCCAGTTCTTCGTCGCCAAGAACATCACCTTCAAGGTACGCACCTCGCCGTCGCCTGAAACCTACACGTACGCCGTCGTCGTCGTCGCCGACGGTGATGTCTGTGTGCGGCATGCAGAACACGGCGCCGGTGCCGAGGCCGGGGGCGCTGGGGAAGCAGGGGGTGGCGCTGCGCATATCGGCGGACAACGCGGCGTTCGTCGGATGCAACTTCCTGGGCGCGCAGGACACGCTGTATGACCACCTGGGCCGCCACTACTACAGGGACTGCTACATCGAAGGCTCCGTGGACTTCATTTTCGGCAATGCGCTCTCGCTCTTTGAGGTATGCAGTGTGCATCTCTGCAATTTTTTTTAAATTTTTCGTTTTGCTCAAGCTCAGTGCCTCGGTGGTATGGTCTTAGGCTGAGAAGTGGGCCCAAAGGTCACGGTGACCGGGCTGCAGGTACGCACAATAGTGCTGACTAAATAGTGCTGACTATTTCATCGCAGAAAAATTAATTTCAAATTACTTCCAAATTAATTTCACACGGGCATGGCCATGGCCGCACAATAGTGCTGACTAATTCATCGTAGCATTAACAGGAGATTCAATTTTTTTTTTGTTTATTTGACTCTTTAAGGATATCGAGCCCGAGCCAAGCCGCGGACACTCACGAGAGGGGTCGCCGCCCTACTCTCACGTCAAGCAAACGCAGAGCCCTGGGTTAGAATCAACGGCTGGTGAGAGTAATTACCAATTAGCCCCTTTCCCTGCAGTCCAAAAATCGACAGAATATCTTTGCTCGGTCTGAGATGTCAGTGTCCAGTACATCCCTGGGGCGACATGTCAGCTCTCTGACAAGGCACGGTACGTAGCTCCTAGTTGCCTCTGTGGCAGTGCACAGTACCACCATGCACTACTGCACGGCTAAAATGGCTTCTTCCTGGGCACTGTTAAAACCGGGAGCTAGCTCCTCGTACCACTCTACTAACCGGTCGAGCAACGACTCTGGGAGTCAGGGGTCGACCATCTCCAACCGAGTCCTTTCAGGAGCCAAAATCCCTTCGAAGAAATTTCGATACTTTAACAGAATCTCGTCGCGGTTCTCGTCAGAAAATATTTCTTCTTTCTGCATTCTCTTTAGAACGACATTCTCTCTCCGTTTTCTTCGTAAATTTCTTTGAAGGGATGCTTTTTGAGATGATAGGAAATGAAGGGAACGAATGTGGGAAAAAAAATGGGGAAGAGAACGAAAGAAAGAGAATATGGTTGAAGATGGTTAATGCAAATCCCATCCGGCGCCGGCCGCGCCCACGCGAGCACCGGGCGGCGCGCATGCATGCATGCACCACTGGCCGGCGCTGGCACCGTGGCATGGCATGGTCACGGCACGGCCTCGCGCTTCTGTCCGCACTTGCCCCCAACCTTGTGAGCACCGGCCCTACATACTAAACGCTGCGCACGTACGGCGCTCAGTGCATTGATGCACTGTTTGTCTGTGTGTGCGCTAGCTACCGATGCGTAGTTTGCAAAGTGCAGAATCGAATGTTGATGCGCATTAATGCGGCGCCGGATCGAGAGGGGTGAGTGAGTAATCGCCTAGCCTTTCGGGTTTTAATGCGTGCGGGGTATAGAGAGAGAGGGAGGGAGTGAGCAGAGCCTACCTGTTTTGATCGATGGTTGCCGTTGTCGTTGGCGCCGGCGACGTTGCGGGATGCCGGTTTCTGAAGCCGACAGGTTCTCTGGTCCATGGCCCCAGGGCGCCGGCCGGCCCGTGACGCCGTAGCTGGACCCGGACGTCTCGCCTCCGGCCTCCCGTGCCTAGCTACCACAGTAGTTTCCTTTCAATATTTGCTCGATAATTCTTAGGCCATCAGGCCATCTATGCACGGGAGATGCCATTCCGTGGTACATTCGTTTCCTTTAGATACTGTTTCGAAATTTATGCGAAAAATATGAAAATTTAACGTGGTGCCATCTCTCTTCTTCTTTTTCTCTTCTCCACGACTCCACGTAAGAAAAATACTTAGTTGGTATTCTCATATCTGGTTGATTAAGCATCGTCGGAGATCCTCTGATATGCTCCTCAATTCTCGGAAAAATTGGTTCAATAATACATGTTTAAATAAAAATTACAAAAGTATGCCATATAACCTGGGTATTAAGAAAATGAGGTGGCTTCCGCCACGTGAGACGGCTTTAGCCGTGTGGGCTGGCGGAAAGCGGGCTTCCTCCGCGCTGCACGGCGGAAATGGTGGCTTCCGCCACCCCACACGGCGGAAGCCACCAGGAGACGCCACGTGTCCAGCAGCTTTATCCCGTGCGCGCAGGCACCGCTGATCTGTTTGGCACGCAAATCGACTTCGTTATTTCCCGCCCAACAACCGAATACACATGTTAATAGCGTAGTATTTCACCTGCCGGCATCGTTTTTTTTTTGGGCATGCAGCTGCTAGCTGCACATGCACGCAGTTCAATGCATTGAGAGGAATCCGAGGGGCGGTGGCATCAGACACGCGGGACGAGCCGCGGGGCAGGCAGGGCGAGGCGGCTTCCGCCACCGGGCGTGGCCGAAGCCAGCCTTCCGCCCGCCTTCCCCGGCCATCCTTGTAAGCCCGGCGGCACCCCAAACCCAAACCCTAACCCCACCTAAACCCCATCCATGGCGGCGCGGCGGCGGGAGAGGAGGAAGTCGCCGGAGGGGAGGAAGACGGCGGGCGGCGCTCGGGTAAGTGAGAAATCGACCGAAATCCCCTCAGATGGGGATTTCAGTCGATTAATGATTAGCATTTCCCTAATTGGTATTCTTATATCTAGTTGATTAAGCATCGTCGGAGATCCTCTTATATGCTCCTCAATTCTCTATGCTCTGTCTTTTTCTTTTTTCTCTCCTCTGCACATGCTCTTAATGCTGCTTATTTTTTGTGTGGACTTTGCGTGGGCATGGGCAGGGATGCCACGTGCACGCGATCGCGCGGAACTACGGGGCGCTGACGGCGCAGAACCGGATGAGCATCCTGGAGGACACGGGGTTCTCGTTCGTCAACTGCCGCGTCACCGGCTCCGGCGCGCTCTACCTCGGCCGCGCCTGGGGCACCTTCTCCCGCGTCGTCTTCGCCTACACCTACATGGACAACATCATCATCCCGCGCGGCTGGTACAACTGGGGCGACCCCACGCGAGAGATGTCAGTGCACGCGCGCCGCCGGCCGCCGCCGCTCATCTCGTCTCGCCGGCGCTCCGCCGCGCGCCGCCATCTCCATTGATATGTGTGTGTCTGACGTGCGTCACCGGTGTCGGTGGTGGTTGCATGCAGGACGGTGTTCTACGGGCAGTACAGGTGCATGGGGCCGGGGTCCAACTACGCCGGCAGGGTGGCGTGGTCGAGGGAGCTCACCGACGAGGAGGCCAAGCCGTTCATCTCCCTCAGCTTCATCGACGGGTTGGAGTGGGTCAGGTTGTAGCACGGACAGAAACAAATGGCCTTGTAAAAAAAAGGGACCGATTTAATGGCACTTATTGCTTTTAAGATTTATGGCAACCACTTGTATAATAATCATGAAAACAATTAAAATACACATTCCAAAAAATTATATAAGCTAAACAAAATATTAGTTAACCTAAAAACTTACCACTTAGGTTTCTATCTAAAACAACAACTAATGAATAAAAAGAGTTACCTATATAAGTTTTTTTTAATACGAAATAACTAGATTTCCAATATCGAACTAAGCGTAGAAATGGCCGCTCAAAAACCAAACTTATAGCAAAATAAATAAATTAGTTAATTGATGAAAAATTAAAATAATCGTTGTCAGTCTATATACATTAATTATTTCAATACAAAATAACTAAATTTTCTTATAAAACTAAGCGAAAAAACTGTGTAAACAAATAAAAAAATAGTTGATCGTTCAAAATCTTAAAAGCAATCACCTGCTCATTAGCAAAGTGGGAAAAAAGGGACAGAAACTAGCAGAAAAACCTTGATTCGGTTGCGGATTTGCAATTCCATTATGATTGATGGGCACGACCGCCGGTTTACTCCGACTGGTGCTGATAAACACAGAAATACTAATGTCTTTGCAATGGAATGGAAAGGAGTATACAGCCCAAGAAGTAGACACAGCCCAAGAAGTAGCCGCAGCTGAATTTATTACTGTAGTAGCATTATTTTAATTCGGAAAAAAAATAATTTCCCGTTTAATAAAATTACAGACTAGACGTATTGTTCCAATAGATTAAATTAATTGTTCCATGAGTATAGCTAAATTGTTCCAATAAAATTTATATAGCAACATGGGTCTTATTTTGTTTGTAAAAATACGAGGAACACGTTGGCGCAAATGGTTCGTGGATTGGAGCACTCAGTCAAAATTTTTTGTTTCAGAAGTGTGTGTTTTTTGTTCCACACATATAACATGTTGTTCTATTAGTTTTTTGTCCAGCAGTGTGTGTTTCTTGTTCCACATGTATAACCTGTTGTTCCATCATTATTTTTTTTTCAGCAGTGTGTGTTTTTGGTCCCTAAATGTTCAATCAAATTAGACGTACTGTTCCAATAGGATATTTTAATTGTTCCGATAATCCAACATTTCTGTACCAATAGCCTACTTTTCTTGGTCCAACATGTCAGCATATTTGTTCCAGTAAGCTGACATTTCTGTTCCAGTAGTCAAAATTTTTTTGTTCCAACATGTCAACATATTGTTCCATACATATGTTCCAGTAGTCAATTGATTTCAGAATTTTTTTTTGATACGAATAGAAAATTTTAAGGTATACTAGTTTGTTCCATCAGACTAGACGTATTTTTGTTCCAAAATGGCTTTAGTACATTTGTTCCAGCAGACCAAATACCAAAACATTCCATCAGATTAGACGTATTGTTCTAACAGGCCAAAATAATTGTTCCATAGTATATGCAAATTGTTTCAAGAAATTTTTATATAGCAGCATGGATCTTGTTTTGTTCGTAAAAATGTTAGGAACACGTTGGTGAAAACGATTTGTCGATTGGAGCTACCAGTCAAAAGTAATCGCTGTTTAAAGAAAATCGAAAAGGAGGAATCTTTGTTGACGTCATCATGTATGCATGCAGGTTGGAGGGAGAGAGTGCTGGCTTCCTGGCGCGAGCGCGTTTTGTTCCAACATGTGCTGCGCGCGTTTTTTGTTCCAACATGCGTTTTGTGCTGCGCAGGGTTAGCTGGGCCGGCGTCCGATCCAAATTTTTTTGGTCGGACGTCCGACCCCAAGTCGCGCCCATACATTAATTATTTCAATACAAAATAACTAAATTTCCATGATCAATTGATCAAACTACGTGAAAACACTGTGCGAACAAATCAAAAAAAAAAAGTTGATCGCTCAAAATCTTGAAAGCAATCACTTGCTCGTTAGCAAATCCGGTGGAAAAAAAGGGAAAGAAATTAGCAAAAAAAAACTTGATTCGGTTGCGGATTTGCAATTCCATCATGATTGATGGGCACCACCGCCGGTTTACTCCGACTGGTGCTTATAAACACAGAAGCACTAATATCTTTGCAATGGAATGGAAAGGAGTATACAGCCCAAGAAGTAGATGCAGCCCAAGAAGTAGCCGCAGCTATAGATGCACTCATGCACTTAGTCCCAGGCTCCCTGCTCAATAGCCCACCCCAGAGGCCCAGCCCATTCAGATAGAAGGCCTTGGGGCCTAAGACCTTTACTTGCAACCGAAACAGGCCTTTTGTTTTTCTCAGAACGGAGCACATATGCGATTCACCCACTACTCCCATTTTTTTTTTCTTTTTTTCGAAGGCACGTATATTGCTATAAAAACACATATGGAAATATTCATTGTTTATTTGTTTTGTTGATAAAACGGCAACAAGCAAAGAGAGATATATAGTACGGACAAAATGGGGGAAATGCGTTTAAAATCATAAAGTGACAAATATTTATGTACTTCTTTCGACATGCATGAAGCATGTCCCGACACGCTTAGCCTTGTTCAAACATACGAGCACAAACTTTTTGCAGCCTCCAAGATGAAATGCCACTAGTATATTTTCTACTCTATATAGCGCGCAGGGCTTCCCATTTCGTGACGTCTACACGTCATGACGTCACCTCTTTTATTTCAGTCGTTCATTCCTCGTGATGGCCGGGCCTTGATCAGCCTACATCGCCTCTTTTCACAAGCTTTGCTCAGCAGCAGCTTCCGAGACGCGTGTCGCGGCTGTCCGCGCCGGGCTCCTAGGGGGATTTGAAAAAAAAAACTTCAACTTTCATATTTTCTGCCTTGATCCTAGGATTTCTTGTCTGAGTCTCTCCATACTCAATAGTCCATGGCAGACTTATCCTTACTGTTCCGTTTTGGTCGGAACGGCCGGTATTTCTCGTTTCGTCACTCAAAACGGAACACATAAAGGCATTTTTCATACCATCCCAAATACCGGTCCGTACCGGTCAATTCGGTACCGGCCCAAAATCAAGTGACCACTCTCGCACCCCATATTGATGCACTCCAGTCCTTTCCCTTTTGTGATTTGTATTTTGTGAATCCTAGCACAACAACTTATGAAATTAAGTGTCGTAAAATATGTGCTAAATTGTTTGAATGATTTATATATGTCAATGTAAATTTTGATAAATATATTTCTATTTCCAATATTTGAATTATTATATTAAAAGTCCGGAACGGTACGCCGAAATGGACCAGTATCGGAATGTTCCATCTTAATAGCAAGACCGGAATGGTCATCGAAACGGTATTGGTAAGTTTGGTCTCCGTAGTGGTGGTTGGCCGGTGTCTTTTTTCATTTACGACCCACTATTTATACACACCTCAACCCGCGGCCCCTCCACCATTAAATCCGTGCATTTGCCATCAAAGCTCACCGTAATTACAGCTCCATGCCATCCCTCGTACACCCTCTTCCCCCGCGCCCGATAATCCCGCAACTCTATGTTGCCCGCCTCATCTTCTCTTCAACCGTCCGCTCCCTCCTCTGAATAGCGTCGTCACCTTGCACACGCGCCTCATTGTCTTCCCTCTTTAGCCGGCGCGGGGTATCGCCGACGCCCCATGCATAAAAAGATCTGGTTGTAAAAATTAAAGTAACAAGCGAAATGTGTCTCCGTATGTATAAAATGGGCGTGGGTGTGGCTTCTTGTTTGTTGTGGGGTGTGGCTTCATGGGGTGCATGTACAATGGCAGGCAAGCAATATTCATGTTTTTTACGAAGCAATCTGGCTGCTAGCTCTTCAAAAAAGTATTAAGGGGCTGTTTGGCAACAAAGTATTTTCATAGTTTCGAGGTAAAACCATGGTTTTGGAGAATACCATGGTATTTTGGCAATGAGGTGTTTGGAAGCAATCTCTAAAACTCTGTTTTGAAAACCATGGTATTGGCAATACCATGGTATTTTTGGAGTATTATAGACTCTACTCCAATCCAAAGTTTTCTTATTTGTGCTAGCAAACCATGGTATTGAAAAACCTAGAAACTACAAAAATACTTTACTACCAAACAGTTTGTAGTTCCTAGAAATATCATGGTTTCGAGGGGTTGAGTAAAACCATGGTATTTATGGTAACTACACTTAAATACCATGGTATGGCAAAACCATGGTTTTAAAAAACTTTGCTTCCAAAAAGAAACTAAAAATACTCACAAAGGAAGGAATATCAAAATTTTCGACGTCCCGTCTTTTCAGACATACGAGTACACATCCGCAGGATTTTCGCAGACTGCGCAGATGCTAATGTACCACGCTAGTACGGAGCAGTAGTATTTACACGACTCTGCTAGTATTTGACCCCTGCGTTGTCCTAAGCCACTGACAACGTCAAGGCTCACACGTTTGCAGCGAAAAAAACAGTATTAGCGAGGCGACGCCACGATCTCGCGCACCACACCAGTATCATCAGAGACAGGTTCAGGCCACACCGAGCTGTCAAAAGTAAGATCCAGATCCACCAGCACGAGCCGGATAGGAACAAATCTCGAGTCCATCCCTTTCGAATCACCCCGTCCGCTCGGAACAAAAGATCGACAGCTGCTGCCCGTGTCTTCTTCAATGGGGTCGAGATCGACCTGGCTCCCCCATCCATGCCGAGCTCGAGCTTCGCGGGCTCTCATGCCGCTTGAGTGCTTGCCGAGTGGCGAGCGATGCCAATCGAGTGTGTGTGAAAGCTGAAACTTTTGAACATGCTGAAGCTGCATCGTTTTCCCAGGTCATCCGTCTTGAGGCGACGACGCTTTTGAATTTACGTCGGGAATTGGGTTGTCTGATGTGGGAGTAAAACGCTGAAGTTTCGGTGACATTCTTTCTCGTGCTCTGAGTAGGACTCGATGTTTTTTTTTTGGCTCCACGTACTTACATTATGGATGGGGTTTTTTTGTAACATTTTTTTATTATTTTGCCACGGTTTTTATGCAGTCGCATTAAGACAAAATTGCTTTTTCGTATTTCCACTGCTTTTTCAGATTTTTATTTAAACAAATGTGTCACTATGCTAAAAAAAATGTATTACTAAGTTTGGATAACTCTAGCGACAGGGTTGCCGTGCTTCGAACAGCGACGACGGCAACGACAGCTCGTCACTGATAGATGATTTTCATATTTTTTTTGTAATCCATTTCATACCCTTTTTTTTTACTTTATTCTTCTAAAAACTATGTTGATATGGTAGAAAAATATCATATGGTTGTGGCGTGACGGCAGTGGCTCGTCCCTTTGCGAATGTTGATCTATGCGGGTGGTGGTAGTGACGGTGTATCACGACATGACGTCGGTCAGTTCTCTAATGTACTCGCTCCATTCTTTTTATTTGTCGTGATGACTTTTGGATATGTTCTTTGACCATTCGTCTTAAAATTTTAGTGCAAATATGTAAAAAATATGTCATGCCTAAAATACCTTTAGTGATAAAAAAGAAGAAAATAAATAATACTTAAATAGTTTTTTGAATTTGATTAATGGTTCTAGATTCCAAACTGCCAAAAAAATAAATAGATTCGTGGTTTAGTTTAGTTTAGTTTTATCTAATTAAGCTAAAAAATTAAGTTAAAAGAGATAAAAAAAAACTTATTAAGAAACATATTCAATGTTTTGAAAAAAATATTATAAAATATTAATTTGAGTAGTATGTAAAAAAGAAAGACATATCCTGTGCACATGGGGGCACACATTAAATCTGACCAACTCTCATATATGGAGGAGAGGGGCTATTTTTTGCACGAATTAGAAGAGGTGGGAGGGGCGAATTGCAAAAGACCAGTGGCCATTTTATATTAGATGTAGACCGAAGAGTTGAGATTTAATGTTTACATATGTGCACAGGTTATGTTCCAAAAAAACAAATTTCAACTCAATCAAACAAAAATTAACTAAGCCGTGAATCGAGTAGTGTCCTAATCGGCGTAAAAAAACATAGCTTGAAAAATACTTCAACCCCAAAATTTCAAACCTGACACTGCCTCACAACAACACCACCACTAAAGTATACTCCGTACTGATATGTAGTATCATGTAGCTCACCCACATAGTGGGTAGGCTGTATGGTTCCTTTTGTTTCTTTTATTTTTGCAACGGAACTCGGAAGCCTCCCTCCTATCGTCATTTCCAATAAGTAAACGAAAACAACCGGTCTCCAGATCCATTAACGGGATTACAAGACAAAACCAACACACACATCGGGTAGGCTGTGTGATACATCGGCATTAATCGGCCAGCGGGCAACGCCCACATTAAATTCGGAAGAAATTGCGAAGAGACTCATCTCGCCTCGCCTCACTGTCTCAGCACCCAAATATGTCCGGGCAGGGGTACTGAGATTAGTGAGGCGTTGCTGAACTTTTGCAAGCGAAACCAACCCTGTCATGTCAAGAGACCCCGGATACATGCAACCATGTAGTACTACGGCTACTGCTAGTACCGGCACAGGCGCCATGCAGTGCTGCCGTCTCACGATCCTTGCCGGATACTCCTACATAAGCGATCCTTAAAGCAATACGGTTGCAGCGCTGCACCGGACAACCAGGCACGGCCTTCGTCTTCACTGCAAAGAATCTGCCTCTGCCAAGAACTCGTCCGTATGCCCATTATATCATTCATTCCGATTCCCTTCCTACCAGTACTGCTACTAGTTTTTACTCTTTTCTTTGAGATTTTTTAAAAGCAAAGGATAGAAAATCTATCATCCATAAAAATAAAAAAAATAAAAGAAAAAAAAACCATTCTATTCACAATTAAGATAAAAACAATACAAAAGTGACGGATCTACCTTCCACAAGCGAAACTCATTTAGAAGCGTTCAGGATATAGTTGGAACACTTAGGGCCTATTTGGTTTGTGGCCTAAGCATGCCACAATTAATCTTAGTCATGCCACAGTTGCTTAGGCATCTGTTTGGTTTCCCGCTAAACGTAGGCGCGCCATAGTTTCTTAGGTAGCTAGCAGCTCATCCGCCGTAGCCAAATTCACCTAAGCTGTGGCGGTAAAAATCAGCGCCACACTCCGCCGCGACGCTCTCTGGCTCGCTCCACCCGTTCCTCTCTCTCCCTTCCTCTCTCACTCTCTTCTGGGCAGAGGCCGCGGTGGGCACCAGGGCATGGCGGCGGCGGGGGGTTCCCATGACGACCATGGCGCGAGCTTCCGGCGGCGGGCGCGAGCTCTCGGCGACGGCCGCGCGAGCTCCCAGCGGCGGCGGCGGCGGCGGCGATGGCGGCGTGAAGAAGCAGGTAGCGGGAGCCTCAATCAATTGCAGTTCATTGCTAGTTTTTTTGTTGGGATTTGATATTTTTTGCACAAAAATTAGTAGAGATGGCCGATGAATTCGAAAATTTGATACTGGGAAATGGTTTTGTTGTCCCCAATCCTCCATTCCTTAATGAAAATCAGTGGCAATGGCCGGTGGATCATATGATTGGTGTGTATGATGGTTGCCCTGCATATGCTCGACAAAATGCCTACCTTAGTTTAGTCAATTTTTTCTCTAGCCAACCAAACGCCGACCATAATTTTTTGCCATGCCTAATGTTAGTTGTGGCTAAGAACCAAATATTAGCTAACAATAGTCAAGTTAGTCAAAGTTAGGCTAGGTAAACTTAGACACCAACCAAACAGGCCCTTAGATTGCTTAAAGATCCTGTTGTTGCAAGGGTAGAGGTTCCGGAGCACTCCCAAAATGACGGAACCTATTCTGGATTTTGCAGGGGTAGAGGAGGTTGCGGAAATGTCCTCGTACCACCAACTTTGAATGCTGGATGCGTGGCGCCAACTCATAGGATTCAACATTAGGATGGCCAGTTTGTCAGGAACAACAGGCTAGGAAGAGGTGACACAGTGTTTCTAGACTTTGATAGCAGTAACTGGGCAGGTGTTGACGAAGTAAGGCGCTAGTCGTAAGAGCATCCGTAGCAGGCACTCTATAATACTGTAGCTCTGGATAGAGTGTCTGATGTCAGAAAGGAATCTTTTAGAGTGCAGTGTAAAGTCTGAAGGGAATTTAGAGGGAAGGATAGAGGGACACTCTAATAGTGAAATAGAGGGTGGAGATGGAGTAGCAGATGTGGATGCTCTAAGCCCTCTGTTGTGGAACAGAAGCCAAGCAAAGATTTTGCACTAAAAAGACAATCAGGGTTTTCAGATCAAATGTTGAGGCATGAGATGCCACCAACAACTTGAAAATTATAATTTAAGTTGACTGAGATGAGACAACTGAGAAACTCCACGAAATCTGGTACTACAGGTTTTTCACAAATTGTACGATGAGATGTGTTGCCAAAGGTCCACAAACTCAGGAAGTAGTTGAACCGAGAAATTGCAATATAGGTCAGCAATCCAGGTAGCGGAGAGCAAGAAGGTAACAACCGATTCATTCTTTCCGATTGAGATGGATAAAAGACTAGGGTGCGATGGCTTTGAGGGATCGTCCATCCAACGAATTGTCAAACCAGAAAGTAGGATTTCCGTTCCCAAAATCGATATGCAAGGTCATGTGAAACAGGATCAAGTAGCCCTAACATGAAGGCAGGCTGCATCAAAGCCAGGCTATATCAAAGCCAGGATTTGGTTAGGGAAGCATTAGCTCTAAGAGCATCACCACCGGTCCTTTGTATCGTCCCATTATAATATTGTTGACGTCTTCTCTATTAAACTCTATAAATTTTTTATAATTTACACTATACTTTCAAAATAAACACTTCATTCAGTCCTCTATATCTACGACAATATTACAGAGGTTTCAAAGATGCTTTTAGCTGGAGGCAATGAATGCCAAGGACGCCAGTGAACTTGTCCGAAAGTAGAGCACGCCCAAGCCGCCCTGAGCAAAAGGGTCCCTTGGTTGAGTAGGAATTTTTGAGATTATTTGTATTGCGTTCGTAGGTGGTATGGAACTATGGCGTCGGTATCAGATATCCGTATCAGCATTCAAGCTCAGCCAGTACCCAGTATCGTCACTGCGTCAGAACCGAAGGTAGCAATTAAAAGTACAGAAATTTGTGGCCTCTTCCTTCCTGATGGTTAGTAGAAGCAGAACAGATGTATTCCCTTCTCTCTGCAATACATGGTGCATTAAGCTTGTGTGGCGTTTTTTGCCATGAACAAACCCGCCTTAATCCAACTGCTAATATGTACCGAAGGTTAAAACTTTGAGCTAATCAGTAGCGCCGGGAGCGGTGGTGCTCGTGCATCGGCTTAATCAGTAGCTAATCAGTGATCACCAGAGCTGGTCAAGGTAGTAGTCTCTGGTGACCTCGTCGCTGAGCTCGGAGTAGTGGTCCACGCGGCTGGCTTCCGAGCTCTTGAAGCTGAGGCTGTCCTGCAGCTGCGGCCGCGCCTTCCTCGACGCGGCGCGGGCAAGGCTGGGCCTCGGCTCCGCCGCCAGCGCCGCGGCGGCGGCGGCGGCGTGGCGCTGCCTCGGCGCACTCTGGCACCGCGCGCGCGCCACCGAGGAGGCTGTGTCCGCCATGTACCGCGGGCTGATGGACTCCCGGAAAGCCAGGCGGCCTTTCGCCGGCGAGGCGTCGCAGGCCGGGAGCGCGCCAGCGCGCGGCGTGTTCTGCGTCGTCTTGGGGTGGCGGCGCGACCCGTGCTCCGGCAGGCGCCACCACGGCGGATTGTGCATGTAAAGGAGCGGCGAGGACTGCGGCGGGCACTCCGGCGAGTCGGCGGCGGCGTACCGGCTCGGGATCCGAGACGACCGGCAGCGGAGCTGGCACGTGTCCATCTCGACGATCCTGGGGCTGCGCTCGAAGCCGGGGTCCCCGCCATCGGATAGCCGCCGGCGGTGCACCGCCGGCAGCGACAGCGGCTTTACGCGCGAATCTTGCACGACGATCCGTTCCTTCGTAGTAGCAAAAGAACAGAACAAGAAAGTTTCAAAATTTAATCAATCCGACGCAATGCAAGCTCATACGAGGAGATTTCGCGGTGAAAAATCCGCACTTGTTCAACGGATCTCCGGGACGACGCCTTCCTGAGCGTGTGCGACGAAGCTTGCAGCCTCATGAGCGCTTGCAGCCTCTGCAGCGTCGTGGCCGCCTGCTTCCTCACGAGGTAACCTCGTACCAGCGCTTGTAGCTTGACGAGTGATTTGAGAGCGCGTAGTGCTTTCCTTGCCTGCGGTCGCCGTGCAAAGTTCAAATTTTTACCGTCACATTGGAAACAAAGTACCGGAGTGTTTACTATTTTTCAAAGAAGAAACATGCAAGAAATTCAATGACTCTGATGACGACTACGCTGGTGTCACACTGGCGCAGTTATCCATGAGCTTCAGCAGTAAACAAAGATATCCTCAAAAGAACTCATCTAAGCAGATTAAACAATGAGCCGTGGGTAACGGTTCAAAGGAAAGAACAGAGCAGCAGCCATTGCAATTGCAACAAGTAAAGTGAAGTCAAATCTCTTGCCCAATGCAAGAGCAGGAGAATCTACCAAAATCCTGTACCGCTATTCATCAATTCCCAGTTGAAAAAGGCTAAAATAAAATTTCTAAAATCACCTACATATTCATCTTCAAATATGAAATATGTTGCAGCTCAGAAATGAATATCAAGAAGTGTAGTTATTTTAAGAAAAATCGAGAAGAAACCACAATCACAGTACTCCTATGATCCTATCTTTTTTGAGTTAAACCTATGATCCTATCTGATCTGAGGGTCATACCAGGTAGCCTCTGAAGGCCTTCTGAATGACGATGGCCGCCTCCGCCTGGCGCTCCTGGCCGCAGCTGCAGGGGCAGCATGGCAGCACCTGCGACAGCTCGCCGGCTACGACGGCGGTCACCGCAGGCCTCCGGCCGCCGTCGGCCACGCTGTTCCTCGGCTTCGCGAAGCTCCACCTTCTCTTCTCCATCGGCGCGCCGCCGCCGTGGGCGCCGGCGGCGCTGTGCTCCTTACTACGGTCCAGCTGCTCTCCTTCCTTCTTGCCGGTGAGAACCTTCTTGAGCCATCTCATCGCACGGCCCATGGCGGCGTGATCCTATCTGCACCGAAAAGACAACAAAGATAAGCGTCAAAGATCAAAAGGAACTGGCTGGAACGTAGTAGCAAAGCAACAAGAAAGGTTACTGCAAGAACAGAGGCAAAAATCGGATCTTGTCGAGGCCAACACTGTGAGTTCTTGGAAGCTGAACTGAAAGGCTGTGCCCAACAGCCACACCCCAGGGGAGCCAAGAAACCGCTCACAATTTGAAATGCTTGCAGGGCAACACAAAGCAAGAAGCTTTACAAGACCAGAAATCAATGTTTCTTTTTCTCGAATGGCAAAAGAGGAGAGACTTTTGCAGAGAAACATGGGACACGCACCGAACAGAGAAGGAAGGAAACCGAGTTAAAAAGGTCTCAGCTCAGGGATCCTAGAACCCTACTACACAGTACACACACTCTCAGTAGCAAAAAAGCGAGACGCGTAGCGCCAACGAGTGACGTGGAGGCAGCGAAACGTAGAAGACGAGCGACCGCCGCCGGCGAGGCTGGCGGCGACGCGTGTTCGCGCCCTGGCCTGGAGAGATTCCCCCTGCTTGCCCCCGCGCCTAAAGAGTCCGAGCACAAGGCAACAAGAGCGCAAAGCCGGCACGGCGGCGCCGGCGAGGAACCGGAGAAAAATTCTGCATTTCCTGCAATCATTCTCACCTCAAAAGCGCCGCCGCGCCGGGGCAGGGCGACCGCCGCAAGTTGGGTCGTCTCGTCTCGGCTTTTGGGAGGGGCGCGCCGCAGGCGTGGCCAAGAACTGACGCCAAGATCCGATCCAGCAAGCGGCGCCTTTTATATTCCCCGGCTCAACACGCGAGGAGGGATCGGCGGTTTTTGCTTCGGATTGGGCTGCACTTGAAAAGGTCGACGACTTTTAAATGGCAAAGCATTTGGTGCAAAGTTTTCTAGATGCACAAGTGTAAAAAATCAACATGGCCCCTTAGATTCAATCTGGATAGTCCAGATGCATTGAGATAGAGCTCTCCTTTCCTATTTATGCATTTGTGTAAAAAACCATGATGATTGTTTCTCATGTTTCCATGTTTTAGCTGAGTCACCGAGATGAAATCTAAGTGCCATGAATAATTGTTTGTACTTGTGCACTGAAAAGTATTTTGCACCGAATATTTCCCCTTTATAAATAAGGGAGGTACTATTAGGCAGGCGCCTGTAATTTTAACATTTGTGCAGACGCATGCCGCGTACATGCATGCAGACCTCGCGCAAAAAATTTCACTATCGCAAAATATTTTTTTCAATAAATAAAAATATGGAAAAACAGTAGAAATTTAGTGGAATTTTTTGCGCCTTCACGATTTCACAAATTCTACGAGCAAAAAAATCTATTGGCGTGAAAAAGAAAACAAAATAAAATTTATAATAAACAGAAAACAAAAGAAATCTATAGTAAACAGAAAACAAAATAAATCTATAATAGATCAGACGTCGCGTAAAAAATTCCACTATCGCAAAACATTTTTTTCAATAAATGGAGATGTGGAAAAACAATATAAATTTAGTGGAATTTTTTGCGTCTGCACGATTTCACAAATTCCAGGCGCCTGCGAAATAGCAAACCTGTTTAAATAAAGGCAAATAAAGACTAAAATGTTGCTTAAAATATATATTTGAGTAAGACTTCACGTAACAACAAAAAATGCTGTAAATGCTACTATCACATTTGATATCGTAAAAAATAATAAATTTTATAAATCAAATTAAAACCGTGAATTGAAGAGGACCGAGACGGTAGATTCGGGGTGGAGTCGCGTCGCACGAGCGAAACGGCGAGGTGCTCCGGGGAAAGCGGTCGTCGGTGCCCTCCTGCCCTCCTCGTCCCAGCTCGCCGCTGAACGTTGATACAATGCAGTACTGGAACGCACTACTGATCAGGTCAAATAAATGGTTTGTTTCATCTGCTCTTTTTTTTTTCCCCTTTCTCTGCTGGTATCATCGTCTTGTGCATCGAGGCAGCGGCAGCGGAGGGCGCGGTATATAGGGCTCGAACGTATGGACCACCGCCGCGCGCACTCGGCTGAACTGAACGATGCTGCAAGGAAGGATACGTACCACTTCAGATATTACTCCTACTCCTACTTTACCAGTAGTACTAGTTTGCACGATCATTGTTACTAATTGTGATCCATTGAATTAGGGTTGTACCCTGTGTAAAAAGAGCACTGAGACTGTAGCGTGCGAGGAAGTGTTTAGGAGAGATGTACTCCTACTCCATCGTTTCTTTAACCTAGCATAATTAATTATTGCCGACCGTTTGTTGTTCAGGGTAATTAATAAGCTATGAAACGGATTGCTCATTTTCATGAAACTGATATGTATATACTTCTTCCGTTGAAAATATAAGACATGCATGTATTAAAAAAAATCAACGTTTGAAAATTTCTACTAATAATTAAGCTAAAAATACATATGTAAAGTGTTGTACATGTGATATAGTTGGATTCATATTTTAAAGTACTTTCAAATAATATTAATTTTATAGTTATTGATAATAAATTGTGAAAACAATGTTAAAATTCTATGTTAAAAAACGTGATAAAAATTTATGTTTCGGAACGGAGGACTATATACGTATATGGCTAGTTCATACCACGCGCATTAGTGCATCACTCAAAGACGTCGCTTTGGCCTACGTGGTGCGCACGCTGTTGGCTAGTCCATCCATGCATGCGCATACATTGCTGCACCTGCAAATGGCCCTGTTCTTTTCAGCGTATCGTATCGTTGCGTATTACTGTAGCAATTTTTGTTATTTTTATATAGCCTATATGTTGTGATAATTTGTAACGATTTTTTCATGACTTTTAATAGTACTTTCAAAGAACCTAAACCTATTTTTTAATTATTTTTTTATAATGTTTAGACCTCATTTTGAGGGTTCTCAAATTTGCTACAGTAATACGCCAACGCAACGATACGCTGAAAAGAACAAGGCTGTGACAGTATGAGGCATCTGCTGTCATCGAAATCCCCCTAGCTTGCTAACAACAACTAAATACAAAAAGGTTTAATGGCCGATATTAGTTGACTTTTCATGCTTCTATCATTGCCTTTCTTAGTTCAGCTTAAAGAGGATTATTCATGGTCAGTGGCGGACCGAAGGCCGGTGCTTACAGGGGCGCACGCGGGGGCTCGCGAGGTAGGGCTCCTTATACCCCCAGCGAAGCAGCGATTGGGCCCGGCTAAATATAGGGCATGCGCACCGGCGTGGCCATGTGGGCCTTGCGAAGCCCCCGGCCCCGGCCCAACTTCTCCCCCCTGCTCCCTTCCTGTCGGCCTCTCCCTCTCGATGCTCTATTGCTCTCGTCACTCCTGACTCCTCCCGAACGGAGCGGCCGGACCCTAGCGGCTATAGCGCGTGCTCGTCCCCACCCCAACCGCAGCCCGACGCCGTCCCGTGCTCCAGGCGCAGCGGCGGCGGCAAGGAGCCGAAGAGGGCCAGGTCCAAGCCTAAGGGCGCCCCGGCAGTGCTCGCCAATCGCCATCACCGGCAGGGGAGCCGCCACGCACCCACGCCGCCACGGTGCACGCCATCAAGGACGTCGAGAAAGGTGGCGCCGGCGACTCGTGGGTTTGTGAACTGATTACTAATGCAGTCTCTCTCGGACACTGGGGTTGATTAACTGATTAACTTTATTAGATGCATTTTTAGATTTGTAGATTAGCACATTGGCAAGATGGCTAAATGAACTTTACATGGCTATTTCTCACCAAACAATCCAAGTTCAAGTAATCCTCCAACAGATGAGAGTGGTACTCAACAAAAGAAGGCTCGGATTGAATTTAATCTGGATGACATCATTGCGGATCCAGCATGCCGAATACCAATACACGGTTACCCTGTTGAAATTAGAGATGCAGTGCGAAGAGCATATTTGTTGAAGGGTCCAACTCGTCCAAATGGGTACGACTATCCAAAAAAAAGAGATGGATTGTTTAAGATCATTTCAGGAAGTATGGTTCAAGAAATATGACTGGTTGGAATATAGTGTGTCAAAGGATGCGGCCTTTTGTTTCTATTGTTTCTTGTTCAAGAGTCCTTCACATCCATATCATTTTGGAAATGAAGCCTTCACAAAAGTTGGGTTCGTTAATTGGAGGAAGGCGATAGAAACCTTCAATACTCGTGTTGGTGGAAAAAATAGCACACATAGCTTTTGTAGGCAGGCATGTGAGGATTTTAATAATCAAAGATCAAGCGTGTCACGCAAATTGCAGGCTCATGGAAGAGTAGATGAAATTGCATATAAAATTCGGCTGACCGCTTCTTTAGATTGTGCAAGGTATCTTATAATGCAAGGTGAAGCTTTTCGTGGACATGATGAATCAAGTACATCAAACAATAAAGAAAATTTTAGGGAGCTAGTGGAGTGGTACCAAGACAAGAAGGAAGAAATAAAGAAGGCATTTCATGCAGCCCCAAGAAATTGTACCATGATTTCTCCATTGATTCAAAAGGACCTAGCAAAAGCGTGTGCCGAAGAGGTTACTAAAACAATTTTGGGAGAGATTGGAGATAGGAAATTCTCGGTTCTCGTTGATGAATCCCGGGATGTCTCCGTAAAGGAGCAAATGGCTGTGATAGTGAGGTTGGTGGGTGGTTCATTTGTTTTTTCTTTTATTCTTATTATTGTTACCATTTTGTTGTTGTCCTAACATGAAAATATTGTGGGCTTGTAACGTGCAGATTTGTGAACAATCAAGAAAAGGTCATGGAGCGGTTTCTCAAGCTTGTACATGTCAAAGAGTGTACTTCTGTTGCTTTGAAGGAGGCATTGCTTAATGTGCTTGCTGGATATGATTTACCCCTTAACCGACTTCGTGGGCAGGGATATGATGGAGCTTCCAATATGAGAGGAGAATTCAATGGCTTGCAAAGACAAATTCGTGATGAAAATCCGTATGCTTTCTATGTCCATTGTTTTGCTCATCAGTTGCAGTTAGTAGTCGTCACCGTATCAAGTAGTATCAAAGCTATTGGTGATTTTTTCAATTATGTTCCAATGATAGTAAATGTTGTTAGTTCTTCTTGCAAAAGAAAGGATGCTTTGATTGAAAAACATCGTGAAGTCATGTTGGAAAAGGTAGAGAATGGATTAATTCTCACTGGGTCGGGATTGCACCAACAAACTAGTCTAGCTAGACCTGGAGATACTAGATGGGGCTCACATCACAAAACTTTGCTTCGTTTGTTCCAAATGTGGGAGGCAACGGGGGAGGTGTTAGAAATTGTAAGTGATGATAGTCGTCAATCATCTAATTCCGGTGGAGCATGTGGTTTGATAAGGAAAATGGAAAGCTTTGAATTTGTGTTCATAATGCATTTGATGCTAGACTTATTAGGCATCACAAATGCTTTGTCACATGAATTTCAAACGAAAGATATAGACATTGTTCATGCCATAGGGATGGTTATAGATGTCAAAGATAGCCTACAAAATATGAGAGATAATGGATGGGACTCTTTGCTTCAACGGGTAAAGAGTTTTTGCGAAACAAATACCATCACTGTTCCGGATATGAGTGAAAGCACCCCAGTGTTGGGTCGAATGGCACGCCGAGGCAATATGGTAACTAATGATCATTTATATAGAATTGACATTTTCTATGCCGCTATTGATGCCACAAAGTCTGAGTTGAATCATCGCTTTAATGAGGTTTCTTCTGAGCTTTTGGTGTGCATGTCTTCCCTTGACCCTCGTATAACTTCGTATAATGTATGCTATACGAAGTTATTACGATGAGAATGAACTCAGACTAGGAACCAGATGAACTTAATTAACTGCTCTAATAATTCACACTTCCCACTTAGTGTAAATATGCTCAACTCAGATAATGAAAGACACTTGTATAATAAAAGCAAAGTCTTACAGAAG
>SPJY01002222.1:2511245-2544357 GCA_005191435.1 Raddia distichophylla | reverse complement strand
CTCGAACAGAGTTCTGCACGGCTACGTGAAGACCCGGACGTGGTTTCCCGGATTGGAGTAGGAGTCGTGATCCCCAAGACTAGGAGTATGCCTTATCTGCCTCGGGATGTATTTGGCATGGTACGAGTTCGTTACGTACTCGTAGTCAGCCCGGCCCGATTATCCCTTGGTAGGTCGGTTCATCAGCACTATATAAATAGAGCCCCTACGGCGTGTAGAGGGCACAACGTACAGACGTACACATGGAGAGACTTCGCATTGTCGCATATTACCTCCTGTACACACCATAATCTCGCCGAGACTTGTTCGTCTCGCCGAGCCACCTCTTGTATTCATCTTTGATATATAAGAAAGGCTGGACGTAGGGCTATTATCTCTCCCGAGAGGCCTGAACCAGGATAAAAACCCCTGTCTCCCTGTTCGTTGCTGTTCGTGTTGTTCGGCGTGTCTCCTATCTCAATCTTCAAGAACCTTAGCGACTTGGGTCAATATCTCAACCGTCGACACCTATATACAACTTTATAGACAGTGTATACAGTGAATTGTTTCTATCTATCTACAAAGTAATTTAAAATAATTGCATAGAGTTTAAATCTGTGGTGATCGAATGGCTTAAAATTTAAAACAAAAATTTAAAAAATTTAAAACAAACAATAGATTCTAAAAATAAAAATAATTTAAATTTTATATGGCAAGTATGGTCTAATTTTGTTCAAAAAATATCATGAACCCATTTTGAAATCGGTTCATTAATCGAAGACACTAATAAAAAGATATAGCAAAAAATAAAAAATGGGTATGTTGTATTGCGCTCGCTGTACTGGCCACTGCCCATGCGTTGTATGCTTACTGCTTGTATGCGTAGCGACGTCGTTTGGTGAAGTGACGACTTCAATTATTGTGCACTACAACATGCCCATTTTATATTTTCTTTTTTGTTATATCTTTTGATTAGTGTCTCCGATTAACAAACCAATTTCAAAAATGGGTTCCTAATATTTTTTTGAAAACAAATAAATCACACTTGCCATATAAATTTCAAAAAAAATAATTTTTTAAAAATTTTATAATCTATTGTTTGTTTTCAGTTTTAAAATTTTAATTTCAAATTTATAGCTACTCGATCACCATAGTTTTTAAACTTCATGCAACTATTTTAAATGTAGAGACAATCCACTATATACAATGTTTATAGAGCTGTCTATAGGTGACATGATAATGTTTTAAAAACAGCAGCCTTCTTTAATATTGTACATGCCTTTATAAACAGCTGAGGCTTATAACGAGTAATACAGTAGTAGTAAAATTGCGAGCATAGGTGAACGCCGTGCGGTCCAATTAGCAGGCGTGCTCAACCGCGCAGATTCGCAATAAAACCGCGATTTCCATCAATAAATCATCACGAATCTTTCCCATGCTCCCTTCCACAGGACCAAACGATTACACCTATCACGTGGTCCCCACGTTCTTGCCGCCGCCCCCGACCCCCATTTTACAATCAATTTTCCACGGCTTACGAAAAAACACCGCAGACGAACGCGTGACGCGAGAGGCATGCCCTGTGAAATTTTTTACAGTGTACGGAGAGATACCAGCAGTACCAAAAAAAATTCCTTGAGGGGAGAAGAGGAGCACGCATCTCGAGGTGGCCGGTGACGACTGACGAAGCCTTCGTCAGTTTCGCAGCAGGGATTCGTACTTGGTGGAGGAGATCTTTGGTACTAGTCTGGTGGCCCCACTCGCAGAGTAGGAAAAATAACCAGATTCACACGGGACGCGAGGGTGCCACTGCCGGGCCACTGCCAGTTGCCACCGGCCGGAGCACGCGCGGGCGTTGTGCAGCCGTGGCCGTGGCCGCTGGCGAGTGCCGGCCTATCGCCATCCAAGGCCTCGTTTCTCAATACATATAGACCATGGACCCTTGACTCGATACGTTCGTATAACTTCGTATAATGTATGCTATACGAAGTTATTACGACCTTTAATAGTCCTCTCAAAAATCCTAAACTATTTTAATTATTTTTAAAAAATTAAAAACTCTTAAAATTTGATACAATAAAATACTACGCTACACTAAGCTGAAATGTACGAGGCCCAAATCAAAGCAGAATCTCACCGGCGAGGAGCACTGATCACTCGACCGCAGGTACATGACGCGTTTCCTCTGTCGCATGCCAAATGACAGTTGAGGCGCGTGTGAGGCTCGAATGTTAGTGACCTAATACCAGAGGACACGTAACAACATAGTGTAAAAAAATCATGTTTAAGAGCTGCGGTTACTTACGCAGCGTTCTGCGAAGATCATCACTTTTGGATATAGCTAACTTGTATCCATTTCGTCCATTTACCCACCTCAATAAAAAAAAATGCATAGGAACCAAATTAGTCTAGTGCACAACCCAACTTAACACCCTCCTGCCCTCATACTCCTATCAGCCTATGAGGCATCCCCTATATCTTTGTGGCCCAGCACCCTTCGCATTTTTTTCCACCCAACTATTCTCCTAGCTGTCCATTCACCAATTCCCCACTCGGCCCAATTCCCCACTCGGCCATACCATTCATTTCCCCTTCGCCGCCACCTATACTCTCTTTCTCCCCATGTGTTCATGCCCCTCTTTGGCTCTTCGTCCCCAAGCCGCTCACTAGCTTTCCCCTTTCTCAGCCTCCCTTCTCTCTTTATGGTTGGGTGGTCTCCTTCCTCTACTATGGTGGTGCAATTAGCTGCAATAGCATCTTCCCTGCGTTTGGGTCAAGGAAAGGCAATGGCTATTTTATCTCCATGTGTGTTTGGGTCAAGGAAAGGCAACGGCTATTTTATCTCCATGAGCAAATGGATATATCATCCACAAGGGCAGCTATAAATGGTCATACAAACAGCCCAGGCTAGGGGGTCAAGGAAAGGCAATGGATATTTTATCTCCATTTGTGTTTGGGTCAAGGAAAGGCAATTGCTATTTTATATCCATGAGCAAATGGATATATCATCCACACGGGGCTATAGATGGCCAAACGGGCAGCCCAGCTCGGCCCGGGCCCGTGAGAATAGGCAAAAAATGAGCTCCTTAGGAATCAAATCAGGGACCTCACGTCCTTAGTTGAAAGCCTTAACACCACTACCCACTAGTCACCAAGGCGTGATAGTCTTTGTGATAAAACTATCCTAGTACTTCCTGATATACATTTTAAAAAATTTAAAATTTTAAAAGTTAATCGTGCCGAGCCTTCGGCCCAGGAACGGCACACCTGACCGGGCCGTGCCGGCCCAGGTCTAAGGTGCATCGTATGCCATGCCTCGTGCCGATCCATTTGGCCCGGCCCGTTTGGGTACCCGCGGATGACAGGTGTAGGCGAAGAAGGCCTTGTTTGTTTCGGATTAAATTAAATTAAATAAAATTAAATAAAAATTTGTTATTTTTATATAGGCTAAATGTTGTAATATTTTATAGTTATTTTTGTGGGGTTTTAAATAGTTCTTCTTAAAGTTCGCAAAATAATTTTTTCATAATTTTTTGAATTTTTTAAAACGTCTTTCGAGTGTGTCATAAATTTGCTACAGCAAAACACGACTCTACATTAATATGAAACAAACAAGGCTGAAATCTCCTCATTGCGGGTTATGGGTACTTTGGTGGTAGAGTCTGGGCTGATGCCTGATGGGTATGGAAACAGATAAGCAAAACCCAAACCCACCGTATCGGATTGCCATCCCTACTCCGAACGGATGGAATTAGCTGCAAGTAGTGCAGCGCGGTGGTTGCAGACCAGAGGCCAGAGGGCACCCACCGTAAATGGGAGCAGATGGTGCAATCAAGGCTAGATATATATAGTTGAGCTACGAGATCCCTGCGGTGTCGTGCGAGGAGCCATGGTGGCCCGAGGCGGACCAAACGGCATCATCAAGGTTTCCAATCCTGCCGCTCGCTTCGATTCGATCGGCTTTCCTGCCCCTCTCTGCGCAGCCTGCAGCGTCGTTCTAGACCTGCGGCGAGAGCGAGGGCGCAGGCGTAGGCCGTGCCGGAAGAGGGCCGCGCGCCGGGGTCCCCGGCGAACTGCAGCAGGCGGAGTTGCGGCCGCGTGGAAGCGAAGGGCCGAAGCAGTAAAGGCGGCCATTGCCATGCATGCATGCATGCATGGCGTATCGCAGGGAAGCCATGCGCCCATATATGCATATGCTTAGCTAGCGACGGCGCCGGCCGCCGTGTATGTGTGCCGTATATATTGCCGTGTGGGCCTGCGCGCTAGCCAGCTCCATCCGCGACGCATTGAATCGAAGACGAGCTCTACCAATCGGTACAGCACACAGAGCGCCCCGGCCGCTATGTTTACTGTACTCTGCAACTGCAAGGCGACGCATTCATATGCTATATGCTAGTAGTCGTAGCCGTGACATACACGTACGATGTGTACAGCATGAACTGGTGTTTTTTTTTAGAAAGGGCTCGATATATACATTCAAAGATCAAGACCCTCGTTCAAACAGAAAATAGCAAGTACATCCTCAAAGGACCAAAGTGCTAGAAGTCCATCGTCACCATCCTTGATCATGCTCCAGTCTCCGCCGGAAACACCTCCGCCAAAATCCTACGCCGCCAACCACCTCAAACTTCTCCAACCTTGTCACAAAATTCTAACTCAGGCTTAGCCAGAAAATGGTGGGTTTGCCCTGCCACCCAAGTATGTGGAATTGAAAGATCAAAATCAAGAGTAGAACTTGAAGGCTTACTATATCGACTCAAGGAAAAGCGGCATCAAGTCCACCAATAAAAGAAACGCTAGCCATGTCTTACTGAAGCCGCCATCGAAGAAGCCATGGAGACCACCAAGACAAGGGAGATATGATTCCCCTAATCCCCTTTCCTAGTTAACACAAAAGCTAGCCTAAACTCCACCAATTCCAAAGACCTTGAACCAAAGGGCCTTCTTCGACCTGAAGCTCAAAGTGGAAGGACAACAATATCTCGACTCCCAAAGCCCACACCAAAGCCAAGATGTGAATCCAAAATCTTGGAGTCGCAGTTGGGTTGGAAGGAGGAAGAAGAGCGTGCCATAATTCCATCTGGATGGGAGTCATCGACGTCCGGGCGCTATTCAGATGCATTGCCGCAGTTAGGGGAGGAAACCGCTGCTGCTGCCGTCTAGGGAAGAAGCCTTGGGGGAACGGAAGCGAGGTGAGGCGGCATTGTGCCACGCGCCCCCACAATGGTGGATGTAGTCCGGAGTGTAGCTGGGGGTCAGGGAGATGGGAGCTAGCGCTGACGCTAGCCTGAGCCAGACCTAGCTTGAGTGCACGAATGTGCGAGGGGCTGTGGGACTGGGCTGCACTGTGTCCGTCTCCATGACGATTTGAATATGAGGCGTTGCACCATTAAGGGTGTGTAGACCTGTTCAAACATGGCGCTGGGCCGTCCGGAGGAGGGGAAGAAGGCCTAGCTGGGCAGGGTGTGGCTGTGTGAGGTATTTATGGGGAACGGGTCAAGGTAGGCCGGGTTAGCCATGAGTCAACCCAGACTTGACTCGACCTGAACGAGGGACCCGACTGGATCTCAATCTGACTATTGGGTCAGATCGTGTCATGATCTAGTTCTTTAGCAGCATCGATGGCCTCTGTGTGATAGGCCGGTACATAGAGGTCGTGATCGCTTGTGTGATCATGATAAATCAATTCAATATTTGCTTGCACGTTGTTTTACTTATTCATTAATAAGCTAATATTGTTTTTTTTGGAGCGGCTTAGAAAGTCAACACGTAACTCGTCTTGTTTGGTCTCTAAACTTTCACAATGAGGTTAAAAAACGAAGTACAAAACATGATATGTATTATCTTCGGTCATAAAAACAAGTCGTCGTTGACTTTTGGACACGCCTTTAATCATTCGTCTTATTCACAAATTTATTGCCAACATGGGTAATTATAAATCATGTTTAAAGTACATTCAATGATAAAACAAATCATAAAAAAATAAATGATAACTTACATAGTTTTTTTAATAAGACAAATGATTAAAGGCGTGTTCAAAAGTAAACGGTGACTTATTTTAATGGCTGGCGGTACCGCGGTAGTGCTTCGAAAACACATCAAACGGAGTGAATCGGCAAAGTGGCAACGGAGTGCCTATGCATGCTTGATGCTTCATCAAAACATTTCTTTACCTCATGCGTACTGACCGAATTCTCGGAATATTTTGGAGTAGGTTTGATTGCGAGAAGACAGCCTGAGACACCGATAAAATGCACGTGAGCACGTCTAGTCCTGGGCCGAATATTGTCCAGCGCAAGATAATATTACAGGGAACGTACTGGGATGGCCTTTGTATGGTCGGCCGTGGATAAGCCCATATCCTGGGCCTCCATGGGCATGAGGATGGACTAGTATCTAGCCAGGGTAAGTCAGGGTTTAATATTTTTATTTTTAATTTTTTTAAAATTAAATTATCAATATTTTAATTTAGTAAAATTAAATAAGCTAGCAAATATGTCCGTGCGTTGCAACGGGGGAAATAAAAATTCACGCACGCCTCTAGCCTTTAAGCATGGCACAAGACCCTAACCCCATAAACATGCTTTCAATTTTAAAAAAAAATCAAGTTGTAAAGGAGTTCGGACACACCAGGGACATGGCTCCATGGGCGTAGTAGCAAATTAACTTTTGGTATATTGCTACCAAATATTCCCCGCTCAGCGTAGTGATGGAAACGGGAGGGCCCGACGGCGTGGGTCCGGGTGCCAAGCGGGGTCGGCGCGGTCGCGCGAAGGAGGCTAGGCAGCGCGGGTTGACGCGGAGGAGACGGGGCGCTGTATCGGTGAGGCTGCACAGAGGAAAGGCATGGTGGCCTGGTTGGCAGAGACCGACGGCAGGGGCGTGACGATTCTTCAACCTAATTCAGGGTGAGATTTTATTTTTGGGATTAATTGATTTTGGGGGTTGGGTTATGGGATTGCAGGTTGGGGATTGCGATTCGTATTTATATCTAAATTTAAACTACTCTATAATTGAGCAGTTGGCCTAGATCCAACTACAGATTACATCCGTTTATTTCCTTGTCCATCATACAACAATCATAATTTTTCAGGAGTTTGCTATCAACTCGATACGCAGAGACCACAGACTCTTTCTCAATACATATAGACCATGGACCCTTGACTCGATACGTATAGACAACGAACTCTTGACTCGATACGTATAGATTACGGACTCTTGCCCAAAACTCAATACGTATAGACCACGGACTCTTGCCCATCTAATCTAAATCTAAACTACTTTATAATTGAGCAGTTGGCCTAGATCCAACTACAAATGACATCTATCTATTTCCTTGCTAGTATCTAGAAGGTTGGGGGTTGGGTTATATTCGGTTGTGATTAGATTAGAATTATAATTAGATTAGATAAGAATTAGAAATCTGTTGTGATGTTGTGATTAGATTTGTATCTTCTATATATACTCTCACGGACTCACCGGAGACTCCTCCCATCATGGACGAACGGAAGAAGATGAAAGAAAAGGGAAGAAGAAACCTACCTTGCTTTATTATTAGGTATAGATAGACTGCTCCCGCCGTTCCAATCGACAGATAAAAAGGTTTGAGGCAAAAGCTGTCCAATGAATTGGTGAGAAAATATTGGTCGGTTAAATTCCAAAGTAGACGTTTAAGGATGCATTAACTCAATCGCCAGCTTGCAGCCCGCATGCATCCAATCAGCAACCGCGCTGCCAGCGAAAAAGAAAAAAATTGGCGTGCGCTGGACTCGAACCGCGGACCTGTGCTTTGGATAAATAGAGTTCCACCAATCGCACTACACGCTGGTACTGCCTCAAAGGAGGTAGAGCATATTAATAAGGATAATAAGTACCGTCTTGGTATTCTAAATCTTGTCTAAAACGTCTACTTTTCTGAAACCGGAGGGAGTACATCGTTGTTGCATGTGATAGACGTAACCAGACATCATTGTGTATTGCGGGTCTTGGGAACCTCTGTGTCGGGCAGTCATCAGTGACAACTTTTCTCAGTGCGAATTTTCAAGCGTCTCATCGAGAAACATTTCCAGGAGAAAATCATATCCGTGCCGATCTCCATTGGCCTGGGTCAGGTACCTTCCAGATTGTTTTACGAGTCCGCTCCCCTGCCTCCAACATAGTACATTTATCTTCTACTTTTGAATCCATTCTTAAATTTGACCTGTTTGAATTTAGATGTAGATAGGATCAGTATTTATATGGTTATACGATGAGTATGGATGGTGTATTAGTTCTGTTTGTTTAATAGCAGAATTTGGTATTGAGCAAAGGGCTATAACTATAAGAACTATTACAACACATCAGCTATATATAGAACCATCCACAAGAAGCAACACTAAAATCAACTTGCATTTTTCTTACATGGATCAAGTATTTGTAACATGTGCGATACAGAGTTTACAGTGCTAATATTATGCTAGAAATTTTATGCATATTTTGAAAGGTATGCCTTTTTCTTATCAGAGATGATACATGAACATTCCAATTTAACTTCTGAATAAATTTTTTGATATGCCATTGTTGACTGCATTTGAAGATTGGCAAAAAAACATCCTACGCCATTGTGGAGACGAACTTTACATAGCAGCTCGACACAAAACTCTCACAATATGGGGCAGACAAATCAAACTAGCCCATGAACAAATCGGGGGCCATGAGTACCTACTCTATCCGTCGAGGAGGTAGCTGAAGGCAAACATCACGTTGAAAAATCTTAGAGTGAAGATTATTATCATAACAAACTGTTCCATCATTAACTTCGCCACTAAAGGTGAGAAAAACATTAAGGCAACATGTCCCGTTTACACAGGGTTTTCGGTGTAAACCCCGTGTACACCAACTAGCAAAAGTAATGAAAAATTTCAAAAAAATTTGGAAATGTTCTAATGAACTTGTTTCACCTATGTATAAAGTTTGAAGATCAAATTCATTCTATAGTATGAGTAATAAAAAGAGAAAACTATATCAGTTTTAAACCATTCAAATTTGTCATTATTTTTTTTATAACTCTTAATATAGAATGAATTTTATCTTCAAACTTTATATATAGGTAGAGTAACAAATGAAGAACATCTATAAATTTTTTCAGATTTTTTTATAACTTTTATTAGTTGGTGTACACGGGTTTACACGGAACCCCTGTGTACACGGGATATGTTGCCAAACAGTAAACCCTAACCCTAAATGTCGGATCTATAAAAGAAGCTTAATCTTCAATGTCATAATAATAGTTCTATTTTAATTTTTTAGTCAAAATATACTTTATATTTTGAAACAACGGGAGTACCCTAAAAATGTAGATAGCATCCTATTTCTTTTTGCTAAGCCGTAAGAATCCAGAAATTTCTCTTGACAACACAAACATATAGTTGCAGCTATAGCATTTAGTTATTTACACTACAGGGGCTCTCTTTGATTCATTGTTTTAATTTTCGCCGGGGTTTAAAATTTCATTATTTTTTACAAACCATTCAGTTTAATATTTTAAAATAATTTTTAAACCTTCACAGTGTCTTTTTAAAGATTTTAAAAGATTTTAAATAATTCATTTATTTATTCAATTTTTTTTACAAATTATCAGTTTATTTAACTTTTAAAAAAATGTAAACTAAAACCACGAATCAAAAGAAAGGGTCAGAATCGTGGAGGGTGACTACCGGCAATCATGCTGCAGTCGCCTCGCCGGTGAAGAGCCGAGGAGGAGGAGAGGGTGCTCTCCACGTTGGGCAGTTGGTGGCGGTTGACCGTACAGCCAACGGCCAGATGGGCCCGCAGTACACGAATCTCCAAGGAGTCCGCGAAACAGCATCCCACGTCAGAGAACTCCGGTGGGCCCGATAATCCACATGACTCCATCTTCGACTCGGAGCAATGTCCCTCTCCAAAAACGTTACACGTGCGGCCATACGAAAAGTCAACTATTTATCGTCGTGCAAAATCATATTATCGTGTTTTACTGTGCTACTAGATGGTCAGCTTTTACCCCCAAAATTTAGTATTCTGCCGCTACTCTTTTCTTTCACGCCTCATGTGAATGACGACTGCATTGGTTGAATTTATGGGAATGGTTGTGAATGCGTAGCTAAACTTTAAGTGCTCTGAGAATTTAAAGGAATGGCTTGAGAGCTCGTGTTGCGACAACTTAAAGAAACAGTTTCAAGAGACAATTTGTTTGTTTTGACTTTGTATATTGTACTACGAACAAATGAAAGGAATTAAAGTCATTTTAGCTTCATTTTGTTGCACAGTTTGTCTCTAGTTTTAAAATATTAATAATATAAAAGTACTAAGTTTACAGTAAGCTTAGCAATCTATACTATATAAAAGTCTCAAATGTCGAATGATGATGAGTTGCGGTTGATTTATATCTTCACCACTCTATCCTTGCATCAACTATTCATGAGCACTCCCATGATATGTTTAGTTGTCTTCGAATTTTGAAACTTTGAAATCACCAAAACACATTGGTTCTCCTCTAATCCCCTCCACCTTTGCATATTCTCCATGTGAGTGCTACCTTTCTCACCTCCCTACACGTAGTAGTCATGTAGGGTACATGAGGTGGCCAAGCGGATGAGACGAGTGACGATATGCGAACATGAGGTGACGTTCAGCTAAGGATTTGCCTGATCAAATAAAAAGACCTATGCTTTACATCAACCTTGAGTCCATTTATATTCGGTTGCTTCATAATTGTTATCGACGTGTCAAATCGGCGTCAACCTCATGATAGTCTTCCAATCGTCCTCTTGTTACTCTAGCCTCTAGATGCGACGTCTTTGCGCTACCTAGTTGGACTAATTATATATCTTTTTTTCTTAACTAGACAAAGGTCGTCATCACTCTTTCCTCTAAAAACCAATATCGGGTAACCACCGTCCTTCATGCAGGAATATCATTGTCCTTTAACTAGTCAAATGATGCTTTTGGATTGTATTGCGTGACATTGCCATATAGTGTTTGTTTTAGGTGACATGGTATCACTAGTGACATGATATGACAATCACATGACTCGTATCTGATAATCAGTTTTAATTAAATTCCTAATCCCTTCAGACTAGTGTCGTATACTAACATTTACATGTATAATACTTATCGATAATTGACTCATCACTTATAATAATTATCATATATCATTTTTAGTGATATCACCTCTTTATTCGAGTCCCTAGTTGCGTCTTACCACTCCGAACATTGTGACCTTACTTTACTCATATTGCCTCCCTCACCTCTTCCTATCAAGGCTTCATGGCCATCTGTTCACATTGTTTTGACACCTTTATTGTAGGTTGTCATGCCACCATATGAATGCTATCAACAAGAGCAATGTTGCCACCCAGATCTACAGCAAATGGATTATGTCGACATTGTTTATCAACGCAGTCATTGATACATGTCTAAATGTGTAAGACAAAAATACACAACGTGATATAACATCACTGGTATTTGTAAATTTGTATGAAAGCACAAGCACTCTACTAGTCTATAAAAAGACCCATAGGTTGCTAGCTAGTAGGCACCGCCACATTGCTCTCTCTCCCTCCTTCTCCCCTCCCTCCATTTTGGGACCACTTTTAAAATACTAGGCTACGGGCATTGCCACGACTCAACCATGGGTTGCTAGCTACATCAAAATCACTATTGTACATTATCTCTGTGGTGCACAACCCAACGGTGCCTTTATGCATTATCATCTTAGCAATGCCCAACACCATTCTCTCTGGCATCATGCACCAATGCTAGTGAGGATCGACAATTGGGGAAATTACGGAGCAAACAACGGAGGGCTATCTCTATTAATAAGGGGCATCGCTTTGCACTGATAATAAAATATAATTATTCCACGCGACGTCAAATCACATGCCACGTGGACCGATATGTTTACCTCATCATCTACCGTTATTGCTTGACCGATTGAAACTTTGCGCACGAAGTCTCGGTTCATTTGAGAGAAACCTTCTATCTTCGTTAAGGGAAAAAAACTTTTTCTTTAAATAGTTTGAAAAGCCTCTCAACCTTGCTTAGGGCCAGCATATAACGAGGCTACTTGTCAGTCACCGGTCTAATTAACATCCGGACGCTTAATACAAAAATCTCTTCTTACCTTACGAATATTATCCGTTTCCTTAATCTAATCCTTGGCCGATCCGTTTAGTTATATTTTTTAGAACTAAATCCGATCTGTTTGGTAATAATTATCCGCGCAATCACGCATATATGGCACATCGCGAAGACCCAAACGGCCAAACCTTCGCCCCAAGGCAGCCCACCCTCCAGATCCGGTGACCCCAAGTCCCAATCTGGACCGTCCGATCTCGTAAGAAGTGAATCGGAGCCGTGCATTTCCAAGGGCGGATCCATAAATGCCGCAAAGCGGAGGGGTGATTGACTTGAGCCTACCGGTTAAAACGCCCCCGTCAGTGGCTCTCGTCTTCCTTTCTCCGACGCGGCCGGGGAAGGATTCCATTCCGCTGGTATAGCCTCGGCTCGGATCCAGGACGGAATTCGTGTGGGGGATCAGGCGCCCGGGTCGATCGGTGGGGGTGCGAGAGTGCGCAGGCAGCGATGGGGAAGGCCGCGGCGGTGGGGACGGCGGTGGTGGTGTGCGCCGCGGTGGGGACGGCGGTGGTGCTGGCCCGGCGGCGGCGGCGGAGGGAGGCGGAGCTGGTGGAATCCGCCGAGGCGGACAGGAAGAGGCTGGTGGCGGCGGTGATCGAGGAGGTGGAGCACCGGCTGGCGACGCCGACGGCGCTGCTGCGCAGCATCTCCGACGCCATGCTGTCCGAGATGCAGCGCGGGCTGCGCGGGGACATCCACGCCACGCTCAAGATGCTCATCTCCTACGTCGACAACCTCCCCACCGGGTAAAGTCTTCCGCCCCGATCTGATCCCTGTTCCCTTTCCTTCCCCTTCATTGGGTCGTGATCTATGAACTTTGTGATCCGGAAAGGTAGCGTACGGCGGTGGATTTCAGGCAAAAGTGCTTTATCGATCGCGCAAGCGTGGAGATATTTTTCCCTCCTGTTTTCGTTATGGAAAAATGGCCTTTTTAGCGAATTGATTGGTAATGTGCGAATCCTCCTATGAATTTTGTGTGAACATCGCGCCTTGTGGTGACTGGAAGCGAAATATCTCTATTTGACCTTCGTTTGGTTGTCGATGACTAGCTGGCAAAGATGGGATCTTCTCATCTATTTTGAATTGGAATGCTTGTTAGATGAGCTTCCAATGTGTGTGATCTCTAGAAGATCACCCGGTCATTCAAACTTTGGTTCTCTAGGATTTCTGGATCAATAAACATGATACAGGTCATAGTACTTTTATATAGTATTTTGACGAGTTGATTGTGGTGTTTGCTTTCAGTTCTGGGCATTGATTTGTCAAATCTAGTCTAATGCCATTAAGTAGGACGGATCACAAGCAATTTATTGTATGCATATTTCTTGCATGTTTACTTCCATATGCTCCATTGCTGTCAGATTCTCCACAAACGATTCTGTGGTCGTAGTTTGTTTTAGCTGTCTGGTCAATTTTATCCATTCCCATCAACTGAACTCATCACAAAGTATAAATGGTTTAGTCCTCAGTTTCTCAAGTATCATTCTCCCTACCGGATAGTTAACATGTCACAAACACATTCAGAGAAAGGAAGTTTTTTAATCTAGTGGTTATTTTTTGTCGCCGTTATTCTGCAGTTCACTCATGTGCGGTATTGGTTCTAGTAACTTAGGGTATCGACACTTCCAGGACTCGTGCATCTCTTCAATCTTTTTAACATCTGGACTCTTCTTCTGCAGAGACGAACATGGTTTATTTTATGCACTGGATCTTGGAGGGACCAACTTCCGTGTTCTGCGAGTTCAACTTGGAGGAAAGGAGAAACGTGTTGTCAAGCAGCAGTATGAGGAAGTCTCCATTCCACCACATCTGATGGTTGGGACTTCCCTGGTCAGTGCTCGCTGTTCAATTTTCATGTTACTTAGAGTTAAACATTTTAGTACATGCTTGCCTTATGTTATGTATATTAAATTATTGATGCAGGAACTATTTGATTTCATCGCTGCTGCACTGGCAAAATTTGTGGATACTGAAGGTGATGATTTCCACCTCCCGGAGGGGAGACAGAGAGAACTGGGTTTCACCTTTTCCTTCCCAGTAAACCAGACATCGATATCATCAGGAACACTCATCAAGTGGACAAAGGGCTTTTCCATCAATGGCGCGGTAAATGTCAAGACGTTTCGGTTCATGCCTCACTAACTGAACTACACCTTAGTACTCTTGTAAGCATGGGTTGAAGGCGTGAACTGGAATTTACCATAAAAACATGATAATTCATTTTATTGGAAGGATGAGGTTTCGCTGAAAAAGTTCTGCATTGCATTTTTAGAATGTTAGATCAGAGCTTTTTAGTGTTGAAGTTTAGCAGAGCTTTTTAGAGTTGAAGTTTAATGGTGGTGTTGATGTAAAGTAGGGTACTAGGCTGGTTCACAAATTGCTGTATTCACCAATATAACTAGTCCAGTACCTAGTCCATTCTTAACCTTTAATCGCTACAACTTACAATATGATCAACTGATTCATCTATCTTAATGAAATATTGAGCTTGGTTAGGAAGCATATTCTTGAAGCGCAATAAGAATATCATGTCTCTCTGGTTGATGGTATCAGTGTTAACCGTCAAGCATTCTATGATATGCACAGATTCGCTAGTACTTCATTTGAATACTTATTTGTTGTTCCCTGGTCAGGTGGGTGAGGATGTTGTCTCTGAATTGAGCAAGGCGATGGAGAGGCAGGGACTGGACATGAAAGTTACAGCACTGGTAACTTGATACCTATTAATTTATCCAATTTACATACGCCACACATGTTTGTTTTTTTCATCTGAATCATTTGTTTTGTTTTGTGTTTTGATGCTGCTTTTGGATATTTGACCCTTTTGATGGGATTCAAAAACAGTTTACAGCATGCAAACATTTCTCTCCGAGACATCCTTGCAGACTGAACACTGATGTTATGTAGGTAAATGACACAGTCGGCACATTGGCTGGTGGGAGATATGTGGATAATGATGTAGTTGCTGCCGTAATATTGGGAACTGGTACAAATGCAGCATATGTTGAGCATGCTAATGCTATTCCTAAATGGAAGGGTCTACTTCCTAAATCTGGAAATATGGTTAGTGTTTGAATTTTATGTTACACTTGGAATAACAACATTTGTTGAACCATTATATGGTCTTACACATGCACAACCTTCACCATTGCATGTTAGCCACCACCACTTGCAATATTACATAACCTTGGAATTATTTGGTATTCTCTAGGTAATCAATACAGAGTGGGGGAGCTTTAAATCAGACAAACTTCCTCTTTCGGAATTTGATAAAGCCATGGATTTTGAAAGTTTGAATCCCGGAGAGCAGGTTTGTGTCCCTGTTATTCTCCCCATATGGGATTTTAGGTGAACTGCAGTAATATATCTTAAAAAACTGTATGGCAGATATACGAAAAGATGATTTCTGGAATGTATCTGGGAGAGATTGTGCGAAGAATCTTACTGAAACTTGCCCATGATGCTTCTTTATTCGGGGATGTTGTTCCTCCTAAGTTGGAGCAGCCGTTTGTACTGAGGTATTCTTTCTTTATTGATTTTTCGTCAAGTTTTTTTATCGCTGGTTGCTGACTTAGCAAAAGCTGTTTTTTGTTATCTAACCAGCTGACCACGAATTTTCACAGCCATGATAATGTACCTCCGATAAGAATGTGCGTGACCGAGGGTAGTTTCATATCCACATAGCCAAATAAATTTCAGACAAGGATTGTCTTCTAAAACTGTCATGTTAATCCATAAAAGGCGACATATTCTAAATATGTGAATTCTGTGCTCTTTATTGACAATATTTCCTTCTGGTCAAATCTCTAGGTAAACTTGAAGTCAATACCTTTTCCTTTTAGTCAAGTGGCTGATAGGGGCGGAGCCAGGATTTGTGCATTGCGGGGGCCAAGTGAAGGGTCAAGAAATAGCAATACTTAACACACATATGATACAATGTGTTTATACAAAAGTTAATATAGAGGTGTGATGGCACGTTGCGAAGTAGTAATCCAAAAAAAACTGTTTCAATGCAAAGGTGCTTAATATTTGTGCTTAGATGTACAAAATTCTATAAACGTATAAAATTTAAAAATCCCAGTGTTTCTTCCCAAACACCCATCATAGTGCATAGGGCAACAAAAATATTTTTTCTTCCTAAGCACCTCTCCGACACCATGCATTGTACATGGCAAAAGGACTCTTAACATAGGCCTTGTTTGTTTGAGCTAAAACTTGTTGACTTTAATCTGAAATAGTTATGATCCCTCAAAAGATGTCTTAAAAGAGTTTCAAATATTATGAAAAAATTATTTTACGAACTCTAAGAAGGACTGTTTAAAACCCCACAAATATGACTACAAAGTATTACATCATTTGGTTTATACAAATAACAAATTTTCATTTAATTTAATTTAAGCTGAAACAAACAAGGCCATAGTGCAATACACAAAGCATACAACATGTATTTAAAGACAAAGTTATTTGTCTTTTCATATTTATGTATGTTTTTAGTTGACATAGCAATATAAGCGCAAATAAAAAACTAATTAATGTCATTTACGTATCTACACAACGAATTGATCAAGTGTCCATCAAATTGCCCATATTGAAGCTAGAGAACAACAAGTATAACAATTGAAGCAATATCAAATTGTCATCGGTTCATCATATAATTTATACACATTGTAGACAAGAGAGACATACCGAATTTCAAACCTTTATAATCAATCAATCGAGGCGGGCTTGGAGGGGGGGGGGATTACTTGTATTGTCCCAAATAAGCAGTACTATGTTGTAAATAGATATAGATGCATTGGGTGCAGCATACTTCATACTTGAGATTAGTTATTGGCATGGCTTTTCTCACACCAGCTTGCTTACAGGAAAAAGGATTTCTGTAGATTCTCTTGTGCTATTTTGCTCTCATTCTGAGTGAATCCAATTTCTCAATTTTTATCAAGCTAGATAAGCATTTATGTTAAAAAGTAATGTGCATCGCAGGACACCAGATATGTCAGCCATGCATCATGACTCGTCACATGACCTTAAAATTCTAGGAGCTAAGCTAAAGGATATCGTCGGGGTATGACTTGTTTTTTGCCAAAAACAAATTCCAAATTGTTCAATGGCCGTTGATTGCTCATTTAATTTTGATCTTATTTCCAGGTCGCAGATACTTCCCTGGAAGTAAGATACATTACCCGTCACATCTGTGACATTGTTGCTGAGCGTGCTGCACGATTGGCTGCTGCTGGTATATATGGCATCCTGAAGAAGCTGGGTCGGGACAAAGCGCCAAGTGACGGCAGTAAACTGCCGAGGACAGCCATTGCCTTGGATGGTGGGCTCTATGAACATTACAAGAAGTTCAGCAGTTGCTTAGAATCAACACTTACAGACCTTCTCGGTGAGGAAGCCTCATCTTCAGTGGTTACCAGGCTGGCAAACGATGGCTCTGGCATTGGGGCAGCTCTCCTCGCAGCCTCTCATTCCCAGTATGCTGAGACCGACTAGTCTTGAGAACGAACCCGATGGATAAAAACTCTTGAGTGCGGCTTCTCCTTTTCCCCTTTGAATCTTCCTAATTATCTGGGCTCCCCTCGTGGAATTATGTCTTCTTTAGCTATTCTGCAGACACATTTCAGTGGCTCTGCAGCGGGATATAGCTAGTATAGCGCCAGCGAGTTTCGAGGTTACCAATTTGCATAAACATCGGGATGGCAGGAACATGGAAATGGAGGTTTGAACAATGCCATTCCTGTCCTGCCCATTTTTTCCCCCTTGAATGGTTTTGGACGCCAAGCAAAAATTTATCCTTTTCCATTTTCCCTTAGCAATAAAGATGGGGACATGATCAAATTCAACTAACTATTCTCGTAGCATGATTTTCTTCGATTCATATGATTCAATACATATGATGATATGACAGAACGCAAGTTTACATCCTCCAAATGTTGTGCATGCGTGCACTCAAAAGTGCAGTGTTCACCAGAGCTACCTGTTCTGCTCTCCTAAGTGTTGTTACTACTGTAAAATGTACTGTACTAGATCAGGAGGTGAAGCTTCTTGTTAGGGATGTAAATGGACGCGTCCGCGGACTGTCCACCGTATGTCCGCATCAGCCATCGACTATTTGCGGACAACTACATTAGTCCACTAATTAATAACGCGGATCTGCGGAATCCGCAAAATCTGCAAACTAGTCACATGAACTGCAAGTTTTGAATAAAATGATATCTCGGTAGTAAATATTGTACCCAAGTAAATCCCCGAAATCTCAAACCATGATATAATTTGCCCATTGCACATCGTATGGCAGCAAATTTGCAGAGAAGACAAACATTCAAGCTGAACAAAAAATTCCATTGCTTCACAGAACACAAGCGGGAGAGAGGGAATAAATCAAGAACACAAAAAGGAAGAGATATGCGGTTTGGAGATAGAACTCGGCGCCGAACTCTTCTACAAAACTCATCCGCTAATGGTCTTCGCTTCGCTGTTAAGCTCCGCTACTGCTCCTCCACATGGACCTCCAATTATTCATCGAGCTCCTCCACCTGTTCAATCGGCTCTTCAACGAGCTCCTCCACTTGGACCTCCGGCTCATGGCGAGGGAAGGGAAGGGAGAGGTGCATGGCGCCAGATTAGGGAAGGGGAGGGAAGGGAGAGGAGCTAGTGCAGAGAAGGGGATGCACGATTTAGGATTCTAGGGTTCATGCTCGAGAAGGGGATTGGTGGACGGCGGGACGCCCGTGGGCCGTGGGTGGACTTGCGGCACCCTCCAGGCTGCAGAGACGGGGAACGGAGGTGGACTTGGTGGAGCCGCTGGACTTGGTGGATTGGGCCAGATAAGCCGCAAGTTTGATACAGACTTTCAGCTGGGCCATCGTGAGCGGACGGACATGGCGGCTCCGCATGAGCCCGCGTCCACTTTACACCCCTACTTCTTGTCACTGCTCATTTCGTCTTCTCTTCAGACAATGCTGTCGAATCTACCCTTACCGCCGTTGAACACCCCGGTGTCCGAAAGCTCTTTCCGTCGGCTGCCCCCTCTCAGCGGCAGCAGCGGCGCCGCATCGTACTCGGCGACCTTCTCGTCCAGCGTTTTCCGGTGCGCCTGCTCGCACCTAAGCAGTATCTGCAGCACGTCCTTCATCGTCGGCCGCGCCGCAGAGCCCGGGGTTGCCGAGAAAGCTTCGGTCGTAGGCGGCGATGGCAAGCGCCGCCGGGACCTCGCCGGTGAGCTGGTTGGACGACAGGTTAAGCTGGTTGACCTTCAGTGCTCCCAGCGACGGCGGTATACCGCCGGAAAGCTGGTTCGAGGAGAGGTCGAGCAAGGTGAGCACCGGCATGGAGCCCAATCCCGCCGGTATCTCTCCGTCGAGCTGGTTCTTGCTGAAGTTCAACTGCGCCAGGCCACTGATCGACGCGATGTTCGCCGGAATCGCCCCAGAGAGCTGGTTCGCCGACAGGTCCAGCTCCTGCAGCAGCGGCATCCCGGTGGCGAACCTCGCCGGAATTTCGCCGGAGAAGGAGTTGTTCGCGGCGTCGAACTTCTGCAGCCGAGGAGCCGCCGCTGGAAGGCCGCCGGTGAACCGGTTATTCTCGATGCGGAGCCTCGTCAGGTTCCAGAAAAGGTTCTCCGGCAGGCTTCCGGTCAGCCCCCCATTGTTCTGCAGAAGCAGGGTGATGAGCTTCGTCTCCGTCCACAGCGCCGCCGGCACCTCGCCGGACAGCTCGTTGTCTTGGAGCTGGAGGCTTATGAGCGCCGGGCAGTTGGCTAGGCTGGCCGGGATCGAGCCGTTGAGGCGGTTGCCGGAGGCCGAGATGATCCACAGCGCGCGGTTGTCGCAGACCCCCTCCGGTATCGGCCCGGAAAGGTCGTTGTCGTCGACTTCGATATCTCTCAGCAACGGCGAGTGCTTCCCGAGCTCTGCCGGAAGAACTCCGGCGAGCTCGTTCTCGTACAGCTTAATGATAACCACCGCCGGTAGCCAGGCAATGCTCGCCGGTATCTCGCCGGAGAGGCTGTTCTGGCACAGGTTCAAGACCCTAAGGTTATTCAAGCTTCCAAAGCTTTCCGGGATCACTCCGGACAATTGGTTCTCCGACAGATCGAGCTCTATCAAGCTTGTTGCTCCCATGGTGCCATTGACGACGATCTCGCCGGTGAGGTTGTTCTTGTACAGATACAAGTACTGCAGCTTGCTAAGGTTCCAGATTGAAGGAGGCACGTTCCCGGTGAATGCATTCATCGATAGGTCCAGCCACACCATCTCTGGCATCTCGGCAACGTAGGCCGGGAACTCGCCGGTGAGGTTGCACTGGGCGAACCAGACATACGTCAGCTTCTTCAAGTTCTTGAACGACTCCGGCAGATTGCCGGGGCTGAACGAATTCTCCTCGAGCTTGAGCGTCTCAAGGCTGGTCAGCTCGCCGAGCTCCGGCGGGATCGTGCCAGTGAATTGGTTGCTGTTGAGAGCGAGGTACGTCAGGTTCTTGAGCTTCGAGATCGCCGGCGAGATAACGCCGGCGAAGTTGTTGTTGTCCAAGGCCAGGTAGGTCAGGCTCTCCCCGAGGCGGCCGATGTCGGCGGGGAGCGAGCCGGCGAGCCGGTTCATGGAGAGGTCAATGGACGTGATGCCGGTGCAGTTGTAGAGAAACGCCGGGAAGCCGCCTACGACGGTGGTGTTCTGGAGGTTCAGCACCGTGAGCGCCGCGAGGCCACCGATCGCGTCGGGGACGGTGCCAGAGAGGGCCACGTTCGGGAGCGCGAGCGACGTGACCCGCCCTGCCCCGTCGCAGGACACGTACTTCCACCGGCAGTGTGCACCGGCGGCGGCGGCGGCGTCACTCCACGACGCGAGCTGCGCCGGCTCGCCCCACGCGCTCTTGATCCGAAGCAGGAGCTGCCTCTCGTCGGCCGGCGGCGGCGCCGCCGCCTGTGCCGCCGCGCGGCGCGGCGAGGCGAGGCAGAGGAGAAGGCCGAGGCACGCCCAGCCCGGAAATGTCATGGCTCGGTGCGTGTTTTGGGTGGTTTCTTGTGTGTTTCGGTGGCCGCCGGCGCTGGAGGTGGCGGCGGCGCGTTCACTCCGCTAGGCGGCCGGTACAGCCTGCCATCCCGGACTCCCGTATGAAAACGGGCGGAGGCTTTATGTACATGTACTGCTAGTGTGAACGGCGAACCCATTTGCCAATTGCCACCGCGGGCTTGCTCATTATCCATATTAAAATAGATGAAATCTCGGTTAACGTATATATTAATAAATAATTAAATTCATATATGACTTCATATTATGAAATGTTGTCCAGTTTAACTTAAAAAGTAAGTATCTTATTGTGGCGGTACCTTTATTTTTATAGATACGTAGTATTTTGTGTATCTTTTTTTTCTCAATAAGTTTACAATAACTAAAAAAAATACTATACAGTTTATTGTTGCATCATTTTTATAATATCAAACTATATGTAAATTTAGTTATTGACAAATGTAAAAAAATCGACCAATTTTTTTATATTTTTACTTTTTAGTTACGAGGAGTCACGCCCCATTACAGAGTTGATCCTGCCGCTGATTACTGTATTATTTGGGTTTGTTGGATGATGTTTGCTTGGAAGCTTCAACCTTGTTTCCTTCTTGTTTGATAATTGCCGGTTTACACCACATGTTTTATTCAGTATCTCTAGTTTTAGGTGGGTCAAATTGCTTAGTCAGAAAGGGATATGTTTTTTTTAGATCCACTAAAATATGAACGAGAACGAGAATTACGTGTTCTAGTAGCAGCAGAGTTCTAGACGAGATTAGTGAGCTGCTCTGGCTTGGAGGAGCAGCAGCCATCGTGAATGGTCAAAGTATTCGGAAATCAGAAGCACAATCGCACCGTGCGGTTGTCGATCACTTGCGAGCTGCGACACGGACGAGGAAGGCTGCTTTGTCTATCAAACGGCCGTGCAGCTATCTAATGAATAGTGTACACTGATCATTTTCACGTTGACATGGACAACCGGATGAAATTGCTGCTGTCAATGCAGTTTTTACGTGTTGTTTTACAACAGATTTTCATATTTCTACCTCCGATGGTATTTTCGGGCCGAGCACAGCGTTTATGATGCGGAGTTTTTTTTATATATTTCCGAGTATAAACCAAAATAATATATGTTCAACCCGATCTATATTAAAGATTTTCATATTTTTCATATTTATTAACTTTATACACAGATATAGAAAAAAAAACTAAGAGATCCACCGGCCATGGATGAATGTCAGATAGAAGCCCATTGAAAGACCCCTACTTTTGAACAACACATGCTGCCTTTGTGGTTGTAGCTACAAACCAAAAGTGCGGAAATGAAATGGTACTAGTATTACTAAGAGAGACCCCAAGCATGCGCTTAAGGTCGTCGAACAGTAGTTCTACTCATGTCGATTGACGATGAGACTTGTGGAGGTGTTGATGGAGTGGTGGGCCTTTGGTTGCTCTAGTGTGTTGAACACAGACACAAATCCATGTAGAGGGAATGAGGCGATCATTTTTAGCAGGCTAGAGTGTAGCGACTATATTTTTTCATGTTTTTCGTTACACCTCTAGGCTTATTGGTAATTACCGTGTATTGCATTGTACTCTCCCTAATTCTAAAAAACATGATGTTTTAGACGTATCCTAAGTTTAGTTTTAAAACTTTATCCTTAAATAACTTTTAAATCATTTTGTATTGAACACATGAAAATAATACTCGTTCCGTTTTGTTATATTTATCCACAGACCAAGGAAAATACAAACTCAAAAAGGTATATTGAGATGACCATGCTACCTCTAATTAGTTGATTTGGTTGGCAATACACATGAATTTAATTGGCTGCATTCATTGAAAACAATAGTTTGACTAGCTTTACCAGAGGTATAGCATTTAAATGGATCACAAAACATTTTTTAATACCATAATGGACAAAGTTTGAAACGGATACTTCCAAAACCATGGGAAAAATATAGGAAAATGGAGGGAGTACACAGATTCCCCTAAAAAACATTTGGAGAGAGTAAATTGCATCGATAATTAATAATAAAGTTGCATGTGAAAACTGTGTCAATGCCCAAAACATCATATTTTCAAAAGTTGAAGTATTTTTTTTTAAAAAAAAGACTAGAAAATGGATGACCGTTCGAACCACCTTCCACGGATAAGCTTGCCGCACCACAAAAAAAATGTCATTACCCACCGGAGAAACAAGCAGAGTGGCATTTTTTCCGCCGTCGAAAAGAACAGAGCGACGCTCTCTCAAATCCCTAACCCAAATCAATGGGATCCAAGTGTCGTGTTGTTCTTCACCAAAAGTGCAGTGGTGACTCTGGGCAAGTCAAACAAGGAGCAGGGCGGTGGCTCTTCCGGGCCGCAAGCAAGCAAGCTCGAGCGTGGCCGCAACTTCTATGAAAGCGAGCGTGCGGGCGTGGCAGCATTGTGCACCTCCTCACCAGACTCCAGGACGAGGAAAGCTAATCTTACCGGTCTACGAGAGTAAGGTGGCTCCTTGTGTATGTATTTGTTGTTGCGTGTAAGGTGTTCGATGTAATGCGTATGAAGCTTTTTTTATAAAAGTTTTATGTAGTTTTACGAAGGTTTCGTAATTCGTATAGTGTTATATAGTTTTTAGAAAACTTCATTTAGTTTCATGAAGTGGTTTCATATAGTTTGCAAAAGATTCATGTAGTTTTAGATAAATCTCATACAGTTCCAATAAAGTTTCATATAGTCTTATATACTTTAAAAAATATATAGTTTCACATAATTTCATAAAAGTTTTAGTTTCATGTTTTTCATCAAGTGGGCCCCACCGCGAAGTATGGAAACAATTTCAATGTATTAGTAGTTTCATGTAGTTTTAGAAAACTTTCGTATGGTCTGCAAGTAGTTTCATGCTTTTTTAGAAAAATTCGTGGAGTACCTATATATATGTAGCTTCATGTATTTTCAGAAAGTTTTCTATCGTTTTTAAAAAGTTTTAAATGATTTAAAAAAAATTCATGTTGTTGCCGTCATGATACATGTTGTTACCATCATGCATATATCATTGATGTTTTTGTTTTTTATCGTTCAGCTAGCCCGTTCGTACACAATAAACGGTGATCTATTCTTTGGCCCTTCTCAGTTTTTGCCAAATCCATTCTCAATCAACTTATAAATCGTGTGATATGTTGACCCATTGGCCATTACCGAGGGGTAGGGTTGGAAAAATAGCTCGCGGCTCACGACTCGGCTCGGGCTAGGCTCGGAGGTGCTACCGAGCTCGAGACGAGCCCACTTTTAGGGCTCGGTAAAGTAGCAAGACGAGCCAGGCTGGCTCGGCTCGGCTCGTTAACAGCTTTTGAATGCGAACTGCCTTTGCCTCGTGGCTCGACTCGGCTCGTTTTTGACGTGTCCAAAAAGTGAGCCTAGTTTTCAAATAGGTTGGTATACTACTCTTGACATTAAGGCCTTGTACATTTCAGCTTAGTATAGCGTAGCGTAGCGTTTCAGTAAAATTTACCTTTTTATATAACCTATTTGGTGTAATAATTTGTAATGATTTTTTTTAGGATTTTAGTAGTTGTCATAAAGATGCTAAAACTTTTTAAATTGTTTTTTTATAATATTTAAACCACTTTTTAAATACTCTTAAATTTTGTTGAAACACTACACTACGTTACGTTAAGCTGAAATGTACGGGGCCTAAACTAGTAGACATCACCTCAAAGGGGGTTTCCACCCCTACCGAGGGGAGCGAGGGAGATGGGCACACGGCAAAGCTTTGCGTCCATCCCAGCCCCAAGCAAACTAGCAAAGCCTATAGGGCCAAACGATCCAGAGCAAGAGAGCTGGCGTAGGGAGGGAAGGGGATTAGTTGAGCCGGTGTGAACTGGGAAAGCCTCCGACGTCGGAGACCGACTCAGTCACTCAGGCCGGCTTGCCTTCGCTGACCGCGGACTCGTGATTAGACTGACCTCCCGTAGCTTTCCGAAGCGGCGATGTCGCTGTAGCTGGCGCTCACTGTTGTTGCTGCTTGCCAGTCACCGATGCACCCTGGCTGCTGCCGTCGCCGCAGGCTCGCAGGTCGCAGCTGAACTGCGCTGCGTAGCCTGTGCATAGTCTCTACGACTGTCTTGTCTTCAAAGCAAGATGTTTTTTTTTTCTTTTTGTCGTCAACTTTTTGGTCACCGTTTGAGCTTTCAGTGAAGAGGATAACGGGAGAGCGACGATTTTCATGGTCCAAGTCTACCCGATGACGGAATGGGATCGGCTTCTAGCAAGAAGAAAAGTCCGTTCTTGGCACAGCGCATGCAACCCGCACGAGATATGCAAACAGAGACGTTTGACCACGAAGAGGACTGTCTGCAGCATCAAGTTACTGGTTTTTCTGCTTTCTCGATGCCTGTTCTTTAAGTTCAGACGTCGATATGGGGAGGCAGATCTGTCTGCAGCGTCAAGTTACTGGTTTTTCTGCTTTCTTGATGCCTGTTCTTCGAAGTTCAGACGTCGATATGGGGAGGCAGATCGCTGGCATGCACCAACCACTCACTCATCAGATAAGCATGTCAAAATATTTAAATTGTGTTTGAAAATTGGCACCTTCTGGAATCAAACTTTCATATTTAAAAGCTGCAGATATGGCCATGGTGTTCTCTAACCTAACGGCAAGTATATCCACTTCGAGTCTCCATTTTTTAACATAAAGAGTAAGATCTGAGCCAATTAATTCAAGAAGTATAACTAAGAGAGAGAAAAAAACAACACGACACAACAACACACCATAGCGTCACGTTGCCAACCTAGTTGACAAAAGACCACATTGTCAACTCGACAAGAAAAAACAACTATTAGATCTAGCCGCCGCTATTTATTCCGACCCTGCCACCAGCCGCCCAACCTCGCCATGACTGCACCGCAGCAACAACGTCCTAAACCACGTAGCCGCTACTCTCGCTACACAACTCAACAACAAAGCGAGTGCAAAGTCAGCTCAAGTCGTCTGCGCTGCAACTCTTCCAGAGCGAAGCTTTCAACAAGGAAACGACGAACTATATTTTTTTTTGAGGGAAGGGCAAAAGGGTTGCCCTAACTTGATTAATAAGGGGAGGCCTGAGGCCAAAATTACAGAGGCGAAAAAGAGAAAGGAAAAGAAAAAAGGGGTGGAAAAAAAGGGGAAGACGCCCCACCCCAGGCGTTAAGGGTTAAGCAATTACAAAATTGGCCCCTGCCGCCTCCCAAAGGCGCAGGTCATCTAGAAGAGAGGAAAGGAACTGCGATAACGGCCGCTCGCTGCAGCGGAAAATACGGTTATTCCGCTCTAACCAAAGATGCCATAACGTCGCGAGGGCGACCGAGGCGTCCCCGCTGACGGATTGCCCTTGAACATCCAACCTCCACCACGTGGGGAGGTAGTCCTGGTGAGCCCACGTGGAGGGGCAAAGTCTTGGCGAACCCAGCTTGGTAGAGATGGTAGTCCACACCTGGCCGGAGAAAGTACAAGTGAGGAAGAGGTGATCGGGGGTCTCCAAGTTCCTTAGACAAAGCGGACAGAAGTAGTTGTTGGGGATCCCCTTTCGCAAAAGGGAGTCGGCTGTGAAGATCTTCCGCTGAAGGAGTAGCCACCCAAAGAATTTGCACTAGGACGGGGTCCACTTCTTCCACAAACGATTACTGTCCGCTGAAATTCGACCAATAAACTGTAGGTGATAAGCCGAGGCCACCGAGAAATCCCCAGAAGCGGAGAGACGCCAGATGACGCGGTCCGGATCATGCTGAAGTGGCACGAGCTGTTGAAGGCGCTGAAGGAGTTGAAGCAGCTCTATAAACATGGATGGAATATAATTCCGCCGTAGATCAGACAGCCAGGTTCCGTTCAGAAGCGCCTGAGCAACAGATCTGTTTTTCCTTGTAGAGGCAGCGTAGAGTTGCGGGGCAAGCACTTGCGGCTGAAAACCATCAAGCTAGGCATCCTTCCAAAAAGAAAAGGACTTGCCGTTACCAAGCACAAATCTGGTGGCTGCCCGAAAGAGAGCAACGTCTGAGGGCCCACTTGGCGGCGGGTTGTCGGCCCAGGTGCGGGGCGAGCTGGACCTGTAGAGCCAGAGCCATCGGAGACGAAGGGCCCTGGCAAAAGAGCGAAGGTCGAGGACTCCCAGCTCGCCATACTTGCACGGAGAGCACACAGTCTTCCAGCTGACTCGGCACTGACCCGCATGGACTGAAGTGGAGCCCCGCCAAAGCCAAGAGCGACGGATCTTGTCAAGCTTCGAAAAAACCGAGCTGGGCGGTGTGACGACCAAAAGCAGGTAGGACGGCATGGCCGAGAGGACGGACTTGAGGAGAGTGAGCCTCCCACCTTTGGACATCAAGGGCCCCCGCCAACCACTCAGCCTACCGGCGACCTTGTCGATGAGAGGTTGGAAGTGGACGTGCCTGAGCTTCCGAAGGGCGAGGGGTAGCCCTAGATAAGTAAGGGGAAAACCAACACGCCTGGCCGGAAGGGCAGCTAGCATGTCGTCCAAGTCGATGCCCTCGCAGCGGATGGGCACTACCTGGCTCTTGGAGAAGTTGGTGCGGAGACCGGTGATATCGCCGAAACACTGCAGAATGGAAGCCAGAGCAGCAACCTCCTCCTTGACGGGGCGATGAAAATCGCAGCGTCATCAGCATAGAGAGAGACTCTTAGATTGGCAGGCACACCTTTTAGAGGGGAGAGGACGCCCTGGTCCGTAGCAAGAGAAAGAATTTTGTGGAGAGGCTCGATGGCGAGGTTGAAAAGATAGGGAGATAAGGAGTCCCCCTGACGAAGCCCTTTGCGATGCAGGATGTGATTTCCAGGGACGCCATTGAGAAGAACTTGCGAGGACGAAGAGGCCAGAATAGCGGACACCCAGCTCCTCCAACGATCACCAAAACCACGAGCACGGAGGTTGTCCAGGAGATATCCCCAGGAGACCGAGTCGAAAGCCTTCTCAATATCAAGTTTGAGCAAGAGGGCCGGGGTCCGGGAGCGGTGCAGATGCTTGGCCCGACCCTGAACAAAGAGAAAGTTGTCCTGGATGTGCCGCTTCTTAATAAAGGCGCTCTGACACGACGAGACTAGATTGCTGATGAAACCGGATAGTCTGTTTGCGAGGATCTTGGAGAAGAGCTTGCCAAAGCTGTGGATGAGACTGATGGGCCAAAAGTCAGAGGGCGAGGTGGGGTTTTTGTTTTTAGCTAGCAGGATGACGAAGGCCGAGTTCATGCCTGCCGGCAGACGGTGGCTGTTGGAAAAAATGCATTGCAAGGCCTCGAGGAGGTCAAAGTGAACTATATCCCAGCTCAGTTTGTAGAAGGCCCAGGTGAAGCCGTCCTGGCCCGGAGCTTTGTCGGAAGGCATACTCATAATGGCGACGCGGAGCTCCTCGAGGGAAAGCGGCTCCTCGAGCGAGGCGAGGTCGTGGGTTTGGAGGCCGATGGAGTCCCAATTGAATCTGTGGGTGGTGGAAGCAGGAATTGAGCCATCTCCGAAGATGTTGGTGAAGTGTCGGTGAAGTGTTGAGGCCATATCATCATGCCCAGTGACGACTCCCGATTCAGAATGAAGGGAATGGATGAAATTTCTTCGTCTACGCGAGTTGGCCCGAAGATGAAAATATTTTGTGTTTGCATCGCCCAGCTTGAGCCAATTAAGCCTTGAGCGTTGCTTCCACTTAATCTTGTCTATGGCTGACAAGCCCAGAATTCGGCACTTGATGGAGCGGCGTAGGGAAATTTCCGCGGGAGTAAGAGGGCGAACCTCCATGGCTGCATCGAAAAGGCGAATGACTTCGCTTGCAATGGCGAGCTGCAGCTTGAGAGAGCTCAGCAGAGAGTTGCTCCACTGCTTTAGGGCTGCTGCGATGGAACAAAGCTTGTGTTGGAAGCGACGGATGGGGTTGCGGTGGTTGATGGCCTCTGAGGTCCAAGCTTGCTGAATCACCTCAAGAAAGCCCGGCATGGTGGTCCAGTAATTCTCGAAGCGGAAACGCTTAGGAGGGCGGCCGAAAGACTCTGCGGTGAGAAGCAGGGGGCAGTGATCCGAGGCGGATGATGAGAGGGGCAGCAGTGAGCAGTTGGGGAAGGGGAGCTCCCAGGACGTCGTGCAGAAGAAATGATCTAGCGTGACCAAGGTAGGGGTAGCTTGCTCGTTGGACCAAGTGAACCTTTTGCCGGTCAGGTGCATTTCACGCAGGTTGCAGTCGTCAATCGTAGCACGGAAGAGGTTGAGCAGTCTCCTGTTTATGTTGGTGTTGCTTTTGTCGGAAGCTTTGTAGATCAGGTTGAAATCGCCCATGATAAGCAGGGGGCCGGAGAAATGGTTGGAAATGGAATGTAGTTCTTGTAGGAAGGATTCCTTTGCTGCGTCGCTCTGCGAGGGGCCGTAGACATTGGAAATGATCCAACTGCGCGAGGTGCGAGTGCAGGAAACCTTTGCAGAGATGGAGTGCGACAGCACAAGGAAGTCGGAGAGGGAGACAACCTCATCATCCCAGAGCAGCAGGAGTCCCCCACGAGTACCATCTGACGGGAGGCAGTGGGAGCCTTTGAGGCGAAAAGCTCCGAGTTCCAGGAGGGTAAGTGGGTCCGGAGCCGAGAGCTTTGTTTCTTGCAGGCCCAGGATGGAAGGCCGGTGGGTCCGAACTAAATCAGCAACGACATGATGTTTAGCGGGGGAATTGAGCCCCCGGACATTCCAGGAGATGAATTTCATCGTGGAAACCCGAACAGCGACGAACCTTGCCGACCCCGGGGTAGACTCGAAGGGAGTCCGGGACAGGCTAGGTTTAGGGAGGCGACCACGCGCAGGTGGTTGGATAGGACGCCCGAACAAAAAGCCACGCACAGGTGGTTGGACAACTCAACATAAGCGGACGCCGCACGCAGGTGGCTCAGACAAGAACTGAAGACCACGCGCAGGTGGTTGGACAGAAAGACACTAATGAAAGCCCCACGCAGGCGGGCAGAACTAAACATGGAGACCACACGCAGGTGGTTGAACAACTCGACTCTAAAAAAAACCACACGCAGGTGGTTGAACGGGCTGACAGAAAAAGGACCTAACATAAAGAACTAAAGGGCTGCGCGGGCGGGGGAGACCGCCTAAGCAGCACCCACAGGAACCTCCTCCACTGAGTCAGGACCCACAGTGGACAGGTCAAGTGGCGACTGAAGAACGCCGCAGAGGTCTGAGATCGCCGCAAAGGAGCCGTCATCAAGGGCGGAGGAGAAGAGAGTGCTGAGGTGGGTAGCGAGGTCATCGACTGAAACCAGGGAGGAGACATGACCTAGCTTGCGGGCTAGGACAGCCTGGGCCCTCCGGATGGAAGGTACTGCCGAGGCGCCGGTAACTGGGGCGAGCGCGCGGGAGGCAGCGAGGCGTGAGCTCCGACGAGAGGCCTGAGCGGGCGGTGGGCGGCGGCTCGACCTAGGAGGACGAGGGGTGAAGCGAAGAAGTGGCATCGGAGCCGGGTGGAAATGGAGTCCAGCAGAGCGTCCACTGCGGAAGGAGGCGTCAGCGAAGGGAGAGTAGCCTCAAGCATCATGGGATCAAAGCTGGCCGGTAGGGCCGGCCCAGCGCCGGAGAGAGCCGATGCGAGCGGGTCCAGGAACACTGGTGTCTGAAAGTCCAGCCCACATGCACCCGTAAGCAGCTGGGAAGAGGCGCGCAGGGGATTTGAAAAAACCCCGGACCCCAAGGAGCCCCTGTCGCGCGACAGGAACGGAGCAGGCGCTGCGCCAACCAGGCTCAACGGGCGTGGCTCAAGAGTGGACTAGTCAGCGGGTGCAGGCGCACAGGCCACTGGAGCAGGGCGCGCCAGGCACGGCACCCCAAGCGAGACGGAGGCTTGCGGCGAGATCCAGCCACGGAAGGCACGCGGGGACGCGCCACGCTGGCACGAGCCACGCGGCGAAGAAACAGAGCACGGCGACGAGCCACGTGGCGACGACCGAGACGGCGACGAAACAGCAGGCGTTGACGGAGCAGAGCCCGAGCGCGGCGGCGACGAAGCAGCGCGCGGCGACGCAGGGCGCGGCGCAAACGGCGGAGACGCAGGGCGCAGCGCAAACGGCGACGACGAAGCAGAGAGCAGCGACGCAAGGCGCGGCGACGAAGCAGAGCGCAGCGACGCAAGGCTCGGCGAGCGCGGAGACACAGGGCGCGGCGGGCACGGCGGCGAAGCACGGGACGCATGGCGCGTGGGCGAGGAGGCACAGGACGCAGGGCGTGTGGGCGAGCGCGGCGGCGAGGCACGGGACGCAGGCGGTGGCGCGACGGCGAGGGCGAAAGGCGGCGAGAGACGGCGGGAGCGAGGCGAGCGGGAGCGGGAGCGGCGAAGCGGCGGGGTGCCAGTGCGGCGCGAACCAGCCTCGCAGTCGCAGCGACGCGGAGAGCGCGAGCGGCTCCGGCGCGCTCTGGCGCCGTCTGCCGGCGCAAGGCGTTCGCGGACCGACAACCTGCCGCCACGCCGTGCGAGGCGCCCCCCAGCGTCAGGGTCGCTGCCGGAGTCGTCGTCGTCGTCTCCCCGCCGTGGAAGAGCTTGAAACAGGGGCCGACAAACTGCCGGGGGGGCGCCGGCAGCAGGCGGAGCAGGCATGGAGTCGAGCTGGCCCGGCATCCAGTCGTGCAGCGTCACCACGGGCAGGCCGCCGTCGAGGCGGGTGGCGACAGCGGAGTAGTCTTCGACGGTCGTGACATGAATGACAACACTGAAATCGGATGAGCGGGGAGGGCACGGCCTGGGAGCCGCCGCGGCACTGGCCCCAGCCCAGCCGCCGACGCGCTCACAGGTCTGGCCAGGCGAAGGGTCGACGAGGGCGAGCTCCGCCGCCAACGGGATGGACGCGGGGTCTGAGGTCCACGCCCAGAGGCGGAACATAGAGGTGTCCGTGCGAAAGCGGGAGGCAGCCTCGATGACGTCCACACGGGCACAGCCGGCAAGGAGCTGCTCGACCACGGACATGCTCCAGCAATGAAAGGGGAGCCCCTCGAGGACCAGCCGGACGCGGAAGCGAAGCGCGCCGACATGACGGGCGGGGTGGACGTGCTCGGGGAAGACGGTGAAGCGGAAGTCGCGGCCGATGTGGTGGAGCGAGCGCCGGGTGGCAACAAGGCGTGTTTGCTCCGGGTAAGTGAAGCGCACGATGAAGCAACGCCCCGCCACGAAGGAGACCCTCATGTCGCTGACGGGGACATCAGTGTGGGCCTCGAGCGCGCGGGCAACGGCGTCGGCGTCAGGTATAGGGCCGCCGGTGACCTCAACAGAGAGGGCGTAGTGGTGGAGGTCCGCCGCGGCGCTGCGGATGGTCGGGGAGACCACGACGCAGGCGCGCACGAAGGGCGGGCGGTTGGCGGCGAGGACGGAGCGCTGGCGAGGCATAGCTGGCGGAGGCGGAAGCGGAGGTGGAGGGCCTGGGCGTCGAGGAGGCAGGTGAGCTTGGAGGCGACCGAGACGACAGTGGCGCGATTGGTGGCCGGAGCGGAAGCAACAGAGGCACTTAATCGGGTCACGGCACGCCGCCACCAAGTGGTCGCGCGCGAGACAGCGGTAGCAGCGGCCCCGCGGTATGGAGGAGGCAGAGGCGCGGCGGGGAAGCCGGGCACGCGCCTGGACGCCGGCCCGAAGCGGGGGGTGATTACGCCGTCGTGCCCGTCTTGAAGAGACGACTTGCCAAGAAGAGACATCCTCCGGAGCGGTGACGATGGAGCGAAGCTCTGGCCGGCGCGTGGAAATTCCCGAAATGGCGGTGGGACGGCTGGGGGCAGGCGGTGGGGAGGAGGAAATAAGGCACAAGGAAGGGGCAGTAATGGCGGCTTGAAGTGGTGGTTCGCGGGCGGCGGTAATGGCGGGGGCAGGCAGGAGGTTGTGGGCACGTGGGCTGAGCGCTGGGATCCAATGCGAGAAGTCGCTGGCCACGCGCGGGGAGGAGGTGGCCGCGGCCGCCGGAGCGGCGGACCGCGTGGAGGAGG
>SPJY01002222.1:2444592-2505814 GCA_005191435.1 Raddia distichophylla | reverse complement strand
GCAATGGATTGACCCATCTGATGTATATGGAATGAACCCAATGATCCACTGGTTCATATGGATCGCTCCAAATTACCACTTTTGTGCATCGGCTAACACAACTAAAAACAAAAAATAACTCCCAAAAGCATCAACTTTATAAGAAAAAACTCAAATTAGCTGAATAAATCAAGAACAAAAGCTGAAATAGTTCACCAGAACAACATATTTGATAGCAAAATTTCAAGCCTTATAAATCGCCCCCCAAAAAAGCATGGATCATCCCGATTTGCAGCCAACCAACCTCAGATCAGCTTGAATCAAGCAAAAAAGGAACCAATCAGGTCAGATCGCTGGATCTGTTACGAGATGCTGGACATTGGCTTGGTTGCTTTGAGGTAGCAAAATCAGAATCTAGAGCCATCTTCTATTCACGCAACCCCTCAACAAAATAGTCTGCGCCTTCTTCTGAGAAACAAAACCCTGATTCCTCGAATCCACCACTCAGAACCAAGAAAAACTACGAGATCTCACCGTCCCAGCGAGAGCCTCCGATGACCGAGCCACGGTGCCTCGCAGCATCCAGCCCCGCGGGGCCGCCTCTGCCTCCTCGAGCGGAGCCGCCGCCTCGAGGGTTTCAAATTTTTCGGAGGCGAGAGCGCTGCTTCGCGCTGCTGAGAGGGAAGAACTGAAGAGCTTCTAGATTTGGGGGGATTTCAAACCCTACTGGCTATTGCGCGTGAGCGGAGGTGGAGATAGAGGTAGAACCGAGGCGGCGGCTAAGCGTGAGCAGAGCTGGAAATGACGGCGGCGGCTGAGCATGAGCGGAGGTGGAGATGGCGGCCGCCGTCGAGCAGATGCGGCGCCACGGTGGTAAACCGATATGGCCGAGGGGGAAGTATATCCCCTGCAGTTCTGTGCAGCACTGCAGAGGGCAGTTCTCTCACTACATGTGGGTCCCACGTGATCCAATGGGTTCAATAGGGTCGAACCCCTTTCTGCATGTTACGGTTAGGGTCGCACCACCCGCCCCAAATTACCGCAAAAAACATATTGGATCGGGTATCCAACGGATTAGATCGAACCGTTCCCACATCATAAGTGTGTGTGCACCGCCACCATATGGGCCGTGGGCCACAAGGCGGGGCGTGCGCTGCGCGGCGCGGCGCGGCACGGCAATACGTGCCGATTGGGCCTTGTTTTTGGACTGAGTGCGGATTTCGTTCCGGCCTTCGACCCAATTGGTCTCTGAAGTGAAATCCGGATGAAATAAGTTATTTTGGTTTTCTCCTTAAATCGATGATTTTTTATGACGCGTACATTGGTCACTCCTATTTCTCTTCTTTATCTGCGTATTATTTCCCTTCCCTATCCTCCTATTCATGGCCGTGCTCCCGTTGCGTTTGCTTGTTGCTGGCGAAGAGGAGCTCCCACGAGCATGGCAGTGGCGTGGAGCTCCGTCGATGGGATGGCCCAACCAATGACGGGTTATTGTGATCGGCGGCGAGGAAAAGCTTGGGGGAGGATGACGACCATGAGACCATGAGGAGTAGCTTAGGCTGGCCGCAGCCCCGAGGTAGATCTACCCGTGCAAAGGAAAAATTAACATTCATCATTATGCAGGGGAGAAGAATTCAAAAATATTTGGATTTTTTTTCTTTGAAATCAGATGAGAATAACATGCGCCGGACTTTCCCTTGTTGAATACATTGGATAAAACAAACGAGAGATCAAAGAGAATGAAAGAAACTTGAAGATCATGAGCCATAAAGACAGATAACTTTTTTATATATATAATGGAATTACATTCGTCCTTTATGTCCTAAGAAATATGCATCACAAAGAGTATTGCAATGTGGCAGACAAACCTAGAAGCAGGAGGTTGAGGTCTTGGTCTTGGTTAGGGGAGTCGATGCAGGAGAGCGTCATCCTGCTTGACATGTTTGTTGGTGGAGGCAATTGAGATAATGGAATTGACAACTAACGGATGCATCTTGGAATAGTGGTGTCAAAGACGGAGGGCGGCTAGCTCAATGACTTCAACAGATAACAATAGAAGCAACTAGATTAGCGAGTGGAGGCGATTGCGATATGCTTGGTGAGGTTCCTTTCTGAGAATCTACGAGGAAGAGGATTGGAGAATATTTTGCGATTTTTGTTTTCGACTCTCGCTCATATATTCTCACATGGAACTACTCTCTGAATACGAATGTGTTTTTTTTTAAAAAATGTTAATAGGGTATTTGCCACTGCTTAACCATGCCATTATAAAACACTGTTTTCTTTCAAAATTAACATTGCTCGCGACACATGTTTCATTTGATCAGCTTTCGCCCTGGACTGAACCTGGAGTGGCTATTTTGCCCCTGATATTTCCTTCTTTCTTCCTCCTTGCTATTTCCTCTCACCTCTGCTCCATCTCCCTCCATGGTTAGACATAGTGGAGGCACAACCAGCATGCATGACGGTGGAACCGGCCAGCAAGCACATGTACGGTGGTGCCAACCAGCGCACAAATATTGCAGGTGGCGGCGTGGAGATCTAACAGGCAACACAGATCTCATGGGTGGGAGCGAAGGTTTCCATACCTCTAGATGACGCCGGTGAGCCACTCCGGGATCCGAAGTGATGTGAGGACCCCTACATGGAAAAGAGCAAAGCGTAATAACTTCGTATAGCATACATTATACGAAGTTATACGAGAGAGGGAGTCCAAGTGGAAGTGGAGGAGCTGAATCGAGAGGTGGGTTGGGTTGGGCTACCTGCTTTCGGTTTCGGACATACCCAGACCCTATGCCAAGCTAGCGTCCTGCGCACCGCGTGTGCACCGCGACCATATGGGTCGTGGGTCACAAGGCGGGGCGTGCGATACGTGCCGTTGGGCCTTGTTTTTTGGACTGAGTGCAGATTTCGTTCCGGCCTTCGACCCAATTGGTCTCCGAAGTGAAATCCGGGTGAAATAAATTATTTTGGTTTTCTCCTTAAATTGATGATTTTTTATGACGCGTACATTGGCGTGGCGCATTTTCCCTCCTGAATAAGTGGATGCCCATTGGGCCACCGACTCATTACTGTCATGCCTACATCTTGTCGCTCACTCCTATTTCTCTTCTTTATCTGCGTTCGTATAACTTCGTATAATGTATGCTATACGAAGTTATTACGCTTTTCTCCCCTCTCAGAGCCAGCCTCAGGCAGCAACATGTCAAGCGGAAGCAACCAAACAAAGCATCATTTAACGGAGGCAGCTGCTGCAAGGAGTAATCCGGGATTCCGGATGCGCCAGTAGAGGCGAGGTAAGGCATCAGGAGAGGGAGAAGGTTACCTCGCGCCGAGGAGGAGGGGGGAGCAGGAGCCACGGATCTGGCGGTTCGAGGAGGGCACAAGCGCTCAACGGGCAGAGAAACTAGGCGAACTCCATGGGAGGAGGAGAAGGTGGGAGCAGGGGAAGGAGGAGACTTTTTCACGCTCTAGAGAGAGAGAGAGAGAGAGGAGGAGTGAGGATAGGAGCCGGGCAGCACGGGCGGGGGGGCAGGGCAGGTGGTGGGCACAAGATAGGTCAGGCCAACGTGGGGAGGAAAAAAAAAAATGGGGCAATTGTGTTCTTACCCTTGTTATGAGAGTTAATTGTGATTTTGCCCTCATTTTTTTCGGATTGTGATTTTGCCCTTACTTTTTCAAAGTGAAGACCACATTTACCCCTATTCCATTAAATGTACTTAACGGCGTCAATGACACATGTATTTTCATATTAGTACGTTATGATATTTCCTTATTTTGAGTACATATTATTCAAAATATTTCAACAGTGATACAGTAGCAATTGTGTTCTAGTATTTCACAGAGACATTATAGATCAACATTAAAAAAATTTCACAACAATATGGATTCAAATCATATTTAACAACCATGACATAAGGGGTCTAAATGCTTAACGTCAAAAGCATCAATGTCGAACCATCACCAATATAGAACATAGCTAGTTTTTACATATATAGATTATGCACCCCTTAAACATATATGTATAACAAAAACACCGATATAGAATTAACAAAAGCAAGTGACACTATTGCACGCTCGTGCTGCCGGCGAGCACGGCCAACCGCGTCACCCGCCTGCCTGCGTCGCCCGCCCGCCCACGCCGCGGCGTTTTGTTTCCCGCTGCATCGCTTAGGTGCCCATAGCTTAACGGAGTTAAGAATAAGGGTAAACGGGTGGTTCAATTAGGAAAAACAGGGGCAAAATCATAATCCAGGAAAAATGAGGGTAAAATCACAATTAGCTTTGAAAAGCATGGTAAAATCACAATTTTCCCTACAAACAATGTCGAAACAATGCGCAAGCCCGTGATTTGCAAAGGAGTAATCAAATAATATGATTTGATTAAAATCAAATCAGATTATAATCTCTGCTATTAAAAACTTTCCTACAGTCGCCAAGTGTTGGAGGAAGCAGCCGCCAAATATCAAGTATGGCCATGGGGTATTGAAGCGGCGTCGGATCTGCAGGAATACATTGAAAGATTAGCTTTCGGAAAAGTCCACTCGCCCTCGACTATTGTCAAAGCCCGATTTTATCCGTTTTAACTCTAAAATGGATAAAATATTCTTCATGAGAATCCATCTTGATTTTGGATCATGTGGCGTTATTGTGGGCATGGTTTTCTAGAAAATAAATTTTAACAAAATAATAAATCATTCAAAATTATGGAAATGTTAGAAATATAAAATAAAAATCTACAATTTTGTTTTAAAAAAAGCGTTGGATCCAAATATGCCATAAAATATAATGTTTGTGTGTATATTATTGTGAAAAAAAATGACTTATAGTGTCTTCTATTCAAATAATTCAAGTATTTAGGAAAATTTTTCTTGGCTTCTGGAAAAATGAGAAAATTGTTTTATCTTTTTGAATGATTGAGGAATTAATAAAAAGTGTTAAGGATATTATTTTTGAATTTAAATCTAAAAATTTTGAATTACAATTAAAAGGTCAAACTTACTTTGAATTTGAACAAAAAAACAAAGTGAAAGTTAAATTAACATCCTTCTATTTTTCCTAGTTTCCTTTGATTTTCCCACAAGACAATTTTTCTTAAATATATGATTTATTTAATCAATAAAAGACCATATAGAAACAAATATATTTTGTGCATATAAATTTCACACAAATATTATTTTTTATTGCATGTTTTAGTTTTGTACAATTATATGGATTTAATTGTATTTGTATTTTAATTTGGTTTAGCTTTCTATGATTTTATATAATTTATTTGAGTTTTTGTAATTTGGTTCTTATCTGGGTAGGACGCCACGTCATTCAAAACCGGGGTGCTTGCGAGGTTGGGGGTATGTCACCAAAATGTGGTGGTAGTTGAAGGGAGCAAAGTGGACTTTTTCCGAATCTAAACGTGCGAATGGGATGGACCCTGGTGTCCACGAATGAACTCTTATTCTTATGATTTATTTTCTATTCTACACTTATGCATTTTTTTTGTTTTTTGTTATAGTGGATAGAAACTATTCATTTTAATCTATATGGAAAGATGGACTCTGACGGCGTGTTCACCGCTCAACCACTGCAGATCACACCCCTAGTCAGATTTCTATCCTGCTAGCCTATCAGCCACGCTCAGTTCGATTGAGCCCTGAACACAGCAAGAACCAACACACGGGGATTACCCAGGTTCGGACCCCCTCGCGGGTAATAGTCCTACTCCTGCTGAGCCTTAGCTCTTTTCTTGGTTGTGGTTGAATGGAATGTGTTTACAGAGTGTTTTGGAGGCACGTATGCCTGTGCCCCGTCACGCCCTTCCTTTTCTCCCCTCTCTCTCCACCCCTTTTATACAAGCTTTGAACTGGCGGAGAGAGCCGAGGGGGTAGGCAGTACAGTACCCTTGGTACAGTAACAAGACACGACAGGAGAGACGAAAACGTGCTGCCACTGCGCCGCGCGGCGCCGCCCTCGCGTGCTTCGCAAGTGGCCACTGACCCGCACAGTCACACCAGTGAGGCTGCGGGTGGGGCCCAGTCTGCTCCTCCTGACGCGGGCGGCCATCTCAAGCAAACCTTCTCTCTGCCGGTCAATTCTTCTGCGCCACAGTGACAGCCGCTCAGACTTGCAGGGGTCACTGTAGCGGTAATCATGTCTTCAGCTGTCTATCCGCGCGTGATGTCGCATTAAATGCGCTCGTCCTTCGCAGCAGGGGGAGCCTTCGACCAGAAGACTCCTTTCGGGACGTTCCCTGCCGCGCGGGCCCCGCCTGGTCTTCAGAGGGGGCTCGCCCACGCACCCGCCTGGCGCGTGGGGCCCTCGTCTCGCCTTCGGGGCTCACCCACACGCTGGGGCCTGGTTCGCCCGCCTGACGTGTGGGGCCCTCGCCCGGCGCTCTGAGGGGCTCACCCACACGCTGGGGCCTGGTTCGCCCGCCTGACGTGTGGGGCCCTCGCCCGGCGCTCTGAGGGGCTCACCCACGCGCTGGGGCCTGGTTCGCCCGCCTGACGTGTGGGGCCCTCGTCCGGCGCCCTGAGGGGCTCGCCCACGCGCTGGGGCCTGGTTCGCCCACCTGACGCGTGGGGCCCGCTTGATGCGCCATGGGACTCGCCCACACGCTGGGGTCTGATCGCCCACCTGACGTGTGGGGCCCTCGACGTTTCCCCAAGGCTCTTTATACCCTGGTATTTATTATACCGACAGACTCCTATTTCTATTATTTTTGATTCTTGATTTCTATATTGTTTTGATGTTGCTAATACAAAAATGTAATTTTAATCTAGCAAGGACAATTTTATTATTATTTTTTTATGAATTTATATTTTTTGTTTTAGTTTCTGTTAAATTTTTTTCAATATAATATGTTATAATCCAGACCCATAATAATCAACGGTGTAAATTTTTTCTTTCTGATTAACGTGAAATTTTTCAGGATTTTAGAATTAATGTGCTAGCTCTGTTGGATCCTGTTATAAATGTATAATAGATATCTTCCTATATAATCCCTATATTTCTATCTCTTATATTTTACTCCAAACCTACTCCTATCATATTGGGGTCAGAATTTGTGATAGGGATGTGGCTAGTGCTACTCATGCCCTTAGGGCACCCAATGCGATGGCGTTACTCCTTTTTATAGCTGCCATGCCATCTAGAACAAAATTTTAAGGTAATGGGTAGTTATTGAGAAGAGAGAGCAAAAACGTTTCTATAATAAGAGATGGTTTGTATCTTATGAACAAGGATAAATTCCCAGTGAAGATGTTAGACTGTTTTTATAGGGCTTGTAAATGCAAAGAAAAAATAGCTTAATTACTAGGTATAGTGTGTTGGAAGAATTATAGGTATATATATAGTCATTTCTATATGACGTGACATGTTTCAAAACAACTTATAAAAACAATGTACAGGAGTGTCTTTTAACTTTAAAGCTGGGCATCCAAACCTTCAAACTCTATTGATATTTTAGTTTTTTAGCTTTTTTGTTTTTTTGGAAGTGCTACAAATCGGGCGTTCGATCTGTACCAAAAAAATCACATGCTTTTCCGACATGTGTTTTTTCAATATAAACATGACATCGATGTGAGTAGCGTTGAAACAAGAAAGATTTGTTAAGCGAAACATGATGAAACATGTGCAAATATGCATGTTCAAGCGCATAGTTTACTGTGATTCCAAAAAAAAATCACAAAAAAGGCAAACAAAAAGTGTGAAAAACCCACTGCCTCCTTAGATCCACCGCCTTCTTTCCCAAATCTGGTGAGCTCCCACGTTGTCCTCGCCAGATTCCGACCACCACGGTTGACTTACCCTTGCTGGATGAGCTCATGGGTGAGATTCATAGACGAGGGATGGAGAGAGGAAGAGGAAAGATAAAGAGAGGGGGGGGGGGGCGAGAGAGAGAGAGAGAGATAGGGAAGGGAGATGGAAAACGAGGGAGCGGCGGCACGCCGATTTTCTCCATCGAGTCGCCGTCGGCGAGTTTCTGCTGGGAGCACGAGCAGGGAGGGGAGAGAGAGACAAACACGAGTTTTTGCTAGGAGGGCGAGCAGAAAGGGGAGGGAGACGGACGGAAGAGCACCAATGAATTGGCCCAGTGTCCGTCGCACGGGTAAAAAGGCAATGATCTGACTGCCGCGTGGCCGTGGCCCATGGTGGCCCGGATCACAGCATTTTCGTGATTTTTTGTACAATGTAAACGGACGGCCTAGACAAGTGTCGCTGGCTCGCTGCATAGCATGGTAGCACTAGCAGGAGCCGGACTCCGACTCGGACTGAATGATCCGATCAGAAGCAACATGTATACGTGCCTCTCCTCGGGCTATATAACCAGGAGCTAGCCCACACGCCGCACCACAGCAACCAACGCCGCGATCCCCAAGATCACCCACCGATTTCGTGTCGTGCTCCAGCGCGCCGAGTACCATCGCTACGCACCCATGGCCACCTCCGCTGCCCACGTCGTCGTCGACATCGACGGCGGCGATCAGGCCGCGCCACCGCCCCGCCGGTGGTTCCGTACGTGCTCTCCTTCACGGACCTGTCGTACAGCCTGAGGAAGGGCGGCGGCCTGCTGCGCTGCCTGCCGTCGCGCCCCAGCAACCGGCTCGCCTCCACGGACGCTCCGCCGCCGGCAGCCCCGACGAAGATGCTGCTCAACGGCATCTCCGGCGAGGCGCGCGATGGTCAAGGGCATCTCCGGCAAGTCGACGCTGTTTGACGCGCTCGCCGGGCGAATCGCGCGAGAGAGCCTCCGGGGCCGCGTGACGCTCCACGGCCGCCGCCTCCGCGCCATCGCCGCCTACGTGATGCAGGACGACCTGTTGTACCCGATGCTCACCGTGCGCGAGACGCTGCGGTTCGCCGCGGTGTTCCGCCTCCCGCGCTCGCTCTCGCCGCCAAGAAGCTCGCCCACGTGGACGCGCTCATTGACCAGCTCGGCCTCGCCTGCGCCGCCAACACCATCATCGGCGACGAGGGCCACCGCGGCGTGTCCGGCGGCGAGCGGCGGCGGGTGTCGATCGGCACCGACATCATCCACGACCCGATCCTGTTGTTCCTAGACGAGCCGACGTCGGGGCTGGACTCGGTGAGCGCGTTCATGGTGGTGCAGGTGCTCCGCCGCATCGCGCAGAGCGGCAGCGTGGTGGTGATGACCATCCACCAGCCCAGCGCCCACATCCTCGCCATCTCCACCGCCTCCTCTTCCTCTCCCGCGGCCGCACCGTCTATGCCGGCGAGCCTGCCGGGCTGAAGCCCTTCTTCTTCGAGTTCGGCGCGCCCATCCCCAACAACGAGAACCCCGCAGAGTTCGCGCTCGACACCATCCGCGAGCTCGAGCGCCAGCCCGAAGGCGCCGCCCCGCTCGCCGACTTCAACGCGAAGTGGCAGGAGATGCAGTCGGTGGCCTTGGCCGGCAAGGGCGCCAGCAGCAAGCTGCGCACCATGGCGTTGGAGCTCGCCATCGCCGAGAGCGTCTCCCGGGGGAAGCTCGTCGCCGGAGATGGCTCCGGGACGGCGGCGGCGGCGGCGTCGGTGCCGACGTTCGCGAACCCGCTGCCGGTGGAGGCTCGTCCCTCTTCTTCGTGCTCATCGTGCTGGCCTCCTTCTGGGCGGGGAGCCGGGGAGCGGCTTCGTCACGTTCCTCTCCGCCGTCGTGCCGCACGTGATGCTCGGCTACACCGTGGTGGTCGCCATACTCGCCTACTTCCTCCTCTTCTCCGGCTTCTTCATCAACCGCGACCGCATCCCGGACTACTGGATATGGTTCCACTACCTCTCCTTGGTCAAGTACCCCTACCAAGCCGTGCTGCAGAACGGGTTCGCCGACGCGTCACGCTGCTTCTCGCGGGTCCGCATGCCGTAGGCGGTGAAGCTCAAGGTGCTCGACGCCATCAGCGGCACGCTCGGCAGCAACATGACGGTGAACACCTGCGTCACCACCGGCGCCGACGTGCTGGTGCAGCAGGCCGTCACCGACATCAGCAAGTGGAAGTGCTTGCTGGTGACGGTGGCGTGGGGCTTCTTTTTCAGGGCGCTGTTTTACATAGTCTTGCTCGTCGGCGGCAAGAACAAGAGGCGGTGATATGTGTAGAGAGAGTAGGATATATCAATTTTGTGAATTATAAACGTGTATGCCATTCTTATCTATGCTGCCAACATGTAATATACGTATTTGTGTATTTATTTCTTGATATTGTTGGGTGAAGGAAGCATTTAGTATGTGTGAGGCTCAAGTTGTATTGGTTTGTTATAAAGGAGACAAATCAGAAGGTACTAATTGTTGACTCCAATGTTTATATCTTATCTTAAATATGCAAAGCCGGGTTTAGTTTATCTCGGCTTGACACGTCGGATGCCTTCAACCGAATTTGCTTAGCTTCGAGTCGACGCGTGGCGTCCTTGCCCGCCCAGCTCCCTTAGCCGGCTCAATGGCCTTTGCAGATCCGGCCCCGTGGATCGCATTATTTACTTTCACGGCCACTCCTCTGCACCGTCCAATCGTGGTCGAGTGGTCCTAATTAAGCGGCGGATCGCGGTGCCCTCAGTCTACCGCCTCGCCTACTCATGTTGCCCCTCTGCTCAACCCTTCCTCCGCCTCTCCCCTTATCGAGCCTCAGTGGCGGACCCCCTCGGCACGGCGCCACCTTGCGCCCACTCCTCTCCCGCTCCTCCGGTGGCGGCGCCGACGCAGGTAGGAGCTGCAGTTCCCTTCTTCCCCCCAAGTATCGGATCCAGCCCCTTCCACGGCGCCGGCGACGGTGGACCACCCTGCGCGCGCGCACACACACACACACGCAACATTGCAATGCATCTAATCTGACATTCTGTGGTGTCTTGACTATTCACCTGTGGCCAGACCGCTAGAACACCAATGGCCTATAACAATTGGGGAACTCTTAGCTGGGGTTTACAAAACCGTTTTCAAAGGAAAAAAAAAGGCTACGGCGGGGAATCGATTAACCACGGTTAACCATGGTTTAATGCATGAGCCCAAATTTGAATTTTAACAAGATTTGTCCCGGTTAGCCGCAGTTTTTAACGGCTAGCCGTAGTTTTTGATGGCTAGTATTTTTTAAATACAAGATCACATAAAATGATGATAAAATTTTAAATAATTAATAGAATTTTAATTTTTCAATTCAAATTTTATTTGATTCAAACCATCGGTTTACCAAACCGCCCGGCGGCGAAGCCCCCCATTAGCCCCCATTAGCTGTGGCTAGGCAGCGGTTTTGTAAACCCAGTCATAGGAGTGAAACAATATTTTTCTTCAGTGAAGTGCAAAACATGACGCTGGATTTCAACATTAGGAGTTATTTATTGGTGAATTTGCACCTCTATGGTGCAGATAAGCGCTCAAAGCGAGGCAAGATAGGATATGGTTCATGGCACATTAAACACAAATCACGCAGAGCTGTCATTCCGCGGCTTCCAAGTTCCAAGTTTCTAACGAGGCGGATGACGAACGTCTTGTCATCAGATATTCAGATAGGGATAATCTGGAACATGCGAAGCCAAAGGAGCATTTCTGGAATTAAAGTGAGTGCAGAAATGGAAATACGGCACAAAAATGGTCAACCAATATCCATTAGTGAGGCACAAACATGAATGCGTATCGTCAGGTTCCATACGAATAGTTCGGTCAACACTCCAGACTTCTGCTCAAGAGTGAACGCACATTGGGAGTAAAATCGGCTATGCTACCCGATAGCTTGTTTCCATCTTCAGACCAATCAAAAGACCACACGGCCGAGGCAACTTAGGATTTGATTTTGTTCGATATGAGTCAAAATTTATTACTTTTACAAACTATTCATAATGTTAATAATTTTTAAGTAAAATGCACCGGAGATCTATTAACTTGTAGCATGGTGTCACTTAGGTCCATCAACTTTCAAACTGCAGTTTTAGGTCCATTAACTTTTTAAGTTGTTCACTGCAGACCCGTACCCCTTCGTTTTATGTTTAGATCCGACGTGGTATGGACCCCACGCTTTTAAGTTGTTCACTGCAGGTCCATTAACTCTTTTAAGTTATTCACTGCAGATCCATTAACTTTTTAAGTTGTTCATGCCACATCGAATCTAAACATAAAACGAAGAGGTATGGACCTACAGTGAACAACTTAAAGAGTTAATGGACCCAAAACTGCAGTTTAAAAATTGATGAACCTAAGTGACACCACGCTATAAATTAATGGACCTCCGATGCATTTTACTCATAATTTTTTTAGTGTTTGTAGGATTTTCCAAGATTGCAGAAATATTTTTAGTAATTTTTTTTAGCTCATTTCTCTTTTTAAAGAGACTCAACTTTAAATTAACCAAACCAAATCAAACCGCGAATCAAAGAGGGCCTGATTGACCGACACACCTCAAGGATCAACAGAAACAGCTAATTGCTCTTGTAATGCAGAATTCAAGAACGTATCACAGAAGGTAGCCCAGTTAAACAAACAGTTTGCAAACCTCCGGACTAAGAAAACATAACAGGATTGACCTTCGTTACACTTCACTCCAGACATACAAACAGAAACAAAACTTGCATAAAGGTCTAGCACTGAAGTTCTCAGATTGCATGCTGACAAAGAAAGCATAAGCATCTGCTAATAACATGAATCAGTCGCACACTAACCACAAATATAGTCGAGCAGACACTGCACAAAGGTAACAGGCTAGAAAGACTAGCATACCCTGCACGCCTTGTTGGCTAGAAAGAAAGGAAGTCACTACATTAATGGAACTTAGGTAAAACACTACCATGAAGCGCACTGGATAAGCAAACCTGCAGAACCATCAGCACATGAATTACATTAGCAGAAGCTAAATATGCCAGCTGCAAAAGGATAAATGAATGAATAACAGACAGTTACCTTATTCAGGTTTGCATGCTTGCAGGTCTCTTGAAATCTGAAGTTTTGTGTGCTTCATCACGTATGGCAGAAAGTAAAATGAACATGTTCCACAAACATGAACATTGTACAGATCTTATAGAAGGAGCCGAACAAAATGCATCGACATGCTAGAGGCAACTATAGGTTAAAAGACTCGATGAAGACTGACTAGCAAGGGATGGCATCTGACATGCTAGATATGGAACAAACTAAGGGAAAAAGACGAGCAGAGAAGAAATTAGTAGACAGTGAAATCTCCACTAGCCTCTACCTTCAAAAAAAACCAGAAGAGACGGTATGGAGATATCCTTGTGTTCTTTGCAGAGCACAAGGAGAAGTCAGTGTAATTAGACTCAGATAGTTGAAGTATGTCAATTATATGTCAACTACAATGCGAGGTGAAGAACCATGAGATGCAACTATGCAACTATCCTACAGATATTGAACACATGAACCGATAGAGTGTGAGCTACAATTATCTAACATTTGAACAGTGCAAATATACTACCCTACCCTGCCTGACATTAACTACTAGGAGCAAGGATCATGCTGACTACCACTAAATTGTTCACGATGGGCATCATGGACGCGAATAGGTGAATATGAAGGATGATCTAACACCTAAAGAACAAATACCTAAAAAGATACCAGAAGCACCTAGGTAACTGCAAGCTACAAAGACAACCTAGAAACTGAAGTGTTATCACCAACCCCACCAGTCTCACCACCACATCATTCACTGCAGCTTCCTAATGGTCAACATCTTGATCTGCTTGCCAACCCACCTACATTACTCCTATTAGTGCAGAACCACCTTCATGACAAAGGTGGCCATTCTTAAGTTGCTCTATGGTCTATACAATGTTACCAAGGTGAGATAATTATGACCTATGTACACAGATCACTTGATGCCCATCTGTCACTCAGTGATGGGTGATTTTCAAATGAAGGATCCTCCTCAGATTCTCCGTCGCAATGGCAGTATCACTGTCACCAAAGAAGCTGACACCAGAACTTGTAGTTGGTGACGAAGGTGCTGACATGGTGCGCAGAGGCACCTCCAAATCAACTGAACGGTCAGCAGGAGGCAACTCAAGTGAGACACTGCGCTTCTGGTGGAGGGAGAACTTGGGCATCGGCAGTGAGCTGGGCGGTGGTGAGTTAGAGAACGCCGGTCCAGCCCAGAGCTCGGGGCGGGGAGGAGGGGATGTTGAAGGGCTTATTGATATCGCCCGGCTTCGTTTTTTCCCGTGATGCAGCTGTGGCCTCGGTGTCTTGGGCTCTGGGGAGGAGTATGTCCGCGCCGGAGGTGGGGATGGGGACGGCAAGATGCCAATGCTGATGCCGGAGTGGAAGGCTCGGCAATTGACAGCACGGAAGCCACGCATGGACTGCGGCGAGGAGAACTGTGATGGTGTCGAAGATGGCTTCCTCCTACGACAGCCGCGACCAGGGGAGTGGTGGTGGTGGCTCCGCTGCTGCGAGATGACCAGAGTCTCCATTTCCCGAGGAGCAGGTGGTGGCGATGGATGTCAAAGGCCTCAGCTTGCTTGTAAACTTTCGTCAGCTTGGAGTCGCAGATCCCACGAAGCCCCGGCGCTAAACAAATCAACCGCGAAAGCAGATCAAAACAGTGCACTTCAATCGCACAAGAAGCAAGCACCAGTAGAAAATTTCAAAAATGTGCAGATTTTATCCAAAAAAACAGAAGGCAATTACATTTATGAGCAAAATTCGTTGCTTTCGTTCTACGAAACGGGGTAAAAAAACATCGTACGAAGCAGAATTTAGCGGGAGCATAGAGATACCTTCCAGATCTACAGCCGAGGAGCAGATCTAGACCCGAACGGAGCACAGAAACAGGGCGCCCCTTCCTACCGGGTCGCCGCCGAGCTTCTCGCCGCCGCCCTCGAACCAGATCCGCCGCACGCGCCTGCACACTGCGACCACGAATCCCAGCACCACCACCACCACGACAGATCAGACAAATAACACCCAGAAGAAGAAGAAAAGGTTAAATCCCCAAACAGCTCGCGAGCGCCCATCCCCAACTCACCGATCCGGCCGGCTCCGGGCGCGGAAAATCCCCAAAAAAACACCCTCCGGATCGGGGGAAGGAGGCGGATCCGAGCGCCGCTACACGCGAGATCGCAAGGAAGGGTCGCGGAGGGGTTGATTAGGCGTCGAATGGGGAGCTTAGGGGGGTGGTTGGGGTTGGGGCTAGTGGTTAGTGGTGTGGAAGGAAGGCAAAGGCAACCCACTGCTCTCTCTAATGATCAGAGCTACACGACGACGCCGGCCGGACTCGAACCGAACGGCCAAAACCGGGTTTAATACCGAGCCCGGAGGGGGCGGCGAGTCCGTCCGTGCGTGCGTGCGTGGTGGTTTCAGCCGTTGGATGGCTGCGGACGGTGGGGATGGAGGACGCGTGTGGGGGGAGGGCGTGGCGGTACGGATAGGGTTGGGTGGAACGGTTAAAGGGCAACGGGAGAGTGGGCTGATTGCAGGGGGTTATTTACGGGGAATGCCACTGAGCCTCGGTTACTGGCCCGGCACACTGTTCGCAAATTTTTCCGTTAAATTACTTTATTTATTTTTAATGTTTTGATTTTTTAGGCCTTTTTCTAAAAAATGAAGTCATAAAATAAACATTTTAATATCGTTTCGGGTTTGACATATTTAAATTTTACATAATTATATAGTTTCAGATTCTGCAAATCAAGTCCTACGACGGGGAGTAGATTACGTAAAAAGCTTTATCTGCTGAATCACATTGCTGCCAATCCCTTTTTTCCCCACACTAGCTACATGTACTACGCTATCAAATAAAAAATGAAGTTACAAAATAAACTTTTTAAAATCGTTTCAAGTTTATCATATTTTAATATTAGATAATTATATCTGGGTCTCACTCTTGACCGTGAGACCGAATCACAGCTTATTAACAGCTGTCTGTGGGACACCGGTTTCCCGCAGAGCTCCTTAAAAAATAGATAATTATAAAATTTCAGATTCTACATATCAAACTCTACAATTACTTAGATGCGAAGCAACGATGGAACGTAAAAAACTTATGTGCTGGATAGCCTGGATCACATTGCTGGCGTTCCATTTTCCCCACAATTGCTATTGCATGTATTTATTACGCTATCAAATAAGGAAGTTGGGTACTCCCATGTGTGGAGTTCATGCAATTCAGCAGCGGAGACAGATGTTACCATACAGTGATACAGCATCACACAACAAGGCAAAAAATAAGCGATTCTTGTCATAAGACCACGTTCTGATTGTACATCATTGTTAGGGGATTAACGGCCCTTGTCACAGTATCACATGCCACAGCACTAGCAAACATCCAAGATTGCGGCCTCCTTGTGGGGCAATCGAATCGAAGTTTACTAAACAAAAGCACATCATCACGACGAGCTCTCACTGCTTTCCAGAGGGCTCGCACCCAGTTGGTAGTTGGATGCACAACGGGAATGAACACGGGCAAGAAAAAAATGGGAAGCCACAATCTGGATTTCTTCCGCTGATTTTTTTTTTTTAACTTTCCTCTGATTGTTATTGGATGGACTCCTCTATACAGTATATTCTGCCACGGGGGCTTTGTCGCGGCAGCAGGGCGCCTACCGTCTGGGGCGCTCAATCTACAGAGTGCGCCCAAGTTGGTAGACTTGAACAGCAACAATAGACAATTCCTCTCACAATTGGGAGTGGGGTTCAAGGGGTAGAAGAGTTCACTGATATTTCTTGAGGAACAGGAGGGCTCTGAGTCTCCTGATGAGAAGAGGTTATTAGCCTTTGCACCGTCTTCAAAGCGCTCGTCAACTGTGCAAATGAAGGGCGCAAGTTTGGATCCCTGGCAATTAATAAACCTCATATTAGCTTACTTATCATCAATTTTATAGCTGCTAAAAAGTAAAATGAAAGCAGGGAGTCGCAGGACTCGGCAGTTCCATTACACAACTTTTAACACAACATAAAACAAGTTTTTTTTTAGAAAACTCACTTCTGCCAGCATTCCCATATAATCCGTGCAACCAGAGGATCAACTTCCTTGGGAATATCAAGCCGTCTGTCCTGGAAGCCAACTGCTCCCACAACTTGCATTGGATTCATCCCACCCCATGGCATTCTAAGTGTTGCTAGTTCCCACAAGATGACGCCAAAGCTGTAGACATCGCATCTGCACAAGTTTGGATCAGATTAATGCACATGACACATGAATTAAAAGGAGGACAAGGAGGACGGGTGGTTGCATGGTTTTATAGGGAGATGTATTTCCATCCCTAATCCCAATGAAAAATCATACAAAAAAATTATACACATATTTCTCATATGTGTATACACACATGAGAAATATGTTTATACACAGTTCTGCATATTTTTCATTTCCATTCAATAAATTCAGGTATTACCAAATTTCCAGTGGATGGTGGATTGTAAAACCAATCTAAGGAGTGAATTAGTCACACTCAATAAACATATCACCCATCCCAGCTTCCAAGGAGTCAAAAGTTAAAGCATGAGAATTGAAACACAGGCACTTCCATGGGAAGATAAGACACAGCATTCAGAGTAACTGCTGAACAATTTGACATACCATAAAATATCCATAATAGACAAGTAAATGGAACCAGCAAAGTACATAAGCTTAAGAGTTAAAACGAGACGTGCCAAGTAAATTACTCACTTTTCATTCGATTGTTCATTCCGCAAGACCTCAGGTGCCATCCACTCAGGCTGGTTAGGTACCAAAACGTAAATGTTTCAATGATGATTAAAAAAATTAAAAAAACATCATGTTATAGTACAGGTGCTAGTAACTTACAGTTCCAGCAGTTGATTTGGATGATAAAAATGTACTGTGCTTCAAGCGTGAAAGTCCAAAATCACAAACCTATTTTATATCATTGGTGAGGCAATAGACGAACACACATTAATATGACTATGGGTTGTCAGGTCAGATTATAATTTTTAAAGGTAACAGGAGCTCACACCTTTACATTCCAATTGTTGTCAACCAGCAAGTTTGGCGATTTAAGATCCCGGTGAACAATTGTTGGTACACTAGTGTGCAGGCAATTCATGCCTTTGGCCTTAAGAGAACACAGTCATCTGTATAAGCAAGGGAAAATAAACAAACAAGACAAGGAAATATACAAGATCCATCTCTACCACATCAAGGGCCATCTTAATCCTCCGCTTCTCGTCAATTTGGCAATTAGGACGGTGAAGTATCTTATATAAGCTTCCCCTGAGAAAAGACATAACAGTAAAGTGTGAACCATAAAAAATGAACTACTACCATTATATACAGTTTAAAATTGGAAATGAGTTACATGACATTATATTGGAGCTATGATAGATACTGGCTACATCCATATTTCAACATGGATCTTAAAGATTTTACGTGAATATATGATAAACAGGAGTATTTCTCCTTATCGAGTAGCATGTACCACCTTCAGTACTATGTTCCATTTAAATGCTAAGTTATTAAAAAATTTCTGTGCAGGTACGAATGTCTGCTACCTAGGGTTTCTTCCATGTTTGAACTACGAACTAGGATAACACCACAAAATTATCAGTTATCACCTTCCTATGCGGTAAAGAATACAAAACCGTCATACCTTGGAAGGTACTCAGATACAATAGACAAGTTTGGAGGGCGTGTAACGGCTCCCATGAAGAGAACAATATTTGGATGACGCAGTCGGCGCATAATCCGCACCTTGTAAAAGAAAATAAATGCAATTATGAAACATTGCAGCAACAGTGAACTAAATATGAAACATAAACAATACAATTGGTTCAGATCTAAGATAGAAAAACATATACTTTCACATACTTCACTTCGGAATTCATCCAAAGCATCACCATAGAAATCTTGATCCAAGAATTTCTTGACAGCAACTTCCTGCAAATAAACAAAAACTTAAAGTTCTCCAATAAGGAAAAGTGAAGATGCCCCATGTTTGGCCTCCAATCTTAGTTATGTAGACCATTTTGTGGATACAACATCTTGGAAAAATGGTAAAGCTCAGGATGTAAATGAAGGGCAAGAACTGCTCACTGTTCCATTCCATTCAGCACGGTACACCTCTCCATATGAACCTAAAAAAGGCGGAAGCAATTCATTCAATTGTTCTCTTGGAGAGAATACAAAGATGCAAGTTCATGCAAGTATGCAACAAACTGGCTCCTGACAGTGCAACGTATAAAAAGCATGTAAATGGCCATGCTAAAAAATTGGTTAACACATTGTATGACAAGTTCAAAATATGTGTACTAAATAAAGAGTGCTTGTTAGTGCAAAAGGAAAGAAAAAAATACACCAAAACTTGGTTCCAGAGAGATACCTAAGCCTATCCTTTCACCAATCACAAGATCTTCCCAAGGAATTTCACATTCAGATACATCATCGAAAATGGTATCAAGCCTGTGTGACCTCACAGATGATGGCATTGATGTGTCCATAAATCTATCGAGCGGAGACTTCTTTGGATCAGGAGGTAATTTTGGGTTGTCTTGCTTTCCATTTAAATTTTCTTTGCGTTCTTTTGCCACATTCTGAACTGTATTTGTTGGAACCCGTCCTTCTGCAGAACTACCCCATTTATTTATTTCTAGTTGTGGTTGAACCTGTGGTCTAGAATTCATAGGACCTTTTTCCAAATCACCACGCATGATCTTTTCAGGTGCCTTACCAACCCCAGCTGTAGAAGACATTTTCATGGCAGAGAAACCAGCCATAGTATTTCCATAATTATGAGCTGACGCCGCATATGATGTATCATTTCTCACTCCAGCATTTAGATTAACATTCTTTGCAGCTGACCGTGGCACCTGAGATGATAACGCAACATTTTCACCAACATTTCTACGTGCAAATGAATCCTGAACGTAGTTGTACTGTTTGTTGTTGGAAACATCATTGTAAGGAGACCAGTTTTTCATAACCAATCGCTGCTGTGGTCTTCCAGCGCTAGGGACTACGTTCTCTCTGCGCTTTTGCAACTCATTGTTTTTGTTATCTGGTCCATTGAATGGCACTGACATTTTCTTTGACGCAATACCATCAAAAGGATTAAGCTCAGCAAACAGGTTTTTGGACTCTGAATTTTCTTGTAGATTTGGAATAAGTTTTACATTCCCATTCCGTAAATGTTCTCCACCAGGAAGTTCAATTTTTTGTTGTGGCGATGTACCAGAAGAAGTTGATGGCACATCGGATTGCTCATGAGAAACTAACATCCAAGAACCATCAAAAACACTTCCAGCAGTAACAGATGGTGTGCCACCCAAAGAGGTTTGTGAAGATGCCACTCCTGCTTCTTTCTCATAACCAGATTGACTAGCTGATATCCGATCACCATTGCTAAACAAAGGCAGCTGGTCACCTTTAGGTTCAAGCAGCAATGCATTAGCACCAAGATTAGGATCAATGGTACTTGATGACCCAGCCATCTCATTCTGTCCAAATTTTCGGTTAGAATTTAGCGAATTGCCTTTCCAACTTAAGACATCTGCTGGAATAAGAGTACCAGGAGCAGCCATCAGATCAACCAAAAATTCCCTGTTGCAATACATAAATCTAGTTATCAAACATGTAGTAGTGACTAGTAAATGAATTAGAGATTGATAACATACATGGATTATAAATGAATTAGAGATTGATAACATACATGGATTATGTTTCCCTGAAATATAACTATGCTGCAAACTAACAAGTAACTACAAATGAAATGCTCAAGTACACCAATACCTTTCTTTGTCCATCTTGATTATATTGATAGCATCATCATCATCACCAGTATAATTACTTCCTTTGACAAGTTTACATGGAATGCCAACGCTATCAGCAAGAATCTGAACAAAGAAGTACAAGAGTTTGAGAAATTGAGGATAGGCATGCATAGGCAAATGAAAAGATGTGGCGCTATGTTCAATAGATTAGGACTTTTCAGCATTTACTCTTGACTCCAATGCATTGCTTGATTTCTTTTCAATTTATTTTTATACATATATAAGCTGCCTTGGACCATGATTCATTAATTACTACTGGATGCTACCAATATTAATATGCTTCCATAAAATACCATCCGCCAGTTGAGGATGTCAAATCTTTCAGTAAATTATATGTACGCAAGTGCCTGTCACATAATGATTAGTATCATGTCTAACAAGTAACAACAAAGAAAGTGCATTAGGTAAATTCCAAAGAAAGTGCATTAGGTAAATTCAAACTACGTTAGGAAAGGTCAACAGCCTTTAGAGCAAGACATCCTATAATTGATGACGAACAGATGTGATCTGATCCCACACACAGTACTAACCAAAAGAGTTGAAATATGATTATATAAATCTTTTTCAAGCTCAAACAAGAGCATAACTATTTTCATTTGATGTCTCTTCTCCTACCCCCTCTACTCTGTCACAGACGCATATGGAGTTGAGGAACCTCTGTTCACAAAAGGCCAGTAGTGGTGTCCACTGTCAAGCCGGAATGCTGGACGCAAACACCAGCTAGGGCCTAGTGGGTATCAACTTTCACACTGATAAATAGATGGAGATGGAGATGGAGATGGAATGAAGACAACTTATTTAATGTAGCAAGAGATATGCCATTAACTAGTATAGAAAAATTTTGGAAAGCCGCATGTGAGGACAGTATGTAAAGGTAATTTCAGTTGATGAGCAAATGCAACATGCACCATAAATTTCATTCCGAAGTTGTCTTTGAAGCTGAGTCATCATTTTGACATCAAGTTTTACCATTCAAATCAGGGTGGGTACTTATATGGGATTAATATACTATCCAAGCCCCAAGCCAAGAACTAGGAACAGGGTCTTTTACCTGCGTCAAACATTATCATAACACAAAGAGGGATAGAACAAACCTTGAAAAGTAATGCGCGGTGACGAGAGAGACCAATCTTTATGCATCCAATAGGCAACAAACTAGTCTGTAGTGAGTTTCTTAGCTCGGTACTCTTTTCCAACCACCTTGCGAGCATGTCGTTAGCATCTTTCACTGGTCCACCCATATTATCTGTAACAAGCTCGGCAATTCTTTGCACTACAACTGCAATATTTGCAACAGGAAAGTCCAACAAGATGCACTGTGCCACCTGCCCCATCTCCTGCAAGGTAGCATCAATGGCACGGTTGATTACAATGACTTCAAAACCCAGGTCCCCTATCCCTGTTTGAAGATCTGCTAGTGATGGCATTTTCCCCTGCCTAGATGATTCTATGGAGGGGCCAAATATGTCGTAGAAGCCATCAATAACTTTCTCATGATAATCAAGAAAGTTGTAGTCCTGAAAGCCAAAATGGAGCACAATCATAAAAGGCCAAGATAATACATCAGCAAATACTATTTATGAACAGATTTAATGTTAACTAATTATTTGAGCTCAACTGACTCGTGAATAAGGGGGAGGACAAAAAAAATTGATTTTTCCCAGCTCAGCTAAATCTCTACTGTTAAAAAACCTATTGTGGTGAGTGATGAGTTGGTACGTCACAAATCAATGCTCTTCGAGTTGTAGATAATTACCCACTGATGCTACCACCGCCATGAACCCACATTTTACATCATGGTTAGGAAAATAACAGTATGATGTGAGTATGTGACCAACAAGCCTGCCATTGCTTCGAAAAGCACCTTAGACTAATCCATTCCTATGTCATATTCAATTTCTACTTTCACAATCCACTAGCATGCATCCAGCTGGTAGCTAGTAGCATTTTCTCTTCTCCACTAGCATGCATTGAGCTGGTAACTAGTAGCGTTTTCTCTTCTCCATATATGATATTTTTCAACACCAAGTAAGGTGAAGCTTAACATCAAACAGGACATAAGCCGCTTCCCAAACTAGCAACTGAATTTAGATTATCCAACAGCCAATAATCATTACGACTAGATACAACAAATGAATAGCGCCATTTTGGCTGAGTATTTTAGCTTAATTGATGGGGAAGGAAAAAAATGCTTGAAATTAGCAACAAATATCATGCAGCTCACCAAATATTTTGATGGCATCAGCATAACATGTAGAAAAATATCACCTTGATGCAATCAAGCAATATAGTTGCTTCCACAAGCACCCAGACCATTCCTATTGCCTTCTACATGCTTAATTTGTACTTCTGCAATCCAGTAGCATGCATGCAGCTGCTGAATGGCAGCACTTGTCTTCTATATGTTATTTTTTACTACGTGCATTTAGATGAAGTTTGCCAACAATCAATAATTCTAGACATGAGCCTCATAAGCAACTATCCCAGAGACCCAGACCATTTAGATGTGATATGAGCAGAAAAACTTAACGGTGGCATGAATTGAAGTCGTGATTGGCAAACATTAACAACTGCCGCAATCTATGTTTCACATTAAAGTAGACGCACTGTTCTGTAAACTATCGTAAGCGACTGTGAGTGGCACAGGGTTGTGCAGCGCAGCATATATGCAGCTCGAATCGAATCCAGGGATCTCGAGGCTCACCCAGTAGCGCCTGGAGAGCGACTCCGCGGTGTTGCCCTCGTGCCGGTCGGCGGCGAAGCGGTCTCCCCTACCGAGGCTTATTAGCTTGGCCTTCCTGATCTGTTCCCCATCGAGGTCCCCGACGCAGTCGCTATTGGACGCCGACAGCGCCATCGCTAGCTGCATCTGGAATTCCTCCTCGGACAGCATGTAGTCCTCTCCCCCTCCGCCTCCCCCTCCTCCACCCGCAGCAGCCGCCGTCGGAGTGGCCGCCGCAGAAGGCGAGGAGGAGGAGGCCGTCGAAACCGACAGCGCCGGCGCGGCCCCCGACGGGGAGGTCGCCGGCGACGGCGACGGCGACCCCTGCCCCTGCCCCTGCCCCTGCTGCGCCGCCGACGACGACGACGACGCAGCGGGATCGCTGGAGCGGTGCTGCCACTTCATCTTGCCCTTGAACAGGTTCTTCATCTCCGCCCTCGCGCGGCGTGATCGGCGACGGCGAGGAGACGAGCCGTGGGGAGGAAGGGAGGATGCAGTCAGTGGAGGGAGGGAGACGCGGAGGGGAAGATTGGGGAAAGGTTTCCGAGGGGGGAGACCGCAAAAAAGGCGGGGAGAATTAGCAGCTAAAGCGGGGCTTATTTAGAACTGAAAGGGGGCCTGGGTTTTGGGGCTAATTACCTAAGGAACCAGCGGTTTATCGTAAAAGCTTCACGCGGTGCGGGGGCCGCGTAGCGCGTAGACTGGGACGTGAGTGAGACGGCGCGGGGCCGCCGTCGATCGTGGGCGGGGCCCACTTTCCGGTCTCTGTGTGTCTGTGGTGTGGCCGACTAGTGGGGTCGCTGGGTTGGTGGTAGTGGTGCCCAAGGAGGATGCATCATCGTATACATGTATGCACCGGCGTCCGGCGCACTGTACTGGAGCTAAATAGATGTTGAGATGAGATGCCCACATGGATGCGTCATGGCATGTTGGGGTTTACGGATTTTACATAAATGTCACCTCAGGTTCGTTAATATATGAACTGCAGTCATGGCATATTGGCATGTTCGTAGGAATTTCGCACAAATTGTTCGATTACTTCGAGTTTGGAAAAAACTCGTGCTTTTTACTTCGTGGCTCCCTCGTTTGTACCCAATTCTCATTATCCCATCATGTAAGCAACCAACCTTCTTCGTCTTCTCCTAAGGCCCTGTTCTTTTCAGCGTATCGTACTATTGCGTATTACTGTAGCAAATTTTGTTGTTTTCATATAGCCTATATGTTATGATAATTTGTAACGATTTTCTCGTGACTTTTAGTACTCCTTGCAAGGATCGTAAAACTATTTTAAATTTTTTTTTATAATCTTTAGGCCTCATTTTGAGGGCTCTCGAATTTGTTACAGTAATACGCCAACGCAACGATACGCCGAAAAGAATAAGGAGAATAAGGCCTAAATGTGTAGGTGGCCCCTCTTCTTCGTCATTTCTTGCTCATCACCAAGTTAGCCGTTAGGGCATGTCTCATAGTGCGCATATTTGACGTCCATTTGTAATGCTCAGAGCATCCCCAGCAGGAGCTGTATCCAGCTCTGTATCAATCGCGATTTACTGTAGCAAGAGCGGGAAATTCAAACCAAAGCACAGCAGAAGCTCTCCCATGCTGCAAAAATTGCGATTTACTGTAGCAACAGTATTTTACAGGTGCTGAAACAGTTCCTGCTGGGGATGCTCTCAACACTATAGCAGTAGGGTAGAAATTAAAATATAAAAGAGAAAAAATAGAGAAGTAAAGCAATGATTGAAAAGTGGATGACTACTGATACGGTGGTCTTGAGATAGTCCCGGCATTAGTACATGCGATGCTCTTAGGGTTCCCAATTAATAGGCCAGTGGAGCTAGTGCCGGTGCTCGGCGGCCGACGACATTGCCGCCCAGCAGCCAACGCCACGATGAATGCTTCGGGGTGAGTTGCTTCGTTATAAACATAGCGGATGAAAAAAATATAAGGTGTTTGGTGGTAGGACTCACTCAAATGGAGCGTTATGAAAAGGGAGTTGCTTCGTCATAAACATAGCGGATGAGAAAAATATACGGTGTTTGGTGGTAGGACTCACTCAAATGAAGTGTCATGAAATAACGAACGACTTCATGCTGCATTTATGCGTGTCCGCACTCGTGCCTAAGTGAACTGTGTCCGACATTTCGAACATCCCATAAGTAGCGTTTCTATAGAATATTAATATGAAAAAATGTAAACCCTTGATAAAACGTTTGAAAATTTTTAAAAATGTTATAAATAGTTTATAATCTTTACAAGAAACTATTATTTTTTTTAAAAAAAAATACTATGAATTGAACATGGAGTCAAATCTCGAGGCCCGAATAGGTGGTCGGCCGGTGGTAGCTCAGGCGAAACTATCAGGCCAGAAGCTTCGGAGAGGATAGGAGCGGCGAGGCGTAGCGGGAAACACAGCCGAATCCGATCGATCGAGGAGGCGAACCGCCGCTGAAATCGTGACCGGCCGGAGAAACAATGGCCAGCTCTGCGTGTGACATGACAGGTTCAGTTAGCTAGCCGCGTCCATGTCGACGGACAGAGGCAGATTTTTCTGCTCCAGCTCCAAGCAGGAGCAGGGGACGGACGGATGGAAATTGGAAAGAGCAACTTGGCCTGTTGGCCACCACGAACCAGCATGTGTGGTGTGCAAATATATCCTCTGGGTTTTCTCAGGTGAGATGCCATCACGGGGTTGATGAACAGCAGCGCTAGATATCGCAGAAGTCAATCTGTGTGACTGTGTGTGTGATGCCGATGCGGGTTTGATTACTGAGTATCTGGCTCTTGCAAACATCGAATGTCTCTGTCCTATGAATGTGGCGCCATGGCGTGTCACACGTGTCAGCTTCCGCGATCTCCAGTATCCAGATATAAGCAAACGCAGAAAATATCCTATCGTGAAAGTTCAATGCATTATCTCTTTTCAGGACAAATTAGCTTATTTTGACACCGTGATGATATGGTAGCCTAGTTACAGTCCGACCTGAGCACACTCCTAGCTGAATGCGGCAATCAACATGTAGCGTTAGAGCATCGCCAGCAGATTCTCTATATCCCTTCTCTAAATCACTATTCGTTCCCTACATTTCCATCATCTCCAGCAGAGTCTCTATCCTTAAAAAGATATAGGGATTCTCTAGAGAGTCTTTAAATTTAGAAGCTGAGATAGAGACCCTGCTGGAACGTTATAGAGACTGGAGTTGTCCGCAATAGTGTTTTAGGGAATCGTTTAGAGTCCCTGCTAGCCATGCTCTTGGTATGGAGTAGAAAGTTAACGTACTGGTAGCAAAATAACAGTCAAGGGTCCATAGCTGAAGTAGTTGTTCTATCTAGGTCTATATTAAGGTCTTGTTCTATCTAGCTGAAGTAGTTGAACAATTTAATTTTAAAAAAGTCGTGATCATCAAGAGAGATTTTAAAGAGTCTAAAAGATATAAAAAAAGGGCCCAACAACCACGTGAAAGTCAAGTCGGGTTCTCGGTTCCACCCATACCAAATTCGGGTCTACTTCTGCCCCAACCCCAGCCATCGCTCTGGTACACAAGATTTTCATCCTAGGTAGAAGTGGCAGAGCCTTGATGCAGTAGAGGGTGGGCCTAGGCAAGCATCGGTCTCCTCCTCCCTCATGATAGAGACCTCAATGAGGAGAGCACAGTGACGATGACCTTCGTGCAACGATGATGGCGACGGCGACCTCCTCCCTCACGAACCACGATGAGATATCTCTCCCCTCACCGCACAGCGAGTAGCCAGGGTCAAGGCACGCGGGACACTGACGGGTCGGGTCAGATCCGAATCAGTTCACCGCCTTTGGATCCCTTATGAGGGTCGGGTTGCAACCGGGTCACGCCTCAACCGACCCATCTAGGCCTCCACCCATGAGTCACACACAAAATACCCTTATTATTGTATAGGTTGTAGGGTTGATTAGATATATGACACTAAAAAAATGTGACTTCCTATATGCTAGTAAAAGTAAAAAAACATCCTCATACCACTTCAGTGTTAGATTCCCTCTAGATCGTTTTGAGACAAAAATACCCCTTCTTCTTATTTCTCCTTTCCTCTAATCCTCCTCTTCCTCCATGTGTCTCCAGCGTGCTAAAGCTTCCATTGGCAAGGTCACAAACCTTCAAGCCATGCCAGCCACACCTCCACAATACCCCACCTACAGATTCACCACCTCGAGCACACCGGTACACTTGTCTTCTCAAGCATGGTGTTGTCGACCTATGGGAGGAGAAGATGACCAAGGTCGTCAATCTAGAGGAGGAGGATGGGCATGCGATGACATTAGGATCAAGCTCAAGGGGAGGGGTTGAGTAGGGCTCGATGTTCATTGACTCCATGAGTGCTCATATTCAGTAGGAGGATTGAAAGTATGCCGCTCGACCCCACTCGTTGATCATCACTAACTACTAGAGGTGAATCTCACCGCACTCAGTGCTGATAGGAGGGGAAGTTTGAACTTGGTATGACAAAGAGATGCAAAGGTAAATGAGACTAGGGTTGGGGGTAGCTAGGAGAGGGAGCGGAGGAATGATCGGAGCTGATACCGGCTATTGGTAGGTGGAATAGGAGAGAGAGGGGATGACTAGGAGTTGATGGGGGAAGCGAGAGACGTGAGAGAGCGAGGATATGATAATTTTTTTTGTAATTTTGATGTAAGCATAAGGGTGCAAAGGTTTAATAATTGTATATTTATAAATTTTCATCTTTGCAATAACATGGTAACGATTTTGTTTTTAATGAAAGATTTGTTAAATTGATTTTGCAACGGCATGTAGCTTGCTTTAGTTTATCGCGGTTGTCACTCCACAGCCGAGGCAGCAAACGCTCGTATGGATGCACATCCAGGCTAGAATTAGATGGCCCAAAAATCAAGCGTGAGCTGACACGGCAACGAGATAAGCTCGTGCTGTTGCATGTGTGTTGCATCAAGCTTCCGCTGGTGCATATCCAAACACCACGCCGTTTGATCACCATGCGTCTATGCCAAGAGAATTACCATGGCATTCACCACCAGTCCCCCACCCAGCCAGATATACTACCAGAAAATGAAAAAAAAATCACATATTCAAAGTGATTTAAACTTATTTATTTATACAACTTATTCATTCAATCTTATACATAACAAATTTTATCTCAACCAGCTTATTTTTTTAGTTCAGCCACTTTGAACATGCTTTAAAATCATAAGACAGCAACTGCCGCCGAGTACTTAATTTATTAATCCATAAGCATGTCAGCATGTGCCATTTTACCTATATGCGTAGGGAGCCAGGTGACTTGCCTTGCATAGCCCGGAAAGGCGCGCCGCGAGCCGTATCTGACTGTGGAGAAATACCTGCCATGCCATGCACTCATGCAGGACGAGCGTACGTGCCTTGCCTGCACGTACGGCTGCACCACACGCTGATCAACATGCTCTGTCCAGAATCTTTGCCTTCGCCCGGCCTGTCACCAGTGGTTAGTGGTTACGAACAGTCGCAATTAAAATGGCAAAGCGACGCCCAGAATATGAGAGAGAGAGAGAGAGAGGACGCCAAATTGGCGAGAGCTAGGAAGACTAACCTGGCCTGAAACCGTTGGAGCAGCCCCATGTTTGGGTGTTAGGATTGATGGAGAAACGCCAAGACCGCCCTTATCTTGAAGGCCACCGGAGCCCACGGCCGTGACGTGCCGCGGCCGCCGCCCCGCGCGCGGCACCACAGAACACAGAGAGAGAAAGAAGAAGCGGACACTGCACAGGCACGGAGCACACACTGTCGCACGCACTGGTCTCCTCCTATCACCGTCTCCTTTGATGATCCCATCATCTCCATCTCTCTCACTCACTGTCACTACTGACTCCTCTCACCGCATCCTCCTCCTCCTCCCTCCTGAATCCTCATCTCCCTCTTGGGCTTATCTTCCCCGCACGTCAAGAACCTTGTGACACCCTGCTCCTCCTCTCCTCGCCCTATAAAATCCCGCCTTCTCCACCGCTCAACCTGTTCATACCACCAACAAATTAAAGGGGATCGATACCAAGAAAAGATTTTCCTTTTGGAGTTAGCTGACTGGTTTGTTTGCGAGCAGATGAAGAATCAGATCCATCCATCGCCCGCAGCCGGCGCCGGCGGCGGCGGCAGCAAGAAGGGCCTCCGGCGGCTGCCGAACGTGTACAGCAAGGTGCTCGAGCTGCCGCTCCCGGCGGACACCGACGTCGCCGTGTTCGAACGCCCCGACGCCTTCCACTTCGTCGCTGCCGCCGAGGCCGCCGGCGTCGTGCGCGTGCGCACCGTCAGGATCCATCCCGGGGTTGTCAAGGTCGTGGTGCAGGCCGGCGCCGGAGGCGGCGGCGACGGCGACGGCTTGGAGCTTGACAGGTGGAGGTCCCGGCTGCCGGAGGCGAGTTGTCCGGCGTTGGCGGTGGCCGGGTACGTGAACGGGCAGCTCGTCGTGAAGGTGCCCAAGGGGCGCGGCGACGACGAAGGCGACGGCGAAGGCGGAGACGGGGTTTGGAGGTGCCGCAACGAAGGAAGAAAGATTAGTGGGAGACTTGTGGCTGTACAGTAGAATCAGTGGAACAATTAGCGCGCTCATCTAATCTTTCTAGTAATGTCTTGCCATCTTTGTTTTTTTGGTAAAGATGGGTTCTTTCCGTTCTCTTCCTTGTCTGGTTTAAGGAAGAACTGTTTCATAAACTACCTTCCTACTGCTCTTTTTATCCCCATAGAAGCAACCCCTATCCTCCTATCAGTTTTTGTAAATCTTCTTGAGTTTCCATGAAATCAAGTGATTGTACATAACATTGTGAGAAATCCTTCTCTTGTTTGGTCCATTGATGCAACTCGGACAAGAGAAAGTTTGCCAGATTTGTTTTTTTTTTTCAATGGTCCGCTGCAGATAGGACCACTTGGTTGGTGCTGAATTTCACATGGATTCATCAAATCTGTCCTGTTCAATGGCCCACGGTCTGCCGCCAAGTGTCTGTAGGCCTTGTTCTTTTCGGCGTATCGTTGTGTTGGCGTATTACTGTAGCAAATTTAAAAGCCCTCAAAATGAGGTCTAAACATTATAAAAAAATAATTAAAAAATAGGTTTAGGGTCTTTGAAAGTACTACTAAAAGTCACGAAAAAATCATTACAAATTATCACAACATATAGGCTATATAAAAATAACAAAAATTGCTACAGTAATACGCAACGATACCATACGCTGAAAAGAACAGGGCCTTAGTCCTAACTACAACAATTATTCTGGTACAACTTTGTTCTTCGCTACCTGTATTACCAAACCGTACACATACAACTTCACAAAACACCGATCCTCTTAGTATCATACAAAATTGGAAACATATCAATAGTTTTAGGCAATGTGTTTCGCTGTCATAAGATAGTCACATGATTACCCATGTTTTTTTTGGGTCATATTTCAAGAAATTTCTATCTACACAAATCCTCTATTTATTTGTATGTTAGTCTTCAAGAAATTAATTTCTATCTACAAATCCTGTGTTTATTAATTTGTATACTATTCTATTTCCACTTGCCATTTTCTTCTAGGACTTAGCTTAACCTAGTCACTTGTGGAGTCACTGACAAGTCGGTATTAGCAGATATCCTAATTTTCTATATGTCATTCGCTCTCGCCTGGAACAAACATCAAATTACGATAGATCAAGAATACCATAAGCCGTTCGCCATGTGGTGAACGGATCCAATGGTACACCATGTTTTGGCTCACTTCAAATTGGGAGCTGCTATAAATCGAATCAATGATAGGAAGAAAAAAAAAATCGGATGCTCATACAAACAAGATAGGGGTTTGGCACAACACAACTCAATAACTCGTGAAATGAAATGTTAATACTTCGGTAATATCCCGATAACACCTAGCAGGAGTGGGAGGTAAGCTGGGTAACCTCAGTTGGCCTCAACACCCTTCTCCTCTACCTACAACAGCATGGCTATGGCGAGGATCGGTCACACTCTCATGTCAGATTGGAACATGATTGAAGTATCACTCAAACATTTTTTTTATTATCTTTTATCTTTTGAGGCAAAACAAAATTTGAGAAATTTAGAAAAATACTTTGGCTGTTATGCGTACTAGAACACATTTATAGGCACGTTCTCTAAGAATGGAGGTGTGTGATGACTTGTCCGGAAGGTATTCAAGGAAATAATAAGAATTGCCGGGTGTATTTTGGCCAAAAAAAACTGAGTTTTTTTTAAAAATAAATTACCATGCCAAATGATTGAAACACATGAAAAACTTTTAAGGATTTTTTAGTTTTTATTTTTAATTTAAATCTAGATTTTTTAGTGGAACTGGACCTTAAAGTTGGGCCTGCAAAAGGCCCACTTGAAGTTTCTTTTGTTCGTTTGTGGGCCTAATTATGCTCGAATCGTACTTCGCCGAACTACTCGATACCTCCGAAGCAGCAGAAGTTGCCGGCTTGCCGTGAGCCCGTGAGCCACCTGCGAGTGCCGAACCAGCGATAATGATGGCCGCCGCTCGCCGGCGCCTGTGGCGCGGGATGCAGACTGCGGCCGCTGCGGCAGGCCAGGAGACGGGCGACCACCTCCTCGCTCGCCTGGTCGCGGAGCCGGAGTGCCGCGTGAAGGCGACCATGGAGGAGGCGAGCTGCTCGGCGGAGCACCGCGACGGCGCCTTCTGGGAGCCCCTCGCCGCCGCCCTCCTCCGCGCATCCTCCCCGGCCAAGGCGCACCTCGTGAGCCTCTTCTCCTTTCCTGCCCCGTCACTCGAGTTTCGTAGTTGCGGCTATGAAAATTTCCCCTTTCCCCTTGGTCAGAATCCGATCTGCGACTGCAATGCACATGACAATAACATGTTGTGAGTTGTGGTGCTTGGTAATATAATTCAAATGGTAAACTCTTCAAATGCTGGCATGATCATTGTTCAATGAGTTACACCAGTGCAAGATTCCTTTACAGTTTTCCTGATAAATTTTGCCGAATTCATAAGAGATGTTTGCAACGAGGGGTATGTATTATTGCAAACTAATATGGAACCGACATTGCTTCAGGTCTTGGAATGGAAGCTAGAGAAGCTGCTGAAGGAAGGGGCTCAAAACCGTGAATCCTACACGGCAATCATCCGTTTCTGTAGAGAGACAAGGAATGCAGCATTTGCAATGAGAGTCTTTGAATGCGTGGAGGCACAGGGATTTCAATTGAATACTGGAATTTTTAATGCCCTTGTTAATGCTTTCTTGTCGGTTGGAGATCTCCTTGCTGCAATGACACTATACGAGACAATGGAAGACATAGAGAACTGCAAACCTGACTCTGCTACATACGATACGTTCATATCTGCATTTTCGCGACTTGGAAGTGGTCATGCTATGATGAGCTGGTACTTGGCTGCAAAGAATGCTGGATTTACTCCAAGTATTGAAGCTTTTGAATCTTTGATCACAGGATTTGTTAGGATTAACAAGCTAGATGATGCTGAGATGGTGTTTGAAGAAATGGTTTCCTTTCAAATCAAGCCAAACTTTGCTATTTTGGAGGCCAAGCTTAAGATGCTTTCTAGAACAATGGAGCCTAATAGTGTGAAAAAATTGATAGTATCTCTCAGTAGTGGCAGTTGGGAGTTGAATCAAGTTGGAGTCGAGAGGTTAACAAGATTATGCCTCGATGCAGGTGAGGTTGATGCAATGGAGCAGCTGCTTGCTCTAATACAGACAGGAGTGCACTTGAGACCAACAACAAAGTTGCATTGTGGAATTATTGGGTTCTATGCTAATGCTGATCGCTTGCGTGATATGGAGCATGCAATTTGCCGGATGTTGGATAGTGGCATGATCTTTATGGGCCCGGAGGATGTTGAAGCTGTTATTTGTTCATATTTTCGTCACAAGGATTTTGATAAGTTGGATTTGTTCTTAAACCGCATCCAAAGTTTGTACAAGCTCACCCGTTCAACCTATGATATATTGGTTGCTGGATATCGGAGGTTTGATTTACATGGAAGACTCGAGTCAATCATAAAAGATATGCAGGAAGCTGGATTTGCATAAGCTCCCAAAGAACTAGCATAGTTATATATACTGTGGCTTCCTACGTTTTGTTTTTCCAGAAGCCATTGATGTGGGGCTAAAGCTCGTTGCAAATAATCCAGACAGTTTCCGTGTCTGGTTTTATGTAGTGGTTAGGACAAATCCAAGATGCAAAGAAAGTATCATGCCAGGTTATAGATGGCGTTTGTGCGCATATGAGAATAATGAACATACCTGGACAAGTGGACATCGTGCTTGGTAATTTACTTGTCACTTGTCTATATTTAGTGAATATGCCACCAGGCTTTAGAAGCTGTGTTTTCTTTGGTGAAAACAGGAGATAACCTTGAGTTCGCAGAGAGCTTTACAGCTAGAAAGATCAGTTGGAGACCTTTTAAGAGGTGAATTGGACTGAATAGTTTAGGTTTTTAGCAGCCTGACATGTCATTTAGGTATGTCTGTAACTCTGAGAAAACTATTTGAAACCCCACAAAAATGAATACAAAATATTACATCATTTGGCTTATACAAAAATAACAAATTTGCATTTAATTTAATTTAATTTAAGAAACAAAAAAAAAGGCCTCAATGTTCTTATACCAAACCCTCATGTGTTTGAGGTGTAATAAAAAAGGTGGGTCGTTTTTTTCATGTCATTGCAAAGTCAGATACATCCCTATGTACTATTGTAAAATCATCTGTTTCTTATAGGCCATTGCAATCATTCTGTATTGTCTAGTGTCATTGTTGACTAGATTCCATCAGTTAAACCATTTTTTTCAATAAAATAACCATTTTACCATGATTTTCTAATCATATGTAACTAGAAATTGACCAAATTTTGAACTTTTAAATCTTACCAAAATCAAAATTTTAAAATCAGACCGAATCTAAAAATTCAAAACATAGGTTTTTTTTAAATATGGCCAAAAAAAAAAACAAATTCTAGCTAAAATTTTGGATGTTAAGTCCGAATGAATTCCAAAATTTTCGAAACCTGGCCAAATTTCTAAATTTGACATTGACCGAATGTGAAATTCAAAAAAATTAAAATTACACCATTACAACTTTGAGAGGATACCGCGTCCATTTCAAAGTTTACAGAAGCTTAAGTGAGATTTGTTCAACATCACGGAGCAAAAATTAATACAAGACATTTACGCTAAGGGCTAGTTTGGAAGTCAGGAGAAAAAAATCCCTGGGACAATATTCCACGGAGGGGAATTTATTGGTCTCATGAAAACCCAGGGAAGAAAGGACCTCACGTGGTTTACCTCTCCACGGTTATGGTAGCCAAACAGGCTGTATTTTCGGACCATTGTTTTGCTTTTCTTCCTTTTGGATGGCCTGATATATATTTGTTCATGTGTTTGTGTTATTACACATCGACAGGATAGAGACTTATATAAAAAAATTGAATCCTTCGTATCTTTCCTACATTTAATTCATGATTGTTTTTTAAAATAGCCTAGCGCGCACCAGCGCGCTTTCACCTCTAGTTCGTTTTATGCCTCTAACTCTAGCAGCAAAGTACTGAGCTCATCGTGGCAAAAAAAAAAAGATTTAACTTTAATTTATTATTAAAAGTACTTTATTAAGGCATCTAAAACATTAAAAAATATTTTTGCAAATCCAGTCACCTAAGACATTCAAAAATTCAAAAAAAAAACTTTTGCAGGCCCTGTCAAGATATCATGCAGAACAAATTCAGAAAATCTCCCCCATTCTAGACATTACCAAGTACCAAATACTACAACAGGTTTGCTGCTCATGAAAATAAAATGTAAGTTTTCAAAGAATAAAGGTGGTGACAAGATTAAAAAAAAAGGATGATTGCACACAAACTAATTGAGAGAATAAAATCTAAGAAACCAAAACAACAACAAAACAAAATGTTTCCATTTTATCTCCTATTTTCCCTTGCCATCCTCCCTAAACTTTTGCTCACATCCTGAATTCCTGATGAGCACATCAATTCAGGTGTTTGTTCATTCAGAATGGTCATCCTCATTGTGTGTCTATCTATCTCTGGAAAGCCATCTATCCTTTGCTTCTATGACTCTCTTGCTCATCTGCTTCATGAAAAAAAAAAGATGAATAAGCATTGCATGCAGTTGATATCACAAATAGTTTTTTGTGTTTGTTTTAAAAAATTCTATTTTGTTCTGAACCATCATCTTATACAAAGACTTCTAGAGACGGGAGAATTTTCAAATATGTTTAGATACAGAACAAAATAATCTAAATTTTAGTTTAGTAGAATGAAACACCATCCGACTTTTTTAGATATAGTAGAGCAACAATTTTACCTTTGCACCGTTTGATGTTGTCCACTTATCATAATTTATACTAGTTAGACTGTTTGAAGTTAAATTTTAGCTTTACTAATTAAAAGAAATATGACAAATCATATACCCATTGCTCACCTAATTACCTTGTAAGACTTTGAAATGACATGCTATTATGAAAAAAAAATAGAACTTTTCAATTCAGAGATATCATAGCTTATAAAGAAACAACTATAATGCATTCTCATGATGAAACATGCTAGTAGGACTTCCAGATAAACTAAGAACATCTCATTGCTGTAATGAGACCGGAACACTAAGAGAAACATAAGCATCTTCATGTTTTGAACAGTTCATGATTTAAAAATAAATAATTATTTTTTGTGAGAAACCCAACTAAAAGTTTTAACTGCAGTACCTCTGACATGTAAATGCTTCCATGAATCATCCAACACTGTAATTCACAAGGGTACAAATCCAACGGTGCAGGTTAGAATAGCTTATGATTTGATCCCACATGGGACCAAAGAGATACATGATGCCTTCAGAAGCATACCATAATTAATAGGTGCATAATACTTGGCACTACACATTGGACAAGCATGGTAATAAACAAGAGAGAAAAATTAAACAGAACCGAAGACCACCATATGTTTTTGCTCACGATAATCACAATAAACTGTATCAACACAACAGTCTCTTTCTAACTAACAAAAAATTCACATAATTTATTTCAATTTCTAGAATTTCAGCGCTAGCTAAGATTTATTCTACAACACAACAATATCCTTGGCACAAACAGTAGGTGTTAGCCACAAGCAACAAAGCAACCACACAAGCATCATGTGGCAAATAGATATAGAGCAATAAAGAGGAAGAGGGGATGGAAGATGATCAAAGCCATACCTGGGAGATGAAGAGGTCACTGCAATAGGGGGCGAGGATCGACATTGACCAGATCTGGATTGATCTGCGAGGCAGCGCTAGATGAAGATAACTGTAGCTCTCTTCCGAGACTCGTCTCAAACACGACCGCACTGTCGCAGGTGCGAGGGAGATGGCGTGGTGGAGCGGGTGACTGGAGGATGTCGTGGTAGAGGCGACTCGAGGTGACGGCAGGGAACAGTTGGTTACCCTATCTCTTTCTCGTGACCCATCTCGTCAGCGAATACATCGGGGCAGGTAATGGACTGGTGGGGAAGAGGATGCGATGGAGTGGCAGCGATGGAAGCTGCCATGGTGATGGCTGGTGGAGGAGAGTGGAAGCGGCTGAGAGAACCAGAAAGCAATGATGGAGTCGGGGAGAAGGGGAAAATTTCCACGAGTCTAGAGCAAGGGGACGGTTCCCCGAGGATGGCGAGCTGATAGGGCCTGTAAACCCTACCGTTGTGGGCTTTCAAGTGCGTCAGCGAATTGCCCTAGGAAAATTTCCCACGGGGACAGGAAACGTGCCGAGATCCCGGTCCCCAAACGAGCCCTAAACGAGCAAACAACATGAAGCAAAATGCAAAAAGAAAAGAAAAACCCACGAAACAACAGAACGGACCACATCTCTCCAACCATTTTAGGTCCTCTTTGATAGCTTGTTTAGTTGTTGTTTTTGTTGGGATTGTAACTTTTGTTATTTTTACATACACCATTCACTTTATTTTTTGAAAATATTTTTTTTAGAACTTTGTAGAGTTTTTTTAAAAGATCTCAATTTTTTTTAATAATTTATTTAGCCTTTTCATACCACTTTTAAAGGTGGTTAAATTTTCCCAACAAAAACTAAATCAGAACTAAACGAGCTATCAAAGAGATCGACGGTGCACTGCATTGCGGATAGACTTTAGTGTGCAGATACCACTTTAGTGTGCAGATAGACTTGTAGAAGTACGCGCGCATGCATCGCACCACCCCGCGCTTCCCCCGACGGCGCGCGTACGTGGCGCCGTCCACCCCATCCGCACCGCCCACCTGGCCGCTCGCCTTCCTCGCCGGCCTCCACGTCTCCGGTCTCCGGCGTCTCCCACACTTGTCCCCCTGCTCGCTGCGAGCTGAGCTGCACCCGCATGCGACGTACGTATAAACGGCAGAGATCTCCATATCCATACACCCCAGACCGTGACATTCAGCTAGCTCGCTTCACTGACCTATAGCGACCTTGTACACGCTAGCTAGAAGAAGCGATTCAAGCAGTTAGCCAGAATCATTTTTGGCTTGTGAGGATGAGCCAGGATCAGCCGAGGAGGCCGGCCGGCGGCCAGAAGGAAATCCGCTACGGCGACGTCTTCCCGGTGAGCGGCGGCCTCGCGGACGAGGTCGTGGCGCCGCAGGACGCGGCCACGATGCAGTCGGCCGAGACGCTGGTGTTCGGGGGCACGGCCAAGGGCGGCCCGGCCGCCGCCATGCAGGCCGCGGCCGCGCGCAACGAGCGCATGGGCGTCGTCGCCCACGACCAGGCCACCGACGCCACCGCCGAGCAGGGCGTCACCGTCTCCGAGACCCACGTCCCCGGCGGCCGCATCGTCACCGAGTTCGTCGCCGGCCAGGTGATACTACGTCGCCGGCCAGTTTACGTGGGCTACTGATGGATGGACGGTAGTATATTGAAACATGATGGCGGTAGTGTAACGGCATACATGTTTCACAGATTGAAATACAAGATGAACACTGTATGAAAAACCCACAATGAAATACAGATGAAACACGGTGTAAATACCGTTTATTAGTATTCCTCTTAGTTTGCTTGTGTATTTTTGTGTCCGTGCATGTATAGGCTGTGGGCCAGTACCTCGCGCCGGAGGATGCACCGCCCGACGGCGCAGGCGTGATGGACGGCACGAAGATAACGATCGGCGAGGCGCTGGAGGCGGCGGCGTTCGCGGTGGGTGGCAAGCCGGTGGAGCGCAGCGACACGGCGGCCATCCAGGCGGCCGAAGCGAGAGCCACCGGGCTGGACGCCAACGTTCCCGGCGGCTTGGCCGCGCAGGCGCAGTCGGCGGCGGCGGCCAATGCGTGTGCGGCGCGCGACGAGGACAAGACCAAGCTCGCCGACGTCCTCTCGGTACGTACACCGTATATACATTTACTCTGCTTAATTTACTGATCTCTCAACCCCGGCGAGCCGCGCGGCGTCAATTGTCAATTTGTCACGCAGAACGCGACGGCGAGGCTGGCCGCGGACAAGGAGGTGGAGAGCGGCGACGCGGCGAGGGTGGCTGGCGCGGAGACGCGGAACAAGCCCAGCGCGGCGGCGAGGCCGGGAGGGGTGGCCGCGTCCATGGCCGCGGCGGCGCGGCTCAACCGCGACCCTACCTAAGCTGGGCTCGCGCGTATATACATGGTGAGTACGTACGAGTACGACTACTCGGGAGTCTAGTCTAGTCGTGAGCATGGTGTTAAAGAGTGTTGACATCAAGCTCGTGGTCCGTCTGTCTTGTACCAAAGACGACGTCTACCGTGTCCAGCGATGGTGCCCCGTCCCTGTTCTGTTGCAGCCGGCAACATGTACGTCTTCATCTGTACTACACAGGGACCTTTGTAGCTAGCCAGTCCTGCATGTATAATACTACAGTATCTCGGAACATCCTGCTCAAGTGCTCACGCATGTACTGTACGGTACTGTATCCAGAACACTGCCAGGTACGAGTAACTACTACTGCTACTCACCAATGATGATCAGTAGCAAGTAGTGGGTGGTCACATGTGCGTGCATATATGCATGCCGATCTCGTCTGCGCGAGGCGGCGGACGTGAGGAGCAGCGGAGCCGGTGGTGGTGGCGCGGTGCGTGAATGCCACGGGGAACGATCGATCGCGCGGTCCGGGCAAACGCCGAAAAAATGTGTTGCGGCGTGTGCAGGACGAGCACGAGACGCGGATCCTGTCTGCTCTGCGCTCGCGGCACACGTACGGGAATTCATCAATCCAGAAATGCTCGAGACGGGTGGGTCACCAGCTGCAGGGGCGCTTCTTTCTTCCTCGTCTTGCGTTCGTCCGCACCGCCGTCTCTCGCTGGAGCCTGGCCGGGGTTCGGATATGGGGTGCTCACGCCGGATTTTTATCCTCTGTCGTTGAGTAGAGGGTTAACAGTGTTTGTGTATTTTTACCTCTGAACAGTGGCAAACCACGAAAATAAGCAGTGTCAGTGAACAGTTTTTTGATACAGTAACAGAGAACAGCGCCATCGAACAGTGGTTTGCTACAGTACTCGTGCATTTTTTGCCTGTTCGCTACAGTACTCCTTTGCCTTTTATACTTCAACGGTAGAGGATTTGCTTCCGCTCACGCCTCTCGGTCCCCCTCTCTAATTAGCCTGGGAGGTGGTGGTCCACGGTGGCGGGGCCAAGGCCCGGCAACCCTGAGCTCGTGCCCGGCCTTTCGGTCCGCTAAGTTATAGAACCCCATATAATTGAATAGAAAAAATTAGCAAATACTCTGGACGCGGAAGGTCCAAAATGGGTAAAGCTGAGAGCATCGGTTAGACTTATGCCCAGACTCTCTCTGAAATTACTGACTCACTCCATCGGTCATAGGGTTTATGGTGGGGTTGCGAAGCGGTTGAGGGTGGTGCATGGCACCTAGGAGCCAGCTAGGGAAAGGGTGGCAAGGAGGACGGAGTTCCGTGAAAGAAACACGGGGCACAACATACGTCTAGGTCCAACATCCATATCGTGTTGCTCCGAAAGAAGAAAATCATCTGTACACTAGGTCGAACCTTCTCCAAATGACCCGGAGGTGACATGCAGCAATGTTGCTCAAAGCTAGGCACGGCTTACGGCCTCTTACTCTTTTCAGTGTTACCCTTAAATATGGGCTATGGATAGTGGATTTGGAGCTATGAAAGATGTACTCAGGTTTACGTATAATAATGAAAATCAAAGCTGTGAATATGAGGTATCACCACCAATATGCAAATGAGTGTGACCACATCGATTTGCAGGCTATCACCACCAATATAATATGCAAATGAGTGTGAAGCATTTCCCTTGCACTTACCTGGGTCTACCGCTGAAGCCCACTTTGCTCAGGAAAAATGACTATCAGGCTCTTTTCGAGAAGATCAGTAAGAGGCTGGCAGGTTGGAAGGGGAGCCTGCTATCAAAGGTTGCTAGAGTGGTCCTAATAAACTCGGTCCTCACTTCCATTGCAGTCTACCACCTCACAGTGTTCCCCTTGAGTAGATGGACAGCAAAGAAGATTGATAAATGTCGTCGTGATTTCCTGTGGAAAGGTGTTTCTGACCCTAGTCGAGGGCCAGTTTTGGTGAATTGGAAAAAAGTATGTCGACCAAAGAGATTTGGTGGTTTGGGGGTCAAAGATCTGCTTTGCTTCGGTAGGGCCCTTCGACAGAGGTGGAATTGGTTGCGATGGGAGCGCACGAGTAAACCGTGGGTACCTTATACCGTTCATCAAGACAACGCAGATGTCGATCTCTTCAATAATGCCAGCACATCATTCATTCTTGGGGACGGGCGGCGTTTTAATTTTTGGAAGGTTGCTTGGCCTCAAGGCTCCTCTCCTAAGGATCTAGCGCCCGCTTGCTTTGCCCTCTCAACTACGCATTCGCTCACTGTCCGGCAAGCTATTTCTAATGGTCAGTGGGTGGCACATCTGGATGGTATATCTAGTGATGCCGAGATCCAGGAGTTCATGGTCCTCTGGACAAAGTGCCAACAGGTTGTCCTCCTTGCGAGCTTTGATGACAAAACAGTTTGGAGGTGGACCGCGCATGGTCATTATAGTGCGCAATCAGCTTACCTCATTCAGTTCCAGGGTTCAATTCAAGATCGATACTACAATGCAGTTTGGAAGGCGTCCTCAGAACCTAAATGCAAGTTTTTTATATGGGTGGCTTTACAGAGGAAAATCCTCACCGTAGATATCTTAGCTAGAAGAGGGTGGCCGAACTACCATATTTGTCCTTTGTGCGACATTCATGAAAAAAACGATGGACCATCTTTTGGCTTCCTGCAGTTTCACTTGAACTGTGTGGCGCCGCATCTTCACTGAGCTCCCGGGAATTCAGCTCCATGTCTCAGTTGCCGGCCAATCCTTCAATGATTGGTGGATGTATTTGAGAAATAACTTTCAACCCACAGCGAGACGGAATTTTGATGGCATTGTCATCTACACGTGTTGGAACATTTGGAAAGAGAGGAATAGAAGAATCTTCCAGGACGCTTACTCGTCTTTCCAGGAAGTGGTTCTCTTAATAAGAAAAGATCTTCTTAACAGGGAGTTAGCTTTTGGTGCCAACGATCATGGCTAAGGCCTTCATGTCCTGGTGCTCCTGAGGGCTCTCGGTCTTGGGGCGGTGTCCGCAGGTCGTGGGTGCCTTCATTTGTTTTTTCTCCTTATTTCTCCGGGTGGTGTTGTGGTTCACGCTTCGTTTTTCTTTTCCTTTCTTGTACAATGTGTGAGCTCTGTTAGCTTCCTGTTGTTGTTTTTGTGTTTCTTTTCTATAAAGGCATAGGCAGTGCTCCTGCCAATTACTTAAAAAAAAAAGCTGTGAATAATACCTGGCTAAGTTTAGGGCTTATATCGAAGAAGGCCTGAGACCTAAAGAATCAGCCCATGCGTACTACCAGCTCTACTTTTACGAAGCATTCAGGGCTAGATTATATATGTACAGGCCAGTGCTCTCATTTGTTGCATGCGCCGATGGAATGGGGCCGGGGCCGGAAATTGATAGGAACTGGGGCAAGAAGCAGCACACAGCGACACAGCAACACAGCACAAGCATGCATGCATGGCAGGGCCTGGCAAACACGTACACATCCCTGTGGTCTGTGCATAGTGCATGGGAAGCTAGCTAGGCAGCAGCCAGCAAAGATCCTCCAATCAAATTGCCACTTATCGCGCCCATATATGGAGCGTTGATCTCATCACGTGCAACCGCGCAAGCTTTTGGCCCCGGCCCCCAGCAAACCGCATGCTTGAGTTGCTTTGCATTGCATTCATGGCTAGCTGCCCATCCTGGCATCGTCCTGCTGCTATCCATCAGTCGTCAGATCTACCGTGGGCACACGCAGCGCAGTTGGAACACGAAGGTGATACGAGCAAATCTGGCAAGCAAAAATTACTTAATTAAAATAACGTAAAACGAACGTACGTATATGTGGGTGCATGGTGTACTGATGATAGAAGTCGGGATTGCATCACGGAGATCCTTGGCGATGAACCGATGACAGGCACCGATGGAGATGTGCGAACGAAAGGAAATGATCACATGCGACAATCAGAACTGTTCGCGCGCACGCACACGCACACACACACACACACACACACACACACAGAAACAACGTACTCCTATATATCTTTTTTAAAAAACAATGTTTTCGACAGCTATACAGATACAGACGCAAGATGGTCGAGAAAAATGTGTAACGGTTGCATGTCCATTAATTTCGACCGTTGATTTATATATGGCGCACTGGGCACAAATGCACAATAAGCTGCGAGACTGCAAGGTACATATATACTGTATATAGCTCGAACCAAATCTCCGGCCTCCGGGGGTCAAATCCAAATCCGAAAAGAAGCAAATTGGACCGAATTCATGGCTTGCAAAACCTCGTGGGTAGCCATTTAACAAACAAGTTGATATATCATTAGTGATAACCCTTTCTTAATTAAAAAGGAGGACCTCACACGAATCAAATTGTTCATGGTCTGCGGTCTTGATTTGTAACATGGCGCCTTCCACGTAAATACGCGCGCATATACGAAGAAAAAACTGCTTGAAATGTGTGCCTACAGCAGTTTTCTGTAATGGAAGCTTGCCACATAAATCTTAATTTGGTGTAGTTTGCCGGTGACGTCGGCGATTTAGTAGTTGGGAAATAAATCCGGAGACATCAGTACGTAACTACGTACACCACACACACACATACATAAACGAATCCAAACATACATAATACAACAGGTTGGGACACATTGTGGTTGACATTTATACACACCACATGTCCATGCATGTATATGTGCATACACCTACACTTGCAATCTTTAATTTAATGTGCTGGCCCCGGGCAGCATGCAAGGGCACGTGAGCCCAACCGCGCACACGTAGTAGGGCGTACGTACACAACACCATGCATGTGGTCTTGGCGATCTCTGCGCGCTTACACACACCGGCGCTGGAACACGACGTACGTGACAGCGCCCAGCATGCAGTACACGCAGAGGCACGTGTACGGCGGACACATGGGAAGCTTGCTCAAAGCATGGGTTTCACCGTGCGCACATGTGTGTGTGTCTATATATATATACACGGCCGTGACGCGTGACATTAGTTTCGCAAGGCGCAACCGTTTTTAGAAATTTTCTAGGTTTTTTTTTCATTTTTCTATTATTTCTTATTTTATTTTATGGAGCTCAACATTTCTAATGCTTAAATTCATTCATAAACCCTCGTCATATTTTTTTTTGTGTTTTGGATTTTAAAATATTTTTGGGTTTCCCCCCTGTTATAAGGTTTCTTTCCTGAAGGGGGCGACATGGCTGGCCCTGGTTGCGCCACATGGCGCTGCGGGGGATGCGCCACGTGGCTCAACCATGCATCGACCTGTAATTCCTTTTGTAAGATTGAATGATATGTGAGAGATGGAACAAAAATCATGGAGGTACGTACGATTTTTTTGTGAAAAACCTGTGTAAAAACTCAAAGAGAATGTTACCACCTCAATATGCTGTTTGATCCCGCCCATCATCTAGACCACTCGCCATCCATGCTCTTTAGCAAAAATATTTCTTTTTTTTAAAAAAAAGATCAGATACTTCTCCCTCTTCACTCCCTCCCCTCCTCCGGCTAGGTCATGAGCTAGCCTCCTTCACCCGCCTCCATGATGGAGACCACATCCTCCTGTTCTGCGACCACGACGATGTCGGAGGAGCTAGCTCATGGACAGCTTGTCCGGGTGCTGCGTGGTCACGTACTCGCATAAGAGGAGGGAGGTGGACACTGGCGGCGAGATGCATAGATGTTAGGTGGCCAAAGGAGAGAGGAGAGGGAAAGAGAAAAAGGAAGTATTGGAGAGGAGACCATGTGATAGGCTTTTTTTTTTTTTTCAAATCGAGCATATGAGAAGACCAGAAGATCACCTCTGCGGCTCCTGTCCTTTCGCCTCCACGGTTTGGCAATCCTTTATGCCTAGCCAACCCCCCTCCACCGGCTCGGTTGGCTTCTGCCACTGGTGGACCTCCAGCCAACTAGGCGTCCCGAAGACTGCTGCGAGATCTCTCAACGATGTCATCATCCATGTGATCTGGAAAATCTGGAAGGAGCGCAATAGGCGTATCTTCCATAATCTGGCTCCGTCCGCCTCCCAAGTTGTAGCCCTAATCAGGGATGGTCTCGCCGCTTGGATGGCGGCCTCCTCGCCTGCTTTTGCCTAGGCTGAGCCCTCCCCCTTTCTCCTCCTCTCCTACCCCTTTCTCTCCTTTTGCTTTTGTACAGTTCTGTCTTTCACTTAATTGAAATGGCAGTGCTCCTGTCCTTTACCTCAAAAAAAAAAAAAAGAAGACCAGAAGAGAAGAGAGACTAGCTAGCATGAATTTTGGGGCGTTTGTTTGGCCTAGGTAATTAGGGGGCGGAAAACCTCACATTCATGCATGGGGCGTAATCTGCATCTAAAAATTCATGTACGAGAAAGGCAGAAAGCGTAGAAGTATAAAGGCGAAACAAAAACCTATCGGCTATCGCGCTTATAAAAGCGATTCGTAGCTAGCACAATCAGTGGCCGGCCGTTGAACATGCATCAGGTATTTATTTTTACACAAAACCCATTCGTTCTTCCTCCATCTACAATGCAGTTCATCTAGCTTCTTCTACCTTGGTCGCTCCAACAAGCACCCCCCCCCCCTCTTCGATGCCAACGTGGCTCCATCTAGACTGGCGCCTCCTTGACCCTGGTTATGCCTTGATCTCATGCCCGCGCCAAGCTGCCCCGCTTCTATTTTGCACACACCATGGCTCGCCGAAAATAGCTTAACGGAGATGGGCGAAAAGTGGTGCTACTCGGTTTGCTTGTGTTGTGTCTCGGTTCGCCAGAAACCTCATCAAGATATGGTTTATCCATCTTTGAGAAAGTCAAGACACGGCTACGTACGAGGGTCACGGCTAAGCAGGACGACATGGCTATGAGAGTCAAGGTCAAGCTTAAGACAGAGAGGCTGTCAAAGTTGAGCTTAGGGGAGGGAGGGAGAAAGAGAATTTGGTTTTTAAAGAGTTTTATATCAAGTAATCAAGATTATTGCATAATAGATGGATTAGATTGTGCAAGAGTGCAGAAGATGCACTCACATCGTAGGCCAAATTAAAAATCACAATGAGAGCCACAAGACGCATGCACATAACTACGTGTGCGACAAAAAAAGAAGAAGAGAGAACACATATGAGTACGTATTTCACATGGAACGCCTGTGCATGCACAGTACAGAATAACCACACGTAAGACATGTTCACAACAACCTTCTTTCTAGCCCAACGGTGTATACGGTGCCTGTAAGTACATTCGCAAATAGAAATAAACCGATCGTTTCAGTTTCGGATAATAACTGACCTAATAGCTAGGCACGTACGTAGCTAGCTAGCGACGTCCGCTCCATGTACTATGTACGCAATCGTAAAATGTGCAGACGTACTACGCACGCACGCAGGCGCACGTACGAGATGGACCACTGCTGGTAAAGCGTGCGTGCGTACGTACGTACGGGCGACGTAACCAGCTGCTAGAGCATATATTCTCAGGCAAAGTAAAACAACATGCATAAAGATAGATTGTCCGAATAGATAGAGCGTGCAGCGAATAGTATCGTAGAGTGTGCGTTTAAAGTTTTAAGCAAGCGGATATGTTTTTACCGCCAAGGACATACCATTCAATGTACTGCGAAGCAAATGAGGTGGTTGAATCTCTGATGTGCCAGCGGGGCAAAGCAGGCAATTTTCACAGGTTAGTAATTGGTTCTGTAGTACGTGCGTTCGTGCGTGCGTGCATGCATGGATGGATCGTCACACTGCAGCGTCAGGGGCTCAGGGCACTGATGATATGCGTTTGTTTGTTTGTTTGCTCTGAAGAAAAAAAGAAGCAGCAGCAGCAGCAGCAGCAGCAGCTAGCTTCCGTTTGGCCATATAGGATAGTGGATAGATGCATGGGAAGATGTCGAGGTGAGAAAATGGGCAGCTTGATCACATGTCGACCGATCCACAATTGCCTCCAAAGAAGTACATTATATTCCATCTTACGGCATGAACAAGCCAAAGCCATGGTAGTATATATAGAATGCCAGAGTTCTTGGCCCAAATTTACAGAAACGATTTCATCTTGCTAACCAAAACATGGGTCTCCAATTCTCCGCCACGCTCACGTGTGGCGGTGGTCACCATTTTGATTCTTTAATTGCTCTATTTTTATGTACGTTCTTTGTTGTTTATTTTATAATTAGCTGTTACTTAATTAGGGGGGAAATAAAGACCTGTCTGCCTGCCGGTTGATGTCCACTCCACTTGTTAAGTAGGTAGGAGTAACCTTGTTGTCGAAACAAATCTCAGCTTGCACTGAACTCAATTTGTCCAATAATAGGTGACCCCCCCAGCTAGCTAGATAGACAACGCAGCTTCACTAGTCAGTAGCCACTACTGCTTCAGAGGCCGCACGGCATCATATAGCCACATTCTCACTCCACTCACGAGGCAGCTTCTCTTTCGTCTCTGGCGCCGAAGTGAGCAAAGCCAAGGAAGCTAGCACTTGGACGTAACAATCGGGTACGTACCATGCTGGGATGCTTCTCCCGGCTGCGGCGGCCGTCGGCGGCGGCCGGGGCGCCGGCGCCCATGCCGGCGTCTGACGAGGCGTCCACGTCGGCGGCGTCGACCTCGGCGGGCTCCACCGCGGGGACTTCGCCGTGCTCGTCGTCTTCCTCCGCCCGCTGCAAGAACGACGCCGGGCCGTTCCAAGGCGGCGGCGGCGGCGCCGTCGCCAAGAACCCGTCGGCGCTCTCCGACTCCGGGCTGTCCTCCGCCATCGCGTCCCGCCGGTTCTTCCTCTCCTCCCCCGGCCGGTCCAACTCCATCGTCGACTCGTCGGCGCACGCCACCGCCGGCGTGGGCGTGGGCGTGGGCGTGGGCGCCGCTGGGGTGGCGGTGCCGACGTACTCGCCGGACCCGCACGCCGACTTCCTCAGGTCCATGGAAGAGATGGTGGCGGCGCTGCGTCTGGACGCGCGGCGGCGCGGCGACAGAGCGCGCCTGCACGAGCTGCTGCTCTGCTACCTCGCGCTCAACGACAAGCGCGCGCACAAGTACGTCGTCAGTGCCTTCACCGACCTCCTCCTCCGCCTCACCGCCACCACCGACGACGGCGACCACCACCAGCACGGCTTGTAGGAGACGTACCTGCCCGAGTCCCAACATTTTTTCGTTCAATTTCTTCCCATATCTTCAGAGCGTTGCCCTGCGTACGAACAGATTTTTGCTGCGAAGGTTTTTCGCTTGCTCAGCTCACATAAACGTCCAACTGTAAATATGCAGCACGAAAATTCGCAGCAAAAATCAGTTTGCATGCATGGCCTTTTGCCCTTTCCTTTAGGTGTGGCCGTGAGCGTGTTGGCGAAGACAGAATAACTTAACTTCAACAAAGGGGTCGCTTTGTTTGCTTTGTGTAAACCGTGCTTGCCCTTTTGGCCATCTCTACTGTTTTCTTTACTGTGTAGCTCTTTCGCTTTCTGCTGGGGAATCTGAAGGCCGAAGCTCTGTTGTGATCTTGTATTGCATATGCCATGCCGATCATAGCTATGTTGTGACCACTATTTGCAAAGCGTAAACACAATTCTACTAATGTTTCATTCACCGTCTGTAGCATTATTTTTATTTTGTCTTCCAAGACTGCACCAACAAGTAGCAGAAAAGAAATGGAAATGGATTGGCAGCCCGTAAACTATGCAGTAAACAGTAAACGAGGTCTCCTCTCTTGAGACGGGCGAGGACTTGGATCCAGCTACAGCGGGCAAAAATAAAACAGATGCCGTGCGAAACCAATGTGCGTAGCACAGTGCCTGCAGGCTGGTCAGGCCAGGCATGTGCAGTAAGTAACCATCCGGCATCAGCTTGTTTCCCTGTTCGTTTCGAGTCACACTAGTAGAGACAATGGGTGATTAAGTGATAAGATTCATGGGTTCAGTACCCCCGTGTCGTGATGATGAATCCCTTAAGAAAAGAGAGCCGTAATGGCAAAACGGCAAAGCGATTAAGCCTGTGAAGGGGGAGACATTGACGCAGCAACAGCGAGCCAAGATCCGCATAGATCTGCTTTGCCCAGGAAGAACCCCGTGCCTTACCTGACCACACCAGATGGATGACCTTCGCTGTCGTCTCTGCGCAAAAATACGTCCCCATAACAGTGTACAGCTACGAGCAGGGATCAACCTAAAGACAAGAGAGTTTTTTTTCCCCCCTTGTGCGCCCGCAAAATTGTTTAATCCCATCTATACCATCATCGAAGTCGAAGCATCACACCCCCACATCACATTTGCCTGTGCTCCCTTGTATGGCATAAATTCCAACACCCCTATGTTTTCACTTAAAATTAAGTGATTCAAATTTCTAAATTTATGTAAAATCATTTATTTGCAGTTTTTCATTTGTCTTTGTTTTATGGTATTTTTGTGCTCTTGTTCTCCATTTTTGAAATACAATGCCACATCTTAAAAATCTTGATTTCAATTGCACATTTGAGTAGTAAATTATTTTATGAACTCGTACAATTTTTTTAATCATGGTTATAAATTTTATATATATATTTTTGGCATTTATCCTATTTTCAACCATTATAAAATCAAGGCCAAAGTCAACTTTTCGCAGCTCCTTGATGACGAGACTAGACAACAATGTCATGATGCAAAGCACAAAATTCGATGACGGGATGCTTCGAGCCTTCGACGATAGCATGAAGGGGTTAGGTCATTCGAGTCCAATAGAGCGAGTAGTGACACAAAATATCATCTCAAAGACAAGGATAAACACATTGTGCAACCTCCTGCGGTCCTGTCTTTTCTACTGAAAAAATAAATAAAATGTGCAACCATGTTGCGATCTCTGCAGAACACCAGAAACAGCATTGGAGCAGCGACTAGCACAGCACCTTCAACAGTAGTCAAGGATTCAAGATCTATCCACCACCGGCCAGCACTATATTTGTTGTTCAAGCTATTATCGCTGGAGATCACTATATATCCATTGTAACCAGCAGCGACCGCTGCCGACAGAATCATATTTGATGGTCACGTACACAGCTCGTGTGGGCAACCCACTGCATTGTGCACATGACGCGCAGTATTACGACAGACAGCAACATCACTTCCACTAACAAGAAATACTACTCAAAGCATGTTTGGCATCCTGCTCGGGATGCACTAGTCCACGACGCTACACATGCTAGCGAAGTAACCATTAATGAAATATCGTCTAGAATTTGAAAGATATACTGTAACTGTGTAACTGACCACCACAAGTAGGGCTAAAGATGGAGGACCTGAGACGACAAGAAGGATCCGTTCCAAAAGGCCATAATATACCATATACTATATAGACTAGAGAGAGCAAAATTCGTATCCATGTCTAAACCAGTTGAATCTCATTGCTGTCTGTGTCACTTCAGCTAATAACTATCAATTTCAATGTCCAACAAATTTGAATATAGATTCTACTCAAAGGATGAAATATTATAGACATAAACATGGATTCTCCGCTATCCACTATGAGCCTTATCAACCTTCATACCTAATTAGCAAGCAAGTGCTGGAACAAAACCTAAAAACTGAACTAAAAAAGCACTAGAAAGTAGCACTAGAAAGTGCCACATATATAACATTAAAGTGGCTTTAACATCAGCTAATTTAATGTAACACATTGCGAGCATACCCAGATATATTCATCAATACAAGCGGTAAGGTAGGGACTGCAAGCGTATGGCAAATCCCTAGAAACAACCAATATACAGTTAGATATTAAGATCAAAAGAAACAAGCAATATGCGTCTTCACTATTAACATTCACAAAACAAACAATCAAGAACACGGTGCCCAGGGATAAGCACGATTGCCCCCTCACCTATACACGCTGCTCCAGTATATTGTGGGAAAAAAAATCATCTGCCTAGTGCACTATAGACAAGGCAAACGTCTCTGTCCAAATCAGAGGCAACTGATCACACAATCAATAACTAATAAAGTATCAGTTCAGAAAAAATATACTCTTTCATATAATCATTCAATCGTTGAACAATGGATGCTTGCCACAAAAGACACTGCAACAAATAATAACCCCATTGATAATGATAATGATTATAGCCATCCTAGTGCAAATTTTATATTCAAGGTAATATTTTTGGTGCACAGCAGTAGCATATATCTGTGAAAATTGGCGTCAAAGATAACGTACAGAAGGTTTGATACTTGATGCAAATTAAATAAACTGACACGAACATGGGCTTTTCTGAAAAGGGACTAGTCAGATGGGTCAAATTCTTTTTTGCTCTTGAGGGAAGCCCTTTTTCTCGAATCTGAGTCTAATTCATCCAGATCGGATGAAATTGCTAGGTATCCATAAAGTATCCTCTTTTTCTCACCCCTGTTATCTGTCTCGACCAGCAAAGGATTCATATCAGAATCTAGAGAGTGAGTGGCTTGTGCACGTGACCAACCTATACGTCCATGATCTTGCCTCTCAAGAAATTGTGAAAGGCGCTCAGCCTCCTTCAATCCAGCTGGGTTGTTTGCGAACTTGATAAGTGTCAGACCCAAGTGCCCTTCTTTTCCATATAAGGACTTTGACTTGCCACCAGCAAACCCTAGTTCTGTAAACAAAAGTAGAGATTGACACAGCAAAAATTACTGTGATATCTATGGCATTACTCCATAAACATGTGCTCAGCAGAGTCAGAATTGCATAAGGATGACACTTCTCATGGGGTTCTATTTCTTGATGTCCAAACGTGTCTCAGTTATATATTGCACACTCAACATCGTTGCTAGATTAGCTATATAGTTTAGGAGCAAATATGATCCCAAACTGATGGTATAGTTCTTCACTAGCAAAAAAGGTGGCAAGGCACAAAATGGATAGAGATAATATTTCCAGATCTGACCAAGAGCAACATAGCCCACTGGAAGTAGTTCAACCATATGCTCGCTAGATTGATGAGTTAGAATGGATGAGCTCCTTGAGGTCAGGACTTATCCGCAGTTAACTAATTTTGTATAGATAATGCAATACCTTCAGTCTGGACAGTACACCAGGCATAAGTTACTGTTAGGTGAATGCATACTGAACAGACACCATCCAATCAAGCATTTGATGTTACTAATAACTGTAGCGATGCAGAGCACCTAGAGATACGGATTGGGATCCTTTGCAGTAATTCCCCAGGCCCATATGTCAGTGACCCAACGCCACTCTGCAGTAACTGCAGAGGATCCGCGTCCTAGAGATACCCCAACCATTGCTCCCACAGAAATGAACCTTGCAAGAACGCTCTACCATTATTATCTCCGAGTCTCTCGGATGTACTGCTCCAGCAGTATCTCCAATCAATCAAGTCAGCTATGCTCTATGAGCCAACAAGAAATAGAATAGCAGCAAAAAAACTCACCCAGTCACCCTAATTAACAGAGATTTCTTTTTAAAAAATATTAGTTTCTAACAAGACAACTACTAGACACAAAAACTTGGCCGATCTTGTCACCTGGTATATGTGCCTAATATATTAGCAAGAAGACCAAGGTCTGAGAAACATTCTGAGTTCCCAAACCCATTACTATTAATTGCTATGAGTCTGACATTTTAGAATTTAGATTGATTCGACGAGTGTGATACATAGCATAAATGGATTACTATAATAACCTTTCCACTGAGTGTGAGATCAGGGTCTTGGCTGTGTCTGTATACAAGTTACTGAGGTTCCTTTCAATATGATCCTTAATTCCCTATATAGCCCCTGCATAGAGGGAGATTTTGCTGCGCGGATGTAATAAATAGGCATACCAAGCATATACTGTGAAAATCAGAAAGTTCATGTATTTATCCAACTAATTATGCAGCAAGTGCTTGCATGAAAAAGTTAAGAGTGTTCACATAAGAAGTTAAGAGACTGCAATATATAAATATACCTGTAATTTTCTTATCCATTTCTCTGTTCCCCAAACCCTCAAAGCGACCATCTTTCTTCTTCCCTGTAGCAGTGTTATGAACAATAACAGTTGGCGGCCATATGATAAGGTCCTCCCTACTTGCTCGAGCATGATCAGGAGGTAATGATTGGTATGCCTTAGAGTTTTCAGGCACTTTTGTATAATCCCATCCCATAAGGACACATAATGCCTTGTGCAAACCAAGATGATCAACAAATGAATCTGCATTTGGTGGGTTGTAAGCATGCATGACAAGTACATGCACATCAGCAAAGTCCTTAGAAGACCTGGAATTGTGCACATTGACTCACAAATAAATTATACATGTCAACAAGGGCTGAAAACTAGCAAACTAATGCAGCCTTTGTTACGTGCTGTGCATAATATGGTCTACAAATGAAAAGGAATATTAACTACACTGTACAAAGCCGGTAAATATATCTATCACGAATGTACCGTAAGGCATAAGAAAGCAGGAAAATTGCATTTCAATGCCAAAGAAGGCACCCATGGTGAAAAAAAAAAAGAATGAAGACACCCATGCCATGGGGGAAAACAATGTGTGTTCAAAGCTAGGGAACACTCAAGGATTCTTTGGCATGAAGCGCCCTAAGACGCACAAGGGATCTTCTGTCATACACCGATAAGGAATGGTAGCTTCAACCAAACCCCTTTTACTGTAGGGATAATGCTACTATACTAGTAGCAAAGATAGTGACAATTTACAGTTAAGAGTGATTCCAAGGTCGCAAATTGCCTTTGAAGATGGTTCAACAACACAATATTGACTGCTGAAATTGAGCGGTGGACTATAAGGCCTTGTCCATTTTAGCTTAGCGTAGCGGAGCGTTTTAATGTAACAAAATTTGAGAGTCTTTAAAGAGAGGTTTAAATATTGTAAAATAATAAGTAGAAAATAGTTTTAGGATCTTTAAGAGGACTACTAAAAACCTGAGAAAAATCAATACAAGTTATTACACCAAATAGGCTATATAAAAAAGATAAATTTTGCTACTGTAAAACGCTACGCTGAAATGTACAAGGCCTAAATCTAAGTACTCAGGCAGGCACATTGCGGGAAAGGCACCTCAATGCACACAAGGAGTACACCCAAAGCGCAACTAAGACATTTATAGTAGCAGCCATAGCGGACCTCAGAAAGAACATAACCCCCCTCTCACACACAAAAAGGGGAAAGGAAAAGGAGAGAGAAACGATTCATAATCTGCATCACAAAAGTAGCACTACAGATAACGGAATATGGTAATGAGCATGTTAAACATCTATCTTGTAGCTGCAAACAATGTAAAAGGTCAAACAAATCAAAAGTACGCTATGATGAAAAACGCCCGGCGCGCGCGTGTGGGGGGGGGGGGGGGGGGGGGTTCTGGATGGTGCAGCAAGTTTATTCTTATAACATGCCAAACAAGTACATGGTTCTATCAGATGTCTAGATAATTTCCATCAAAATGATGATTTAGATATACTGTTGGTGATGCACATGATGAAACATCAGCCAAGCGCTGGCCATTGGCTGCCAAGATTACCCACTAGACACCGACCTAGGCGGCACTCCTGTCTAGCCGGTTGGAGCCTGTCCTACGTGGGCTAGGTGGGACTAATCAGGCGGCTTTTGGTGGCACAGCAGTGAGCAGTCAGAAATTAGGCATATGCACCTAGTCCATGGAGGAGGTAGGGGTTGTGTAAGAATAATCGATGGGTTGTGCATCGTGGTTGTGATTCCATCATGGGGGAAGGGTGCCGCCAAGTCCCTGTGACATCGCCATTGACAATCTGTATCTCCACCGGCCACCAGTTCTCCGCGTCTCTGCTTCCGCTGGTCACCACCACGGCACCGCCACTGGCCGCTAGGTCTTCCCCTCCCCCTCTGCTACTCCAGTTCTCACACCCTCCTCTGCTCTGTTGTGGTAGTGCTAGTTCTACACTGCTACTAATTAGTACCTTTTATTTTATGCCCACTGCCAAAAAAGGGGTATTGAAGATAAAAACCCCGAGTTTTTCTTTATGAAATAGACAATATTTCTTTAATCTTTTTGCATTGAAATAACAAATTGAAATCAAAATAATATGATTCCACCCCAGACCCTTTTAAATGTAGCAGATAACAGTGGAGCTCGAAAATTGATGTGTATTCGAGTCATAGGAACTGCTAGTAATACAATTATTACCAGATGGTTGTTGCATGCTGTTGCAGTATTGTTACTACACCGCTGTTAATACAAATGAAGTTATGGCAGTTACATAATTACATTGTTAGAAATTAGAAGAGTACAAGTAGTGTTGTTACTGTGGCTAGTAGTGGTTTAGTAATTCATATTTCTTATACTGCTGGAAACAATTGTGATGAACTTGTTTGTAGCCTTGTTGCTAATTTATACAACTATAATATTGCTAATTGCTACGATTTTCTTCCTCCAAACATCAATTATATGCATAATTTTCGGTGGTGCCTCCTATATTAAGCTGATCGTCTAGTTCTGATTATTCCCTGATAGATCCATCTAGGTGCTAGGCAGATTGCCGCCTGACCAGCGCCTAGTGTCTTTTTGAACCATGCTTACAAATCAAATAAACTAACACTAACGAGTACTTAATCTCAACCAATGAACAAATATATTGAAAGCAAATATCTCTAATCAGTACGGGCCAATGTGCATAATTACTGTGCTGCAAGTATTGAAGCTGTCTATGCAGTATATATGATATTTCAGAACTGTGTACTTTGCAGTACACAAATCAGAGACCTCACGCAATAATGCAGCTCTAGAAAAATGTGAGGATAGCTATAACTTGAAGTTTCAATCTTTCAGATAACAATAACATAAAATTTCATGCTAGATGCAAAAAGTACAAAAGAAAGCCTTGCAGTTCTCTCTGGATTTCTGAAAAAAGAGAGTAAAAATATATCTTCAATGGCCAGAACAGACTAAGCGACTAACATAAGCCACATAGCTGCAGAGACAAGCTTGCAGATACACACATGAAAATTAAAAGGAGCATAATAAGCAGCGCTCGGTAACAAATAACTATTCAGAACCAGTATAGTATGATGGTATCATACTATCATTACTCTTAGGCCATGTACAGTGCAGATGCTTAGATAAATTCCAAGGTAAAAAAAAATATTTTGCCACATAGGATAGCACGTGGAGTTCTTAAGTTAGCACCAGTACTTGGCCGATGCCTACACCTAGTATTTTACTCATTGCACTAAGCACCTATATCCAGTTGCATTGGAGAAAAAAGTTTTTGCACGGGTGCTTAGCGATGTTGCAATGTGAATAACAGGAATTAATTTCAGTGACCATAACAGCATCGCACCTAGTAGCAGAGAGAAGAAAATACATGAGCGCTCTGTCAACTGCATTCAAATCCATGTATGTACCAGATTAAACGAAGAGATGCTAAATCTACAGTTGGCCTCAACATTCCTAGTGCTGCTAACTTATATCTAGAAAAATCTATAGTGTAATTGTAGCCATCACATTGCCAACTAGACCCAATAGAATTCATACAAATTGAGCAGAAATGCAGAATATTAAACTACGAATTTATCGAATCGTATTTTTCACACAATGAGAAGCTGCAATAAGGATTTCCCCAGACAAGAGACATATGGTAGTATCAGTATCAGTCTAAGATGATAAGAAACATATGCAAATAATGTGTGAAGTCAAAGAGTAAGAACAAGCTCAACAATGGAAAGGAACCAGCACAGGAACCTGATGACAAACAGTATAAGAAAGCTTGCCAAAAAGGAAGTTACAAGCAACGTGGGATCGCCAAACCTGCCGCACGCAAGGCACGGGACGCGTCCACCTTCGATGTAGCTCCGCCTCTGCGCCGCGTTCTCGTTGAGCATCTTGGAGTACTTGAGGAACGCCCTCCTGAGCGCGTGCGCGTCCACCGTGGCATGGAGCGGTAGCTGCGACGGGTGATGCGGTGACTCGAACCGGAGCAGCTTGGGGTGCCTCGAGAATCCCTCGTCGGGGTCGGCGGGGTGCTTGCGCTTGGCATCGTGCGGCGCCAGCGGCGGGAGCATCGGTGGCGGCTGATGCGGCGGCCAGACGTCGGGGCCGGCGCGTGGGAGGTGAGGGAGCGGAGGCAAGGGGGTAGGCTCGAAGGGGTAATCAGGCGGCAGGGCGAAGTAGGTGCGCACGGTGCCGTCGGCGAGGAGCATGGTGCGACGGTCGAGGTTGTGGAAGCCGTACGGCGGCGGGGGAGGGGTCTCCACCGGTGGCTGCGGATGCGGCGGGCGGATCGCGCCCCCCGGCGATGCGGGGTTGCGAGCAAGGGGTGAAGGTGCAGGATGGCGCCTGGAGTCGGAGGAGACGGTGGGCGTAGGGATGCGGGCGGAGGTGGACGCGGCCTTGTCTACGGCGGCGCCGCCGGAGGGTGGTGGGCCCCAGCGAGACTTGCGGGCTGCCATGGCAGCGGGTGCCTTGGCCGATGCGGCGGAGGGCTTCGCCGGCGGAGGCTTAGGGTTCTTCATAGCGACGGAATTGGGGATTTGGGGATTTTGGATTTGGAAAGGAATTGGAGACGAGAACACCAAATTTTGTTGCTCTGTATCAAATCGGGGTAACCACGATGGAGGCAACGATACTCGGCGCACACCTCGAGCCTCGGGGGCTGAGGTGTACCAGTACCAGTACCACACTGCCACTGCCCACTGCTTTACGTAAACCAAGGCGCAAGGCGCATTTTAGGCGATCAGCTTTGGTCCATTAGACCACCTTCAATGTAATGTGCTTAGAGCTACGTGCCTAGGATGCCACGTCACTAAGGATCCGTATAAAAACTCTTCCTCCCAATGCATCAGAGTTTCCAGAGATGCTTATAAACTATAACTGCCTTGTTAGCACCTGGATCAGACACTTTAATCTCCAATGGTCGGTGGAGCTGCTCGAGCTACTCGATAGAGATGGAAAGGAAGCATCAAGTCAAGCAATTGTAGAAAAAAGGTCACAAGCACCGGGTAGCAATCGATGTCAACCTAGGCATCTTCTCTCTTCTCTAAACAGCTCTATTTGCTGATGTAGCAAAAAAACTGGTTTCACCGACCTAAGCATCCGCATTGGAGATTGCCTTAGAAGCGTATTCTTGAGTGATCAGTTTTCGCCCATTGGAGGCGTAATAAGTGATCAGCGTATTTTTGAGCGAACAAAAAAGACAGTCGGACACATCTGATTCTGAATTTTGATGGCACCACCAGATTAAGCATTGTTCCTGTCTAGTAAAAGAGCATCCAAGCCGGAAGAAACAAACGCAATTGACTTATCATAGCAGCCAAGCGATCACCATACCCAGATTCAGAAGCTTGCATTATTTTAACTTTCTCTGAACAAACATATATTTTAACTTACTCCCTTTTTTTTAAAAAAAATTCTCTGAACAAACATATATATATTTTACATTACTCAAAATTCATCGATCAGTAATCATGCAATGTTGGGTTACAAACGCGGTGCCACACAAAAGCTCCCGTCTCTTCTAAATTCTACCTCAAGAGCACCGGAGCAGTAAGCGATACAGATTACAAAGAACCATTCCCATATCCAAAATGCTAAGCATGCCATGCCAACAGTAGCTAGATACACAAACAAAACCACAATTACCAAAATATGTACTTGCTTAGCGAAACTCTCGTTTGGATGGATTATAAATAATTAAGCAATCATATGCAGACTAAGATCACTAGTAACTGCTGCAAGCACACATATTTTAATATGTACATGCATGGTGTGTTTGTTTCCCAGAGCAAGGTGAGGTGAACACTTCAGGTGCCAGTGCCACCACCCAGAGTGTCACTGGGGTTCTCCAGCTGCTGCAGCGGCTCCAAGGTGGCAACAATGTCGCGCATGAGCGGCCTGGCCTTGGGGTTGCGATTGAGGCAATGGTAGGCCAGCATCGCCGTCTTCTGCACCGCCTTCACCGGGTAGTCCTCGGCGAGCCTGGGGTCTACTATGCCGAGCACCTTCTTCTTCTGTGTCAGCAGCGGGATTGCCCAGTCTGCCAATGTCTGCTCCCTGACTGGCCTCGACTTGTCCAATGATTTCCGTCCTGTCAGTAGCTCAAGGAGTACGACACCATAGCTGTAGACATCGCTCATCGCCGTAAGATGGCCTGGAGTTTCGAAAAGAATAATGAATTGGTTTAGTGCTGTAGTCAAGAAGTCTAGTGATATACTCCATATAAGCTTCAGTATCAGCTCTCTTTGTCTGAAATTCACTGTCAGTTAAGTTCGGAAAAAAATTGAGTACTGGTTCATGGTTATAGTGGCAGCAGGAGCAAACATTTTGCATCAACCTAGATTGCGTAGTTGTTATTCTAATACTATTATGTGGTAGTTAGCCTTGTTTCTTTATTTAGAGAGACAAAATGAAGAACATATTTACCTGTCATGATGTACTCCGGTGCTGCATAACCATAGGTACCCATGATACGAGTTGAAACATGTGACTTATCGCCAACTGGTCCATCTTTTGCAAGCCCAAAGTCAGAGAGCTTTGCATTGTACTCCTATACAAGAAAATTGTTGGAAGTGAAATATGAAAAGGCCAGGAAAGAAATCTAGTATCATGTAACCATGACAGTTAAAACAGGGATTTCCGCATTCGCAACTCTTAAACATTGGCAATTTCTAATTTGTCACTCAGTGTCACTGACATGTAGGCCCTTTACCCACATGTCAGTTACACAATAGGGAATTATCACTCTTTGGAGTGGCAAATTGGGAATTATCTCTCTAACCTACATACTCAATTTAACAAACATTGCCAAACTTGTGGGCAGCAATTTGTTTGTCAAAACATCATGGCAACAAGAGGCAAACTCCCAAGCAGGCCTACCTCATCTAGCAATATGTTTGATGTCTTGAAATCCCGATAAATGACTGGCTTCTCAGCTTCATGCAGGAAAGCAAGTCCTTTTGCAGCACCAAGTGCAATCTTCATTCTGGTAGACCATGGCAGTGGCAACATTACTCCTGCAAAATCAAATACCATCAGTTTAACAAATCAATAGGATACGGTGGCCGATCTCAAATGAATAGATAATAACAAATGCTCTCTGTTATCACAAATATCCACTGACTCTGTAGTACAACTTTGACCATTAATTACTATTACAATTTATTTATAAAAAATAAAATTATAATATAATCGAAGCGCTTTTCAAGACAAACCTACACACTTCATTTTTATGTGCCCAAACTAAATATTTAAAATGATATTAATCGCTCTCAAAAGTTTGACTAGGAGGGCGTTTTCAAGAGGATTGTCCTCCTTTGCAGGTGGGGAGCTGCTATTGCAACAAACGAGAAAGAGACAGAATGCGGCCGTTTTTTTAGGAACACATTGACACCGCCATTGAACGGACCTACTCTAATGTATTGGGACAAACTTGGATATGTGCAACATGACCTCTTCGATCTTGAGTTGTCGTTCAATGAGGAGGAAATAAACAAGTGGTGTTCTCAATGCCCACTTCTAAGGCGCCAGGCCTAGATGGTTAAATTGGCCTCTTCTTCTGCATTTGCTGGGATATAATTAAGGAGAATCTCACCCGCGCCATCCAATTCTTCGACAATCAGGTGGGTTCCTCCTTCAACGTGCTCTATGGAGCAAGCATAGTGCTCATGCAATCAAATTGCATCCTCTGCCTCTCAGGTCAAGAGACGATCAACCACCTGTGCGTCCAATGCCCCTTCTCGGTGGCAGTGTCTGGGAGGAGTCCTTGCGCTTGGGCAACCATCCCTTCGCTATTTGCCCAAGTCCTTCGTGCTTTTAGAGCTGGTGGATTCAGGTGTCCGAAGGTCTACCAAAGCACGCTAAGGGTTAATTGATATCCATATGGTTTAAGTTGAGCATTGCACTTCCTAGGTGGCAAATGGAATAGCACAACCATCAATAGTGCTACAACAATGGGTTTCATTATTCATATGCATTAACATTTGGTACCAAGTAGGTCTATAACTCTTGTAATCAAATGATAAAATGGTATAGTGTGTGAGACTGTGAGTGGAAATTGATTGGAGTCATAATCGATAGCATCATAAAATTTTTTTAGCAAAAGATAGCATCATAAATGAAGACAAATTTCAACAAAACAAGCAACAGTGTATCAAGAATTGCTTCTTACTTGAAAACAGATGTGATTCCACACTTCCTAGGGGCATAAACTCGTATACGAGAACCCTGTGATCATCTTCGCAACAATATCCAACCAACTTCACTAAATTTGGGTGAGAAAGCTGCCCAAGAAATATGACCTCGGCCTGCAGGCAGGAAAAAATAATCAACTTTGTATCCGTCACCACTAAAACAAAG